>CM019822.1:159386488-159675481 GCA_009763385.1 Coix lacryma-jobi var. lacryma-jobi
CATGATGGCTCGAAAACATCCTCTGAGAGACGTCGGGGAAACGGTGCCGCGTTGTACGCCATTTTGCAGCTCGGTCGTCCGTGGCCTCATTGTGCTTTCGGCTACGGTGTTGAGCTCGAGGGCCAGTAGAACTTGTCGTCTAGCTTGCGCAACCTCCCGCAAGTACCTTCCATCTTGGATCGATGCGTGCTTGAAGTCCCTTCATAACACCTGGTTGATGACGAGCCTGCATTCTCCTCGGCATCGAGTGGCACGAGGCGTCGGACCCCGAGCTCGAGAGGCGATGCGCAGCCCATTGACGAGGGGCCTCGTACTCGGCGGCGTTGTTGGAGGCGGGGAAGTGCAAGCGCGCAGAGGTCGGCATGTGGACCCGAGGGGTGAGATGAAGAGCAGCCTGCGCCTGCCCCGTCTTCATGAGGGATCCGCGTCGAAGTACATGGTCCAGAGCTCGGCTTGAATCTGCGCGACGGAGTTGAGTGTCGGTCCATTCAGCAACGAAGTCCGCCAACGCCTGCGACTTGATGGCTTTCCGCGGAGCGTAGGTGATGGTTTACCCCATCAGCTCTGTAGACCACTTGGCGACGCGCCCCGTGGCCTCTCGGTTGTTGATGATTTCGCCGAGGGGAAAGGATGACACCACCGTTACGGGATGAGCGAGGAAGTAGTGCTGGAGCTTGCGCCTCGTAATGACGATGTCGTAGAGCAGCTTCTGGACGTGCGGGTACCGGACCTTGGCCTCGGAGAGCACCTCGCTGGTGAAGTACACCGGCCGTTGGACCGGCAAACGTATGGCCCTCCTCGTGCCTCTCGACGGCTATGACCGTGCTGACCACCTGAGTGGTTGCGGTCACATAGAGGAGGAGAGGCTCGGGGGAATCGCCAACCTGGGCTGGTCGCGGTGGCACGAGAATTGGTGCGGAAGTCAGCAACCGCTTTAACTTGGTTAAGGCCTCCTCGGCTTCGACAGTCCACGCAAAGTGTTCCGTCTTCTTCAGCAGGCGGTAGAGGGGTAGCGCTTTTTCCCCTAGCCTCGAGATGAATCTGCTAAGAGCGGCTAGGCAGCCTGTCACTCTCTGCACACCCTTGAGGTCTCGAATTGGGCCCATCCTCGTGACTGCTGAGATTTTTTTGGGGTTGGCCTCGATCCCCCGTTGTGAGACAACGTAGCCTAGTAGCATGCCCCGAGGCACGCCAAAGACACATTTCTCGGAGTTGAGCTTCACATTCTTGGCCCGGAGGCACTCGAACGTGTCTCGAGATCGCTGATGAGGTTCCCGACTTTCTTGGTTTAACCACGATGTCATCGACGTAGGCCCCGACGGTTTTGCCTATGTGCTCGCCAAGATATGCTGCATACATCGCTGGTACGTTGCCCCGGCGTTTCGAAGGCCGAAGGGCATTGTAACGTAGCAATACATACCAAAAGGCGTAACAAAAGAGGTAGCGAGCTCGTCGGATTCTTTCATCTTAATTTGGTGGTAGCCGGAATACGCATCAAGGAACGAAAGCACTTCGCACCCAGCAGTGGAATCGACAATCTGATCAATTCTAGGTAAAGGAAATTGAACTTTTGGGCATGCTTTATTCAGACCAGTGTAGTCTACACACATCCGCATTTTTCCATTCTTTTTCCTAACTAACACAGGGTTAGCCAGCCACTCTGGGTAAATACCTCCTTGATGAACCCGGCCGCCCAAAGCTTGTGCACCTCCTCGCCGATGATCCCTGCGCTTCTCCTCGTCGAAGCGGCGCAGGCGTTGCTTCACCGGTCTGGAACCGGCCCGAATTTCCAAGGCGTGCTCGGCGACTTCCCTTGGTATGCTCGGCATGTCCGAGGGGCCCCACGCAAACATGTCGATGTTCGCGCGGAGAAAGTCGACGAGCACTGCTTCCTATTTAGGCTCGAGGCTGGCACTGACGGCTAGCGTCTTGCCATCGGTCGAGGTCGGGTCGACGGGTATCCGCTTTGTGTGCTCCGCCGGCTCGAAGTTGCCAGCGTGACGCTTCGCTTCAGGAGCCTCCTCGGTGGCCAGGGCGGCTAGGGCCTCGAGCGAGTCGAGGTGGACATTGGCCTCCCCACGCTCGACGCACTCCACGTCGCAGTGGTATGCGTGCTCGTAGGAGGTGTCGATGGTGATGACCCCTTTTAGCCCCGGCATCTTGAGCTTTAAGTACGTGTAGTTGGGAACCGCCATGAACTTGGCGTAGCCTGGCTGGCCGATGATGGCGTGGTAGGCCCCTTGGAACCCAACCACCTCGAAGGTGAGCGTCTCCCGGCGGAAGTTAGCCGGCGTGCCAAAGCAAACCGGTAGGTCGATGCGCCCGAGGGGGTGGGCCTTCTTCCCCGGTACGACTCCGTGGAATCCCCCGACGCTGGGTCGGAGCTGGCCCTCTGAAATTCCCAGGAGGTCAAGTGTCTCGAGGTATATGATGTTGAGGCTCGAGCCCCCATCCATCAACACCTTGGTGAACCGTACGTCGATGATAACGGGGTCGACGACGAGGGGGTACGCCCCCGGGTTTATGACACGGTCCGGATGGTCGTCACGGTCGAACGTGATTGGCGCATCAGACCAGTCGAGGTACCGGGGGGCGTCGTGGCTGAGCGCAAAGATCTCCCGGCGCTCCTTCTTTCTTTCTCGAGGTGAGAGCCCGACGGTCGGCCCCCCGTAGATCATGTAGCAGTCGCGCACCGGGGGGAAGTTGGCGTCCGCGTCCCCACCGCCGCGCCGATTGTTGTCATTGCCCTTAGGCGCGTCTTCTCTCTTATCGCCGAGCTTGGAGTAGTAGCCTTTCAACAGTCAGCAGTCTTTTAACTTGTGGTTTACGGGGCCCTTGTGATAAGTGCAGGGGCCCTCGAGCATCTGGTCGAAAACAGCCCCGTCAGGGGGGCCTCGAGGCTTCTTAGGCTCGAGGGCGCCTGCGAGCACTTCTTCGTCGTCGTCGTTATTGGCGTCGCGCTTCGCCTTCTGACCTTTACGTTTGCTCTTCTTCATTTTGTTGCTGTTATTGTTGTCGTTCTTGGCGTCGTTGCCTTTGTTCGAGCCCTCCGGCGCGGCCACCGCCTTACCTTTGTTCGTGGAACGGCCAAAGAAGGCCCCCACCACCTCGTCGCCCGAGGCAAAGCTGGTAACACGGTCCATCAGGTCCTCGACCGTCCTGCGACGGTAGCGTCCTAGCTCATGAACTAGCTCTTGGCATGTCGTGCCTGCGAGGAAAGCTGAGATGACGTCCTCATCAGGCACGTGGGGGAGCTCGAGGCGCTGCTTCGAGAACCGTCGAGCAAAGTCACGGAGGGGCTCGTCCGCCGCCTGCCTGCAACGCCGTAGGTCCCAGGGGTTGCCTGGGCGCACGCAAGTCCCCTTGAAATTCCCGTCGAAGACCCTGACTAGGTCGGCCCAATCGTCGATCCGATCCGGCGGGAGCCCCTCGAGCCACCGGCGGGCGGTGTCCGAGAGGTAAAGCGGGAGTTGGCGTATGATCACACGGTCGTCGTTCTTCGCTCCGCCTAGTTGGCAGCCTAGGCGGAAGTCCGAGAGCCAGAGCTTGGGCTCGACCTCCCCGTCATACTTTACGATGTTGGTCGGCGGTCGGAAGCGGTCGGGGAGGGTTGAGCTGCGGATGGCCCGGCTAAAGACTCTGGGGCCCGGGGGCTCGAGGACTTGCCGGTCCTCGTCGCTGTCGTAGCGCCCCCCTCGATGGGCGCTATAGCCACGCTCCTGGGCCCTCCTTGTCCTTGCGCCGGCGGTTGATGTCGTTGCGGGCGTCGTTGGGGTCTCGAGGTGGCCGGTTGTCGATGATCCGTTCGCGGACTGGCCTACCTCGAGAGGCGTCAGGCTGGTGGACGGATGCCTCGCGCTCGTTGCGGGGCGTGTCCGCCGGCTTCCCCGAGGCTGCTTCGCGTCGTCGTGACGCTGAGCTCTCGGCTTGCTGCACAGCGGCTGTCTCAAGGAGGTTCTTCATTTCCCCAAGCATGCGCCTGGCGTCAGGGTTGGAGACGGCGGGCAGATCGTGGAGCAGCATCGCCGCCGCCACCACGTTCTGTCCCGCTCGCGGGAAACGCACCTCGGGGCGTGCTGGCGCCCCGTCCTCGAGGATCTGCCGGTGGACCTCTCGAGCTCGGCCACGAGCGCCGGCACCTCGAGGCCGGGCTGGTTCTTGTGCTAGGGTTTTCTCGAGCTGCAGCAGGCGTTGTCGGTCCTCCTCAGCCTTGGCGATGGCCTCCCGCAGCTGCGCGAGCTGCGCCGCTCGGTCGTCGCTGTGCTGGGATGGTGCAGCCGGTGCCGGGGGTTCGTTCCTCCCGTGAATCACGTGACCCGCCTGCCGCAGCCACTGTCTCCGGGCCCTTCGAGGTTGAGCGCCGGCCTGCCGTCGTCGCCCTCGTCCTCGGTGTCGCATACGACCCCCTCGAGTTGGAAGCACTCCCTGGTGGGATCCCAGAGGTCGGGGTCGTGGTAGTCGTATTCGTCGGAGTCGGAGCTGGTGATGCCGCGCCGCCTTGGCTCGTGCCGGGGCTGCAGCTCGCGGTACCACTCCCCGAAGGTGGCTTGACGAGGTGGCCCGACGGCTCGTGAGAGGCCGCGGTCAACGCGTGCGGGGTGGGCAATCTCCAGGTTGGCCATGGCCTGCAGCAGCACGCCCGGGCAGTTCCTCCTGCTCCGCCGGCTGTCGGCCCTGACTGCGCTCGTTGAGCTGGCGGGCGTAGGTCGCCGCGGAGCTGTCGAGGCCGAACGGGAACTGCCGGCGTCGAGCGCGGTACACCCCGTGCGGGAGGAGGCTGGGCGGCGTCGACGGTGCACGGCTCGAAGGCCTCTGGCTTGGCTCCTGGTCCGTGCGCATGATGAACGCGAAGTCGCTGGGCGGGCGCGGGCGCGCCCGGGAAGTCTCCGGCCGTGCGCCGGGCAAGCTCCTCCTTGGGAACTCCGCGCCGGCCGCGGGGAAGTGGGTGTATGCCGCCGGCACCGCCTGTGCCTGGCGACGATGATGACGACGGCGCCGCTCACGGGGTGGCGACGCGTGATGGTGTGGGCGACGTGCCATGCTCCTCGCACGGGGCGGCGCGACACGCCCTCCACTCGGGCCCTCCGCGGAGAGCAAGGTCAGCTCGTTGCCGTTGTCAGTGGCCAGGAACTCGAGGCTCCCGAACCAGATGACGGCACCGGCAGAAACGAAGGAGTCGAAGCAGCCATCCAGGAAACTGGCGAGAAACCGACTCGACACGCGAAGGCCCCTACCTGGCGCGCCAACTGTCGGTGTTTCGAACCCAGGGGTATGACACCAACGAGTAATATGATCGCGTGCTCTCTTCCTGGATGGTGATGCAAGATGACACAAGGATTTATCCTGGTTCGGGCAAAGAAGGCCCTACGTCCAGCGGGGGAGGAGGTTCTTGTATTACTTGCACCTAAGTGCTTGTACAGGGGTGAATACAAGCTTGGTGAGCGTGGACCGGAGTCCGGACTTGAGTGTGTAGGCGTACGTGTGTTCTAACGTGTTTTTCCCCCGGAGTCGGAATGAGGGCCCTGGTGTCCCCTTTTATAGAGCAAGGGGAGGCCAGGGTTACACAAGGGTATTACAGGTGTCGGGGTGTATTGTGTCCCTTACGAAGAAGGGTAGGAACCCTGTCTTGTCGAAGACATTGTAGCCGACGTGGGCGTTGCTGTTGAAGCGTCCTTGAAGCGTGGCCTCCATCCTGGGCGCGGACGTGGAGGCGCGGCGAGGTGGAAGCTGTACAGCACCCATCCCGGAACGTACAGAACGCGGCGGGGTCCCTCCGGGTCTTGGGGCACCTGTCCTCCAATAGCATGAAAGTAGTTAGGGCTCGAGGGGCGCGGAGCCGGCCTCGAGGCGGCGCCTACGGGGGGCTCGAGTCCCCGCAGGTATGGGCAAGTCCCGTGAAAATCGATTGAGCGGCAGGCATCTGGACCTCGAGGCGTGGCTTGGACGTGCCACAGTGTAGGGCGTGGGTTAACAGTGCTTCACTGGTGCCTTTTCGTCCATACTTGTGGTGAAAACGAGACTTGACTCTGCCCCAGACCACTGTGGCACACGTTGTGTTACAGAGGACGTGACTGGAGTAAGTGGATGAATTAAGTGCACGGTATGGGGCTGGCATCCGATGTCTGCGCCGCTCGAGGGAGGCATAACGCGTCTCGAGGGATAGGCCGCTGTGCCAGAGAGGCTCGAGGTCCCCGCGTGGGGTCTCGAGGTGTGGAGTTCGGCTGTGGGGGGCTCGAAGGGTAGTGGAGCGCTCGC
The DNA here is from genome assembly GCA_009763385.1 of Coix lacryma-jobi var. lacryma-jobi. Classification (NCBI taxonomy): domain Eukaryota; kingdom Viridiplantae; phylum Streptophyta; class Magnoliopsida; order Poales; family Poaceae; genus Coix; species Coix lacryma-jobi. Next base: position 159,392,744 of record CM019822.1, read on the forward strand.
CCGAGGCCTGGCGTGGAGGGCTCGGGCGAGACGGAAGATGATCGTGCGCCCGAGGCCTGGCTTGGAGGGCTCGGGCGAGACGGAAAACGAGCGTGCGCCCGAGGCCTGGCTTGGAGGGCTCGGGCGAGACGGAAAACGAGCTTGCGCCCGAGGCCTGGCTTGGAGGGCTCGGGCGAGACGGAAAACGAGCGTGCGCCCGAGGCCTGGCTTGGAGGGCTCGGGCGAGACGGAAAACGAGCGTGCGCCCGAGGCCTGGCTTGGAGGGCTCGGCTTGGTGGGCCAGCGCTGTAGGCCTCGGGGGGTCGGCTTTTTAGGGGGTTAGACTAGTTAGGTCTGTTATTAACCGGTGTTCTAGGTTTACCCTATTTGTTTGCGTTGATTGAGGGTACCCCTTTTGCGGACCCCCGACAAAAAGGGTTTCTATGGTACTTGGATTTCTATACCTTGAGCCATTTGGTTTCTATACCTCTAGCCAAGTGAAATTCAAATTTCAAGTTCTAAGTAAAGTGGCACTGATTCTATGCTTGTGGGGGTTCTATACATTGTTCATATTTTAGTTATGTATTGTTTTATGGGTGGAATTTAAATTTCAAAATATAAGTAAAGGGGCAATGATTATATGCTTTGTGGAGTTCTATGTATTGTTCATCTGTTAATTATGCATTGTTTTATGATGGGATCCTTCATATCAATGTGTTATTATTCAAATTTCAAATTTTGGAGAACACGAGATCGTCTACATGTTTTTATGCTCATGGTCACATGATTCTATGCCTATAGTGGGAAGCATCAAGCTCTATATCTTAAAGCGTAAATTTATGAATTTCAAAATTTCAAAAAAAAATATATTCATAATGGATCTCACTTTGAGGATCTCACTTTTCTCCCTCTCCTTCATTTTCTATAGTTTTCACCGCTCTCCCTATCACACGCAGAGCAAGGGGCTGAACTCTTTGTACTGTGCTGGATGGATTGTACGAAGCTTCCATTACCTTGTCTCGTAAACCAAGAGGCAAAACATTATGGGCCTGATTGGTTGCGAGATGTGGGAGGAAACAAGCTGGTGGGATGCAGCGCTACGATGATGTTTGGTTAGCTGGTCGACAAGCCAAGTGTGGCTGAGCTGGTGCAATACATGCGCTGCGGCCTGGTTCCGCAGAAACGCGGATGAGTTTCGTTTCTCGCGAGCCACCGCTCGATGCGGCTTATGTCCTGGTTATGAAGCAAAAAGTGCTGGCACAAGACACAAACAGGCAACCAATCATCTTCTCACACCAACCAGACCAAAAATGAACACGAACCAATCAGTCTCACCTCGCATACCCGTTCAGTCTGGCCAACAACAGTCTGGCTCCCCAAAACCATCCTAGCTCCCCACTTCTCTGAACCAATCAGGCCCTATGTGCACACAGGTTGGTCCAAGGGGCCTTGATGGGGAGCGCTCTCTAATTGGGCCTTCTCCTACCCCACCTGCGTGAAGAAAGCCCATGTATCTGGGTTCTACTGATCAAGCCCATAAGCAGAGGATGACGTTGTCGCATTCGAGCTGACCATAAGCGTATGGTTTTGACGCGCTTGGACCCTCCTACCTCCACGCCACGACCGAGTCGCTCCACCGCCGCCAACAACCAGAAGCCAGAACAAAAGGGTTGTCACAACCACAATCTAAACATACTATCACCTGTCCATAGGCCACATCCGCCAACTTGAGCTAGTTGTAGCTATCACCCAACTTGTGCATATCGCCGTTATGAAATAATTTTCTCTGGTCTCTTGCTTTGTTATGGTTAGGTCTGGCCACGATGAAGAATTATATTAATGAGAATAATTTTTAGGTCAGCCTTCCTCATTCTTCAGTGACAAAAAGAAGGAAGCCACCACAAAAAAGAAGTTCCTCAATCCTACCTACAGAAATGTTGGTTGTCTGAGACCTTTTTACCGAGTGTTTGTCTGTGTGATTTTCCATAAAGCAAAGTATTTAATAGGTTAGGTTTTGAGTTGTGTTATTCACAAGTGAGTATTTGTAATCCGAAGTGTCTGTAATATATCGTCGTACTCAGTAAATATAATATAATTCTTCTTTCACCCGAAAAAAGAACTTTTGCATGCGCTGCCGGCTTGCCGCCGCAATTGGCCCGTGACAGTGGCGGTAGCCCCCCCCCCCCCCCCCCCCCACCACAAAAATGTACATATGATTTCAGTTAAAATTAGTCTTTTTTTTAAAAAAAAATCCAAAATCTCATGCGGGCTAAAAAAATAATAGAAAATTTAGTTAAAATCACCTTAAAATCTACCAAAAATTTCTCGTGAGCCAAAAATACAATAAGAATTTTTGTCCAAATCCGGCTCTCTATGTATTTAGCCCTCCTCATGGGCTCATTCTGGATCCGCCAATGGCCATGACATATACGATCAACAGATCAACAGGTTGCACAAGAGCACGACTCTGTTACGATCATAGCTTCTGATGACACTTTCTTATTTATTGGGTATGATATGAACAGACGAACGAATAAGCCAGCGTGCTACCAATAATCCTATCGTATCAGCATGCATGTTTTCGATCTGCACAACCATCTTTGATAGATGTATATGTGTTATGTGTATCTATCTAAACGAGCTAATGATGCATTGTCTGCTACTAGCTTTCTACTGTAGCTGGCAACAATGCACCACCATACATAGCATGAATGTAGCCGCCTAGTTGGGCCTGTGGCAGTTGATCCTGAGTTTCCTGACCTCCAGCGGCGTCCCGGGCGCCGGCGCCAGGTTGCCCATCCTCACCATCGCCTTGGCGAAGTCACTCGCGAACGCGGCTCCATCGCGGGCGTACTTCCTCACCAGCGCGTCCTGCTGCGACCCGCCGCCGAAGAGCTGCTGGTCCGAGTGCAGCAGGCCGCGGCGCTGCACCAGGGCTTGGAAGTAGCCGTTGTCGAACCTGTCAGGTGTCACCGCGTCCAGCGGCGCGACGACAGCGCCGTCGTCCGCACCGGCACCGGCAGGGCACGCCCCGCGCATCTGCGCGGCGAACGCGGTGTCGATCGACGCCGCGGGGTCCCCGCCGTTGACGCGCGCGCGGAAGGTGGCGCACCTTGCCCTGCCGACGGTGTGCGCGCCCGAGAGCGCCGTCATGTCGCGCGCCGACAGGCCCTTGGGCCTTGGCCCGGAACGAGGCGACGAGGGACGACAGGTTGGACGCGGGGCCCGGGAGGAGGCGGCTGCTGGCCGCCGCCGCCGCCGCGCGTGCGTCCTCACGGCCCAGCCGGACGTTCCACGACGGGCCGCCCAGCAGCGACACGGCGTCGCGCGCCGCCAGCGCGAGCACGTCCGCGCAGGAGACGGCGCTGGGGCAGGCGGCCTTGGCCACGTCCACCACGTCGAAGCCGCGCAGGGGGAGTTGGCGTTCGGCGCCGCGCCCTTCTCGCCGGCGAAGCCGGGCGCGTCGTCGAGGAGGACGGAGGCGTCGCAGCCGTTCACGAAGCAGTCGTGGAAGAAGAGGCGGAGCACGGAGTCCCCCGCGCGCGGGTCGGCCGCCACCGCCCGCGCCATGGCGGAACGCACCGCGGGCTGCAGGCCCGGGCACTTTTTGTCGTAGTACTTGGTCGACAGCGCCGTGGCCGTGCGGCTGGTGAGGAGAAGGAGGAGGAGCAGGAGCAGGTGGGCGGCCCTGCTGGTGCTGGGCGATGCAGTTGCAGTTGCAGTTGCAGACACGGCGCCGGCCATGGCTGAGGTTGAGCTAAGCTAGCACGAGATCGCAGGGAGTGGCGGCAAAGGTGGTGGTGGTGCTGGACTGCTGCTAGTGCTAGTGCTATGAATTTATTTGTAGTGTTCGGGCTTAATGTGATAGGCATTCGTGACGGGGGATACGTCGCGTGTGGAGTGTGGTCGGTGGGGTTCGACACACGCGGAATCGGCTGCGACATGCATTGGCTGTGAGCGAGCGACAGCGTCACAGCGAGCATGCGCGCACAGACAGGGCTGCACTGACGCACAGGCACACACCCGTCTCTGCTGCCCGCCTGCCCCTCTCTCTATTCTAGTGTATGATATGATCCGATCCGACTCGAGGATGGGCAGCTCCGTGTTGGGTTCCTATCCGAGGTTTGGCTGTGTTATAAAACATATTGTCAGCGGTCATGACCTTTTCCTCTCTGTCTCTCATGATCAACATAGTAAATAAAAGTAAAACAAATAGACATAAGGTGTAGGTAGATTATTCTTTATTTCTCTGAATATCGATAATTACAACATAGATCTCTCACGTATATATAGTCTTGCCAAAGCCTAGAGTTTTGGTAAGAGCCCACATACAAACGGATTACGATTAGGATTCTTCCTTCTCCTTTCCTTTTAGGATAGAGTCCTTATGTTTTACCACACTGCGATTACCACGATATGCACATGCCTCGTTAAAAACTCTATCCGAAAACTCAATGGAAAAAAACAGTTCTTGGAGAAAAGAGTACATCGTATTCGTTAATTGCATTGCACATATTGCCTCATTAAAAACTTTGTGTGAGAAACCTTCGAGTAAAAACTCACATAGGAAAAAAAGAGTACAACATTTAACCTTCTTGGTTATATATTCTTCGAGATATTTTATTCTTCGTGAATAGATATTGATCTTCATGATCTATGCATAAACTTTCATGTTTTAGCAAATAGGATCTACTTGATCTTTATAATTCTAGTGGTTTCAATTATCTTCAAGATAAATTGAATAAAATTGCTCCCCCCATAAAGCCATCCTTTGAATTTTATTATTCAAACCACACTTTCAAAAAGTTGGCTCATAATTCTTCTATGAATTATATGGGTATAACAAATAGCAATATGCTTCATACATAAATAACCACTTATTAGTTGTGCAAAACAAATAAAAATTTACCCTTCGGGGTAATAAATCCTTTTAGAGGATGATGGGGATAAATAAATTACAATATTCAATATCTTCTAGATAGTGTCAAACTCTTACAAGAGTTTCAATACTAATAATTCTCTCATAGTGGATTTTTAAACTTACACATCTTCAAGATTTTGATTGTACCACTAATAAGTAATAACTCCAGCCTTGCAGTTGGCATTTAGGGGATAATTCAAATGTCAAATCACCATTATTCTCATACCTTCTATGGTATTTAGAGGATATCAATATTTTTATTGCTAGCTTTACACTTTCTGAGTGTTTGTATGACACCTTCATGGTGTTTAGAATTCCTCATTTTCTTTCTCTCGGGTCTATACTCACTTCAGGGATAAATGATCTTTCTTCAAGAATTGACTGGTAAATCCTTCATGGATTAGTTCCTTAAAGGATGTTCCCACTCTACTACAAGAGAGATTATTTAGTGATATACACAATGAGATTGTGTTATTCACTATGAAGTCATTCGATGACTATTCCTTCTAGGATATGCTCTTCTAGAGACTTCAATACTCATTCATGAATATATTCTACCTTAGACTTAATAGTACTCGTATGAGATTTAATTTTCATATGTTGTAATTTATATTCTTCAGGAATTATATGGATCTTCGTAATCCATTTATTAACTGCATATTTTATATTCATTCATTTCATTTGCCAGAGATATAGCAGAACATTTATTTCTTCTTAGTAGGAGATTCAACCTCAATCGCATTTCTTCATTTGACCCGATATAATCGCTACAAACGACTTTGCCATGGACTTGTTTTTCGGATCCGGGTTCTCATAAGAGAAACATTTGCAATTATAAAGGTAGCGTTGTCGACAACTATTATTTTCTCCTAATATTCTCATAATATGAGATTATTTTGTCTCTTTGCCATTTCCCAAACAAGAGATATTTTTTGGTTTTGCATATCCAACAATAAAGATGTGCGCACTTAGTGTGTTGGATTTCATCTTCAAGATGATCCTCTTTATGAGGTGCTTAACCTTCTTCATGAGGTGTTCTCTTCATGAGAATGAAGGAGTTTTATTTTATTTCTATTCAATAAGTATACATTGAAAATATAATCCACAGGTGTCCCCGTAGATTTCAACTTGATAGTATGTAATATTTAGTTTACTACTAGTAAACAAAACTTCTGGTTTATAACTTCAAGTTACTCCTCTGATTTCTAAAAATATTTGGCATATGCTCCGCTTCATGTTTCACAAGAGCATTAGTCAAACTATTAGTTGACTTTGTGTGTGATAATATTCCTGCTTCAAGCTTCAAGGAATATTTTCTCTAGATCATTTTCCTTTTATGTGCAAATAATATTTGGCATTAAAACATAGGCTTTCTCTCCCCGTAATGCCAATATTAGATCTTTAGAAGCATACTCCAATAGATATCCCTTATCATGGGTTTAAAATAATCAAATTCATTATCTCCAACTGCAAGTGGAGGCCCATTCATGTATGCTATATATGATAGAGTTTTATGGGAAATATTCACGCACATAATTAAACATGGGGGTTATTATATATTATATGCAACGAGCTAGAATACACATAGTGCACTTGAGAATGTTCAACATTCCTACAAACTAGGGATGTTCTCCCCCTGATGTGCACATATCATAGTTTATAAAACTATTTCATCATCTAGCTTCTTTATTATTTAGCCAAAATAATTGATTCACAAGTACTCATATATTAATAAGAATGGATCATATACTTCAAATATATATGCAACATTCAAATTCACATGGAATTTCTTCTAGAATTTTCTAATTGCTATTAATGCAAAATTCCCTTGATGTTTTTTCTTCGTAAATCCTAAATCATCATGAGTGTGTTATCCATCTTCTTAGTTCTGTAATTATTCACCCCATCGACTGGGTTAGTCTCCATTGAGCAAATTTCATATTATCTCACTCCCCCTAATCTTAGGTTACATGGTCGTAGACCAATCTATTGCTTATGCATACAATACATTGAAAGCAAATGATTTCTTAGTTCAACGAGAACCATATAGACATAGTATGCTAGCTAGCCAATTTCATTATGAGGGAAGTGTAAAGGTAGCTACTAGCTACAACTATAGCTTCTATGCTAATATCCATGCAAGAGTGGAGATAGTTTAGCTCAATGAGAGAATAACATAGAAATACACATGCACGTGTAATGTGGAATATTGGTATTCAGTCTAATATAATAGGTAACAACAAAAATGTAAAGTGCTACAAGCTTGTGCAATTAGTGCAGTAGAGAAAGTTAACTCGGCTGGAAGGGACGCGAGCAGAACTTCAAGTCCTAATACATGCACTTAGAATAGATTTAGGAAGGTTATGCCTATTAAATATATATTACCCACATTTTCTTATGTCTTTACCCAAAAGTTCTCCCCCTCATGCCATAATTACTTCAGGTAGTAATATGCTTCTTGCATCATCTATGAATAATCACTTCTAATGTTCCATAGAATACAATCATACTTCTAGTACTAGTTCCTGGCTAAATTTGTCCTTCTAGGAGCAATTTTATATGTCAGTATAGTCCAATTGTTCATGTGCTTCTAGGAAACTCACTTTCCCTTCTACCTACATGATAGTGGTGCACAAATAACTATAACCTTCATGGTTAATTGAGGCTTCTTTTGTGGAAACAATAATGCAAAATTATTTAGATAGGCAATTGACAATTGTTTATATGTAAAACATATAAATCTAATTTATTCCATGAGAAATTAGCATATATTACTTCAGGTAATAATTGCAACTAAGAATATTAGATATTTCATATTAGCCTTCAAGCTAATAAATTAACTATTAATCACTTAATTCAACGGGAATTAAAACTTAATGCACCACCACTACTACTATCAATATTTCGGGATATGAAATTGAAATGCAGCAAATTTATAAGCACATGATTTAAGTTTTTCTTCAATCAAGAAAATTCTTAAATATTCTAAATAATATCATTCTCGAATGTCTTAACTTCTATTCTTTGACAAGCGATAACTTCATGCTCTATATACAATAGTTATGATATATAGACACAAATCTTCAAGGTATGTAACATATGCAAGCCACATATTACAACCAATAATATCTTGGGGTTATAAAGCTGTCTAAAAATTTAACTCAATTTCTGTTTGAGTAATGGTAAATTTAAATACTTCATGTATTGCATTGCTCTGTAATATTCTACACACAAGAGACATTTCTTCGAGAATATGCATTGATAAAATCTTATTTACCATCTTGTCTTCTAGACATTTAGTATAAAGTTTCAAGCTATTATTTATTATTTATAGAGCAACATTATATCTCAATCTATATAGACATATAGCTTAAAAAAATCAACTTTCAATGCAACATAATATTCTGTAATTATAATTTGGGATTTTATTCATGCAGTGAGTCCCACAATGCCTTAATTTGTTACTTCTCATGGCCATATAGTTATTCTAGAGAGTAATTAGAAATTACAATGCTTAAGTCCACTTCACTTCACAGTGACAGAGAATATCCTTCTAGGATTTAATTATGATCATATTAAATAATTATGTCATTCAACGCAAGTCCAAGATATTCCCTCTTCATGAAGGTGCTTATATCATTATAACAAACCATGTACATATAGGTTTACTGCGTGTAAATAAGGAGTAAGGCGCAAAAAGATATTGGATGATTATTCAAAATAATCTTAGTAGCATCCTAGCAGTTTTCAGGACTGTGGTATATGTAAATTTTCAGAATTAATACTAAGTATTTTTGTTCATCCCAAAAATTCATTATGCTAGAAAAAATAAATACGAGCCTAAAAATGACAAGTCTAAGGTCTGCAGGAATTAGAGAGGCCATGTACCTTATACCATGTTTTTAGCATAATCATTCGAAATTTTATTCTTGCAATTACATGGCATAGAATGTTTGCACTACCTTTTCATAATTAAATTCAAAGCGCAGAAAAAATTTCTGAATTAATTCTACTTAATAACTACAGAAAAATAAAGCTAGGCAAAATCAACAATTCATAAAACACAGGGGACAGAAGAACATATATAGTTCATACATGCTGATAGGGTCTAACCGGCTCAATTTATCCAAACTAAAAATTTATCGCAGTTATTTGACTTCAGGCCGGTACGCATGTATTGTATGCTTCTGACTTCTGAGTTTTGAACTACAGAGGTCATCTCGTCTCTTGCCTGTGCACGCATATACCGATGGGATTCTATGCACGTGGAGCTTTGAGCATGCGGCCCACAGTCCAAAGACAAAATATGCAGATTCATGACGCAGAGCTTTAGTGACGGTGGTGTAAGGTAGCGGCGTGCAAGCCATAGTCCATGTCATAGGAAGAAGACCACGGTTTGGTGTCGAGAGTAGTGAGAGTTGCAAGCACCACGAGACATGGATAGTGTCTTCGAGCCAAGGTTGACAATCGTACGTGAATGTGAGTGAGACAACTGAGTCACGTCGCATACGACGCGATAACGGACATCGATTTGGTGATGGCATGTTTATGATGATTTTGCATGGTGTGGTTTCTTGTACTGCGATAATAGTTCGGATTAAAAAATACAGATCAATCTTCTAGCTGATATAGCAGTTGATGATAGGCGGCCATGCAGCGAGACGCCGTTTAGCCGGAAGACGTGGCGTTCAGGCCAGGAGGGGATGGTGCTTTTAGGTTGTGCGGCAGCGGTCATGCTGGCCGCACGGTCACAAGCTCATGCATGATCTTGACACACCACGATAATGTCGTCGTACTTTCCTCCCTTTAATTAACGCTAGATTAGTCGTTCATGTATATAAATTTAAATTATAGTGCTTGTAGGTATTTTTCATACATGTATGTGTACTTCAAGTACAACGCATAATTCTTGAGGAGAAAAACAAATGTCCAGCATGCATATAGGCAAAGACAAACGTAATCTTTAAGATGATGTGATTTTCTCGTACCTTTTAGGTAGTGCATTTATGCACAGATGAAACACTATACATAGCCTACCAGGCTTATGCATTAACACTAGATTTAGTCGTTCATGTATATAAATATAAATTATAGTGTCTGTAGGTACTGTTCATACATGTATGTGTACTTCAAGTACAACACATAATTCTTGAGGAGAAAAACAAATGTCCAGCAGGCATATAGGCAAAGACAAACGTAATCTTTAAGATGATGTGATCTTCTCGTACCTTTTAGGTAGTGTATTTATGCACAGATGAAACACTATACATAGCCTACCAGGCTTATGCGATCTCGTAGCCGCATGCAGGCGACACGAAAGTGTCGTTTGTCAAAGCCGATATAAGTAGATTGGAAAATAAATCTAGCTCTACAGCAAGACGCAAACCAATCTACTATTAAAACAAATCATACCTTAATTATTTCGGATGCCAATTGATCTACGTCACATGTCGCATAGGACAGTGATTAGTAGATACATACCGCGTAGGGCGTTTGGTATTGTCGTAGGACTGTCTGCTTTGATGACGATGATATATGTCGATGCAGTGCAGATTCGATGGAGGTAGAGGTAGCAGATCGATCCGCTCCGCTAACAACGTCGGGGACGTCGACATCGTCGGAGTAGCCGCGGCAGGGACGTCGGCGCAGACGTCACTGTCGAGGTCGACGGTGGCTTCAACGGCGATGTCGACGAAGAGCTTGTCGTGCTGATAACGTGTTATAAAACATGTTGACAACGGTTATGACATTCCCCTCTCCATCTCTCATGATCAACATAGTAAGTGAAAGTAAAACAAGTAGACACAAGGTATAGGGAGACTATTCTTTATTTCTCTGAATAGCGGTAGTTACAACATAGATCTCTCACATATATATAGTCCTGCCAAGACCTAGAGTTTTGGTAAGAGCCCACGTATAAACGGACTAGGATTAAGATTCTTCCTTCTCCTTTCCTTCTAGGATAGAGTCCTTATGTTTTACAACAGCTGCTTGCACTTCCATTGGGCGGGTTCTAGAAAGAAAGTGAGCGAGAGCATTCTCAGAAATTTTTGAAAAAAAATCATATAGCACTTTCGTTATTATTTAACAAACTTTGTCTAAACATAGACTAACTAGGCTCAAAAAGATTCGTCTCGACATGTACTAAAAGTATAATTAATTACTCCCTCCATACCTAAATTAATTGACGTTTAGGACATAATTTTGCTTACCAAGGAGTGATTAATTAGGGGTATTTTTACGTGACTACGCCTATTAAATGCGGCTGTGGGTGCTCTTTGAACAAGAAAGTTAATCGGCTCAACGGGCTAGTGTGCGGAGGCTTTAGTTGTGTGAGTCGGGTTAGAACCCCGGCGGTCACGATTTTTATTGTTGCCCCGCGTGCGATTGGGATGCTGTGGGCGGCCGGCTTTCATGCGATTGGTGTGCCTGTGGGCCGCCGGCTCTGATCAAGGCAAGTCAATTAATTAGGAAGCTAGACGGGCGGCATCGGCTAGGGGTAATGCAGTCCAAACTGCACCTCGTGACTGCACAACGTCAAGCTTTATGAAAATAGGCCAACACTCCAGAACGTCAATTAATTTAGGTACGGAGGGAGTATTTTTTTACATATATTTAATGCTCTATGTATGTGTCTAAAGATTGATGTGATGGGAAATCTGTAAAAATTTTGGGAACTAAATATGGCCAGTCAGGGTGCCCGTAAAGTCGTAAACTGTTGTCTTGCTTCTACATGCATGCATGTTGTCGTTCATTCATCCTTCATCCATGTGATTATATACGTACTCGTATATGTGATGAGTCACCAGCTTTCTTCCGTGTGGTTCAAGCGGCGGCGCCAGCAGCAGCGCTCTCGATGGACCGGCCGGTAAGGGATGGTTCGCGAGGGCACAAGCCGCGATCCCGATCCCGATCCCGGGGGCGTAGCTAGGTCACGTACATTCTCTGGCCTTCCGCTCCGACACACACCGACCGTAGCCCGGAATAGGTCGGCACTGTTTTTTTTTTTTGACAAGAAGCATATAATATATTAAAAATTAGAAAGAGAGTACATAACATTGGGTATTGGATACCCAATTACAATCTAAGGCGGCCCAGATCACCGAGAGCACAAAGATTTCTTCCAGAGCAGAAAGCTGAAGAGTCACAAGAAAGTCTCTAGACTCCAAACGCTCACAACTGAAGATGGACCTATAATGTGTCCCAAAAGGAACACAATGAACTTTGCACCGGTTATTGGCGACACAGACCATCGAGGACCTTCAAAGAGCATAAGCTGCTGAGGTTGAAAACTGAGTCGTGGATATGACGGAGGAAACACCGGACTCAAAAGATCAGCTAGTAAGAGATGTCGAACTAGTGGAAATAGTTGAATATCTGAAAAGGATTGAACTCTTTTGAGGCTGCTTGGTCTCTGGGATGAAGCTTCGTCAGAGCTCTTCGTCGGGCTCTTCGCCGGGCTCCAGGACAGCAAATCTGGGCTCCAGAGCCTCCATCTTCCCCTGCAGTTGCATCTGAAAGAGGCCAAGAAGATTGGGAGGAAAGACCCCCTTTGCTGTCAACTAACCGGCCACCGAAGCCTCCACTTCTTGACCGCCACAAGAGGTCAGTCAACCACCGGCGGCAGATGAACACCGTGCAGGTTGAGGATGCGTGCAAGCAACGGCGGGAAGGGCTCGAAGAGCCCGTAGGCAGCGACTGAGAGGCGCTGGAGACTCCGGATCCGCGACAGCGCTTGCGAGATGAGTCCGGAGCCGCCGAGGTCGACAACAACGTCGGAGAAGCCGCGGGGCCCGCAGGAGACCCACTCCGACGCGCAGAGGTCAGCGGAGGCAGTGTCCCAGGACGCGAGCGCACCAGTGGAGTCGGAGACCGCCTCCTTCGCAGCGAACAGAGCGTCCACGCCCGCATCCTTGACCGCAACCGAGGCACCGCCCGCCACGTCGAGACCGCCGTGCCGACCGGCCAAATCCGACGCATGTCCTCATCTTTCCGACTCCAGGGCTCCGGATCTGGGCGGAGTTGACCGGAGACGGCCTCTCCACCGAAGCCGGTGACAGTCATGGAGGCAGCGTCACTGAAGCCGATGGCCGCCATTATTGAAGAAGAAAAGCTAAGGAAAAACGAAAAAAGAAAGGAGGAAGAGGATGGAGAGGAGGAGGAGGGGCCCGGCTCGCCTACCCATACCGTCGGCGAGGACGCCGGGGAGATGGGCAGGGACCGGCGGGGAAGGCGGCGGGGAAGGAAGTTTGGGGAAAGAGGAGGAGACGGCACTAGGCCCCTGGGAGACGGCACAAGGCCCCTCAATGGGTTGGCACTGTATTGCCCGTTTTGGGAAGGGCCCAACCGCCCAAGAGGCCCAAACTGCCGCTGCCTCCTGCCTAAAGATGGCAACGGGGAATTCCCCGTCGGGGACCAAGCCACCGTCCCCGTCCCCGCGGGAGGAAATTTTCCCCGTCCCCATCCCCGTGAACAGTGACGGGGAGCCTTCTTCCACCATCCCCGATCCCCGACGGGGATTTCATCCCCACGGGGATCCCCGTCCCCGCATACAACAGCACAAATTGGTACAAATTTTACAAAGTTTACAGATTCACACCGACATGAACTGAACCAAAACTATGAAAGTACGAACCAGAACCAGAACTAACGATACATGTATGAACAAAAGGTACTGATACATGTACGAACAGAACTACAGAAGTACGAACTAGAACCAGCAATACGAGTTCGTGACCTTCCTTCTCCATCGGAGCTCATGCGAGAATCAGATCTAGGTGCATCGATGTCACTTGCGCGCTATACGGCAGTGTGGATCGGAGGCTCCGACCGTCCTTCGAGGTTGGCCCGTTAGTCCATCACCTGTGGACTGCGGCGGCTGTGGAGTGTGGACAGCAAAATCGATCTCCAAGGTCGATGGAGACTGGAGTGTTGGACGTGTGGTGACTGCCTTGGGCTGCTGTAGACTCAAGCTCACCAGCTCGTGGGGTCGCGCCGCGTCGAGGCCATCGCCGCTCCCGAAGTCGCGTACTCGCATTGCCGCTCGCGAGTCGCACACTCGCGCCGCTAGAGTTGGGGAGCTGGACGGAATGGTCGGGATGGGGTGGCCGGGTGGGTGGAAAATTAGGGTTAGTGCGTATATATACTGCGGGGCTAATGGGTCTTTTTAGATGGGCCTGGGATGGGAGCTGTGTTTACACGATGCTGCTGGCTGGCTACTTCACGGGGCGGGTCGGCGGGGATCGGGGTCGGGGAACAAGGAACCGTCCCCGCCATCCCCGACGGGGATAGATTTTGTACCAAATTCATCCCCGTGGGGATTAATTTTCCTCCATTCCTGTCCCCTAAGGCCTTGTTTGGCTGCACCTACTTACACCTCAATTCATATGGATTGGAGTGAATTGAAGGGAAACTTGAACTAAATTACACGTCAATCCCTCTCAAACCACATGGATTAAGGTGTATTTTTGTGTAGCCAAACAAGCCTAATGGAAGAATTCCCGCGGGAAATCGGGGATCGGGGCCCATTGCCATCTTTACTCCTGCCTGTGCGCGGAGAAGTTTGGTCGCGCGAGGCAGGCACGGGAGTGATCGCAAAAAAGAGGCAGGAAGGGGAGTGGGCGGGGGCCGGCGACCGCGTGAGATCGGACGGTTGGCGCGTGCGGATCAGGGCAGTTATTGTGGTCTAGAACCATGGTGCAGTATGGCCACCAGCCCAATAATACACTGTGCGTGAGCGTGAAGAATAGTTGTAGTGCTGGAACTAATTAAAGAGAGCCCAAATTTATTTGCATCCATTGAAGATTAAAAAAAAAATCTAAGGTGCTTCCAGGCCATAAGAAGCTGCAGCACTAAGACCATCACCAAAATTCTGATAACAAGACTGCACCGGTGAAAACTTTATTTATGCCATGGAACTTGTCCAGCATTGCCACAAGAGAAAGAAGCCAACACCGGTGATCAAAGTGGACTCTGCAAAGGCATTTGACGCTATAAGTTGGGAAGCTCTGGACACGGTACGACAAGCAAGAAGCTTCAATCAGAGGCAGAGCCGCCAAAATTCTGGGCTTTTGGCCGACAAGGCCCAATGGCCCACCCATCACGCGTGCAGCCCAGAAGCCTTAGGGGCAAGTAGTAGACCAGTGGCGTCGTGCTCCCATCCCGTCGTGCTCGCCGCTTGGCTCGTGCGGTTCGATAGCGCCTCCGCATTCAGTCTGCCTCCGTGCTTCGCGCCTCCAGCTGCCGCTCCACCCCACGCCCCCCGCCCACACGACGCTCAACTGCTCCACGTCCTCCAAACCTCTGTCGTCCGTCCAGCCGAGCGTTGCGCCGAGAAATCGACCGGAGGCCACGGCTCTGCCGCGGTGCGAAAGGTAATTGTGTTCCAACTTTTTCTGTAGGATTTGGTCGTTCAATTACATATTAAGAATATAATTGCTACGTGATACACCGACATATATATGTATATAGCGGTTTGCCCTACCTTAATCTTTTGGCTGGCTCCGCCAACTGCTTCAATCAGAAGTGGAGAAAGGTGGATGAGCAGTATCCTTCAGTCTTCGAAGTCAGTGGTTATGGTTAATGGATGCCCTTGACCTTGGATCACTTGTAAACGGGGACTCAGGCAAGGCGACCCTATATATATCGCACTGCTGCTATACAAGACACTGAAAACAGCTAACTCCAGTCAGGATCCTTCCATGAATGTTGTTTGATTGGTATGGAGTAACTTATCTAATACAACCTCTAGCCTAATAGTCATAATCTTAGTAATCAGTTTGTAAAGACAGTTTAGCAAACAATTAGGTATATATTACTGAATCTTACCGACTCCGTGACGAAATCCCTTCCATCTTTATCCTCCTCATTAACAAGAAAACAAAGGCACGCAAATGATCGCCTTCGTATGCTCACGGCAAAAAGCAAAACACAGGTTGACAGGACTTGCAAGTGCCAAATTGGGCCAATTTAGTTAGGTTTGCACTTATTCAGGCACCATATAGTACAGACTTGCTGGAAAAAGAGTTATTTTCATTTATTAAGTTTAATTTTATTTACATATATTTTTACATGTATCATATTTTGAGAAACTAAGAAATGCGTATGCCTATTCTAATCGATTCTTAATTTCCATATCACATGATTTGATGTCTTTCTATAATACAAAAGAATGTCACGCAATATTTTATATAATAATAAAAAAATTATTTTCCAAAAATAAAAAAAAATCATGTGGCCATAATGCATGGGATTCTAATATAATCTAATGAAATGCAATTCAGTTTATCATACTAGTTTTTACTTAAAGTTGTTTTATATAAAAAATTGTGTGCCGCACTTGGTCATCCAGTAGTAGGGAAAAAAGACCGGAAAAGAAACAAAACAAAACTAGAAGAAAGAATACAGGAGAAAGGATGCGTGACAATCGGTGTATATATGTGGACATGGACTCTTGTGTGCGTAGCCCAAAAAAGCAACGTTTGGGCCTATTGGGCCTGGAGTGGGGAAAGAAAAAGAAAAACATCCCGTATAAAGAAACAGTCTTCCAAAAAAACAAACAGTCACCCCACAACACACTTGGATCAGAGCATCTCTAACAACTCCCTAAATCAACTTGATATTTTTATAAATTTGGCAAAAACTCAAAAAACTCTCTCCAACAACTCTCTAAACTAACTTGGTATTTTTCCCAACTTGGTAAACAGCCCACTCGCACGCGCAAATTCCCGCAGTGCGGAACCAGGCGCGGACGCCCCCTCCCCCAGCGCGCCTACACCTCCCCTCCCCTCAAGTTACTCTTTTTTTTTATTCTTTTTACCTGAAAAATTTATACCCGTGTCTATGACTAGCGGACCCGGCTCTTCGTTCGTTCGTTTTGGCAAGTGTGTTTTAGGGAGTTGTTGGAGAGAAATCTTTTTTTCACTTGGCAAATAAATTAGCAACTTGCTAAAACTTAAGATTTAGCAAGTAAATTATACCAAGTTATTGGAGATGCTCTTAGTAGTGAGTCACCCGTCCCCGACTCCCCGCAACGCACCGGTAAGATTGGTGCAAATCTACTGTCATCTGTCCTTGTGGCCATCAAGAAAAATCTTTACAGTGGATGGGCAATTGGGCATATAACCAATAGATGAGGACTTACACGAACTCGTTCAAATAAACAGAAATCGCTTGAGCTATAAATCAGCTCTAATTTATATAAATTAGTTGTAAAACAGTATTTTTCTCTCACAATAACTCAACCGTTCAAATAAACATAAATCATTTTAAGCCCTGTCAAACAAAGCCTGGCTCGGCCATGCGCCGGCAACCAATCTTTGATACATCAGGCAGTCGGGCACTCAACAGAGCTAGTCACACAGTACAAATGCACACCGAGTAGAGTAGACACAACTCGGGCGCGCATTTTCTCTGGTTGGCATGTCCCTTTCCAAGGTTTTCAGAAACCAAATCACGCTTGACGTGCGCGTCTCGCCTTTCCTGCTAATCTCCTCAGTCGGAGTATTCTGTCACGGGAATGATGTGTAGCTAGTAGTAGTGGTCCGCAGCCCACGGGCGCCGCAGTGCACACTGCTGACTGCTGTGCTGTCCAGCAAAGCCACGAACACGACGATTTGGCCATTTGGACGGGTTGTACTAGTGGAGTACGCTTCTGTTCAGAAGCAGCACTGGACAACAGGCGATATCACTTCAAGTGACTCACCGTATTCGTCGACTTGTGGATAAGGAATCTTTTCCCAAATGTTTAGTTTGTTATTACTAGTTGCTGAACAAGGGATAAGATCATGAAGTTTGGAGTTTGTGTCATCAAGCCCTCAGAATTTGTAATGTATTTCACAAGTTCAAACACAAACTTACATGATACAAGAATGTATCCATCATCAATGTTCAAAATCAGACATCTGGTCTATTCGCTTGACCTACAAACCAGTTTTAATCCATATAAATCAGTCGTGAAACAATATTTTTCTCTCACAACAAATCAGTCGTTTCAAAAGATTGTTGCCTGGTAGAATCAGATTTTGTTTGGTTCCCACCTCTACAATTTAGTCTCTGACACATCAGATATTGTGGTCCTAATTTAGTCTATTAAAAACAAACTAATTACTAAACTAATTTGTCAACCGGAGGATAATTACGAGACGAATCTATTAAACCTAATTAGCTATAATTAGATAACGTGGTGCTAATGATGGATTAATTTGACTTAATATATTTGTCTTATTAATTAGTAAATGGTGGTGTAATTAGTTTTATAATTAGTCTATTTTTAATAGACTCAATTAGTGTCGCAACATCCGATGTGCACACGAACTAAACTTTAGTCGTTGGATCCAAACACCAACCCCTTAGGTTGTCTCCAACAGAAGACTCATTTGAGAACCCAAACCCAAAATGGGTCTCCAACACAATACCTATAGCCTCCAACAGAGTAGCTATACGGAAGACTCATTTTTTGTATCAGGAGAGACACAACCTAAATCTGAGTATCCTCTCTCCTCGAGACCCATTTACAGAAATGGTTATATTTTGGGTCTGGTTATTGGAGAAGACTAAAAATAGGTATTGAACTCATTGACTGTAGCGCTATCTAAACATCAAATGTGTCTTGTATTTTCGGTTGTGGCTGTTGGAGATAGTCTTAGCTCGTGCTTGCATCAACTCAGGGACGAAGCTAGCGGTGGGGCGAGAGGGGCTCGAGCCCCTCCTACCGCTACCGAGTACGTGAAATCCTTATAGTATTCTATTAAAATTTTAGTCTTAAATATATAAGGTAGGAGGGGCTGAGATTGTAGATGTACAAGGTAGGAGGGGCTAGAATTTATTGAGAGTAGAAGATGTTTTCTTTTGTTAATTAGACAAGCAATTGAAGGACCGAATTGGCGACCAGAGGGGGGTGAATGAGAGCCTCAAAATTTCTTTCGAGAAATGATGGCCCTTGTCCCAGAAAATCACCCCAAAAGCGAAGACTCAAACAACCGGTGAGTTCACGACCTACGAATAGGTGGATACCCTAGGAGATGTCCTAAAGATACAGCGGAACTACGAAGAACCCCCAAAACAAAGCGCCAAAGCAACGGGGAAAAACTACACAAGCAAGCTCTTAGAACAATCGAACCTCCGATAACGGAACACCCCACTCCTATGGAGAAGAGGAAAGTGTTCGACCAAAACTACTTAGGCCAACTAGTGGCAAAAGCACCTTGTAAAGATCCTTATGAAGTTAGGAAACTAACACAACAGATGGATCTCAAATCGGAGCTCGAACGCAAAAGATACGGCCGCTACAACCAACGAAACTTCGAAAGCGGAACACTTAACTCCTATGGAGAAGAAGGAAGTGTCCGACCAAAAATACTTTGACCAATGGTGGAAAAAGTACTTTGGAATGATCCTTAAGAAGTTAGGAAAACCAACGCAACAAACGGATCACAAATCGGAGCTCGTACGCAAAAGATACGGACGAAATCAGCAAAACTGTGCAGTCGCGGACTGTCCGCTAGTGAACCGCGGACTGTCCGCTATTGAACCCCGGACAGTCCGGGAATGAGTACCGGACAGTCCGCCGTTCAAAAATGAAAACAGCGACCTCGCTGCCAGTGAACAGCTCCGAACCCCGGACAGTCCGGGGATGAGTCCCGGACAGTCCGGGAATGCCTAGAAAGGCTAAAAACAGCCCGTATCAAACTCAAATTCGATTGGAACTCAACCAAATCGAACGGGGCTGCAACCAAACTTCTCCCAAGTGTTCTTCTATGTGTTGGGAAGCTAATCCTAGGATATCATCGCTTCAATCCAACTAATCCATGAGAAATCCGAAGAACACTAGAAAAGGGGGGAAGAACGCAGAACGGACACGATTTCGACCTGATCTATGAGCTCGTGAGGTTAGAGAAGAAAAACTTCGGTGGAAAGAAGGCGCTCACGACCGAGAACAATCTGATTCAAACGGAATCGCAAATCGTCGCTCGGAGAGGGAGAACGAGGCAAATCTCCGGGAGGGGAAAAACCAAAACGCGAAGAACAAAAACGCGATTCGATCCAAATTTCAGCCAACAAAGAGGAGGGGAGAAATTGATCCTTGGATTGCTACTAGATGATGAATTGTGTAGCACTCTGTGTCAGGTTACAAGCCACTCCTCGCAGTACAAAACGCGGATGGCGAAAAGCTCAAGAACAAGAGCCGGTCTCTCCTCTCAACCCTAGCCTCCTCTCAAATGAACAAAATGAGAGTGACACCTCCAAGGATGGGCTGCCCTAACCAGCCCCCTTCATATATATAGGCGCACGTCCGAAGACCAAAAAGCCCTCACATGAAGCACTCAATACCCCCCAGGGGTAAAACTGTCCAACCCTAGCAGTTTTCATCCGACGGCCACACGCCTTCTCATCCTTCGCTTCGCCTCGACGCAAGCTCCGGGATACCGCCACGTGCCGTCACATCGACCACCGCGCCTTCCTCGTGGATTGCTTCGCCGCCGCGCCAGCCTCTCCACACCGCCAGGCGTCGACCGTCCTTTTGGACCTTCCCCCGATTTTGAGGCCCAAACGAGGAAACCTGCCAGCCCAGGTTTTGAGGCCCAAACCTGGAAACCGTCCACCCCGAGTTTTGAGGCCCAAACTCGGAAACCCGCCAGCCCAGGTTTTGAGGCCCAAACCTAGAAACCGTCCAACCCGAGTTTTGAGGCCCAAACTCGGAAACTGGCCACCCGAGTTTTGAGGCCCAAACTCGGAAACCGTCGATGGTAGCTTTTTGAGGCTCAGCTACCGAACCCGCACCGTAGACGGGATGTGGTTCGCACACCCCGACCACCGGCACCGATGCCGATGCATGTCCAGCCTCCACGCCGGGCACAATGCCTTCGCCATCCTTCTTGACTCGGCCGACGGCACTTGCGCCGCACGCAAGCCCGTGTCCGACCTCTCGCCAAGTGCCACGACGCCATCGTCTTCCTCCCGACTCGGCCGATGCATCGCACATCCCCATGTGCTCTCGCTCGCCGATGCCACGTGCCAGCTACCACAGCTGGTCCTCTGGCCCTCTGGTCCGTCAGTCCAAGCCTCACGTCCGCCCTTCACTGCTCTGGGTACATCGGCATGGCACGTCCGCCGCACGGCGCGCCCATCCTTCACCGCTCCCGGTCCGTCGGCACGGCACGTCTCTACTTGACCTTCACCTCGCCATCGACCACTGTATCCGAACTCCACACCTGCACATCAACACAGCCAAGAGACACATGTTGCGCACGCACACCAACACATAAACACACACAACTCAACGCCACCGGTTAGTCATAAACATTAAGCGCGTAGCGAGATATGGACTAAACCGGGAAAAGCCTCAAACCTTCCTCATCAAAGTCAATCATTCGTCATATATGTTCTCAATCTCCCCCTTGATGAATGCATTGACTAACAATAAAACCAAAAAGGAAGGGTTTGAAGGCAAGCCTCATTCAAGTGTCCAAAAGCCAAGCAAAAGCAAACACAAGGCTACTTGAGATGAGGAAGGATCATGAAAACTCCAAACAAAAGCTCTCGGTCCCGAAAGAACCGGAAAAAGCGGGCAAAGCCTCCACACAACCGAAGAGTCAAGAGAAACAAGAGTTTCATGAAATCCCAAAAGGTACTCGAAAACCACTCAAATAAATTATCAAACAATCATCACAAAAGAAACCAAGGTACTTATCCACTTGGGTTCACTTGGGTCGAAATTTCTCCCCCCCTTTTTCTCTTTCTCTTTCTCCCCCTTGATGATTGAATTGACAAAAACTAGGCACAAGAGATGGTTTGAGATACCAAAACCAAAAATCTCATTCAAGTGATCAAAAGCCATAGAAGGGCAAAGAACAAAGTCACTTGACATGAGAAGATTATCCATTCAAATGCCCAAAAGCCAAAGAAATGTTAAAGAGGGGGCAATTTGAAATGAACATAACTTGGTCCCCAAAGACATGGGCAATGGCTCAACGCAACCAAGCAAGGGATCGGAGCAATAACTCATAAAAGAGCAAAACTCGATCACACAGAGCGAAAGACTTGGTTCCCAAAGACATGGGCAATGGCTCGACGCAACCAAGTCAAAAATGAGCTAGCCCTCAAGAAAAGGCAGAAAAAGGGCTCAACACCACTAGCTCAAGGCTCGATACCAATTGAGGCTGAATCATCGCATAAGAAAGCAAAAAATCACAATCAGCCAA
This sequence comes from Coix lacryma-jobi var. lacryma-jobi, assembly GCA_009763385.1. NCBI lineage: Eukaryota > Viridiplantae > Streptophyta > Magnoliopsida > Poales > Poaceae > Coix > Coix lacryma-jobi. The sequence continues at coordinate 159,414,845 of CM019822.1, forward strand.
GAATTGGTGAAAACAGCTAGCTCCTCAAGACAGAGGCACATAGGCTCGACGCAACTAGCTGAAGGGTCCATACCAATCGAAAAATACCAAGCAAAAAACTGTTAGTCCCTCAAGAGAGAGGCTAAAACGGCTCAACACGACTAGCAGCCTCGATACCGACTGAGAAAAACCACAAGAGAAGCTCAACACTAAATGGAGCACAAACACTCGGAGCACGCGGAGAAGCAGCAAAACAAAAGCGACTCCCCCTGAAAGCAAGCCTATATACAAAAGCTATGCAACAAAGCTCATGACACCAATTACATTCCATACCAAAAGATGGATATCAAATGAAACACATAAAAGAGCTATACCAAGTGAAGAAGAACATAAAAGAGCTAAACTCCCCCTTGCTCAAAGCTCTCCCCAAAATGCATGACTCTCCCCTTTGTGCCAACACACAAACTCTCCCTTGCAAACAGCTTCTCCCCCTTGACAAAAGGGAACATGCTGAGGGGTTTCGACATTTCTCCACAAAATTGACACAAACACAAGACAAGTCATCAACCAAAAGCATATGGGGGCAATCACAAGGTGTATCGGAGCTGGGGGTATGAACACTAAGCTAAAATGCATGATATGCACAATGCAACAGCTTCAAGTGTATAGCAATCAGAATGAAAAGATGCTCAAAAGGGTGCTGCCCTGAAAGTGTAGCAATCAATACAAATGCTAGCAAAGGCTCAAACTGATCAAATGAATACGAAATATGAACAATTAAGCTCATGAGCAGTTTTAAGCCATTCAAAAGCAGTTCACCACTAAAAATAGCACTTAGCATGAATAGACAGGAAATCAAACAAGTGCTAACTCTGGTATACAAGGTGAACTACCCCTAGCAAAGTTCAATCATCATGCTATAGAATGAAACATAGACTTGTGATTTCAGATTGTAATCGGAGTTGCAGCGGTGAAATTACATAAGTTTAAATTCAGCATGTGATTGCGAGAGGTTGAAAGCATGGTCATTGCCTAACTTTTCAACCGGGCTAAGCCTATGCAAGAAAAGCGATCGGAAGCTTAAAGCACCGGTTTCGGTCTTACACTACACGGCTCAAGTTTAACTCAAATGTGCAATGAGAAACAGTCTCGATACCGTGATGTGCTGACACATGCAATCCCATCTCGATCTTTTCATTTCACTAATACTTGGATCAAATTTTAAGCACAATGTAAATATGAACAATCCAAGCAAGTGAATGACTCAGTGCAAGAGACATAGCAACCTAGCATACAAAAGATAGCACAAGTGATCGCAACACATCCTACCCATGGTAGTTGCCAATCTCAATGGTGAACAAATTAAAGGTTTCATAGTTGATTAGTCAAGTTCACCATTTGCAAAAAATAGCTTAGCTCATAACATGTATCAAGTGATCAAAAAGTGCCTAAGCTACAAGCATCATCATGAATAGACAGGGCATACCAACAAGAGCATAATCTCATTCTCATTACTATATTCATGAAGCTCTAAAATGCAAGATATACATGATGAAATGCATGCAAAAGCTAGTCTATCAAAGACAAAACAAAACTAGCCTAAAAAGGAAAACCCAAAACAAAAAGGGTATCGGAGAAGCCCAACTAAGATACAACAAGCAAAATGTTTCCCCAACTAAAAGGGAAACACGCACCAAAGATACAAAAGAAGAGCCAAGAAACGCTCAAGCGACCAGCCAGTAAAATCCACTTCGGAAAAACCACACAGCAAAGGGGTCGAAGAAGAAGAGTACCAAACCCGAACTCAGAAGTGTGTCAGGGGTACCTCATGATGCGCATGACCGCCTACTGGTGTGATACCCGAGGGGACGCATGAATCTGCTGAACTCTGGGGCGCCTGCCTCGCTGAAGTCGTCTCCTCCTCGCCTGATGCTGTCGCTCCCATAGGTGCAGCTAGTGCTCGCTGGAGAGCTGCTCGAACGGAACCCCAAGTCGTGGAAGAAGTGGGATCGGGTCCGTGAGCCGAAATGCTCTCTCCAGGCTCCTGTTCTCCTGCACACTCAAAAGCAGAAGAAACACAAGGCGTTGTCTCGTCCAGTGTGACCTCAAGGTCTCCACGAAAATGGTTAGTCACATAATAAGCATAAGGTGAACTCTCAACAAAAAAGAGATCTACCTATGAATGATACCGCAAGTAGATCTGAACTCAAACTAGTCAAAACTACCATGCAACAGGATAAAGCACTGTATAGCAAAATGTCGTCTAAAGACATGATCAACCCAAACACAGCCTAGACCTCAACACATGCTACAATGCAAGATAATTATAGCAATAGATCCAAAAGCATGTAACATGATAAAATTATGGAAAGGCTAGTGCTCAAACTAATCATATCAACAGGATACATGTAGCTACACAAAACTAGCACCTGACAAGTGACACCTAATGAACATCACACCTCTACAAGTAAAGCTCATGGAGAAGTATGATAAAGCATGGCATAATGTTCATGAGGATCACAGACTAGCATGAAAATTGGCTACTCCACAAAACTATACATAAAGCTAGCATGACATATGATATACAAGATAACACATGCTAGACTAAGACAAAACATGATACACAAGAAAATGTACATGCAAGAACTATACAAGTGAGCACATGAAGAACCATCTCATACCACAAGACATAAATAATGGATGTATAGGGTATGAGTGTATAAGAAAGCTCACCAGATAACAAAAGCCTCTTTGGAGGCAAATCTAAGCGGGGTGTAGAGAACCATCAAATCTTGATCACATCTAAAAGATCAAGTTCCATTAGGCGCATGTTCTCCCCCCCCCCCCGCGTCCTCATATCTACACACAAGAGGACAAAGTAACCCGAGTCTTGGATCCCGAAGGGTTAGCAAGCATATACTTGGGAACCCAAGACTTGGTTACAAAACTCAACTTATCTTGTGGGTTAGCATGATGCAAATGTTGGTTCAAATGCAATTGTGAAACACCCTTGGAAGCATTTCTCAAAAGGACAACTCGAGGAGAAGAACGAGTCGTACCACGGTAAAAGAGGCAAACATCTTTCAAGGTTTTTATAGAAGAACCAATAGAAGCACCATGAGAAGCATGACGTGGACCCAAAGAAGAAGCACTAGAGGCATGTCCATGATCATGACCTAACCCACTAGAAAAGGAGTCATAAAACCCATCAACAAAGAGGGGCTTCTTACTAGGAGCATAAGTGTTCATGCCATGGGAAGGGCTATGAACCACCATCTTCCTAGAAGAGCGAGCTTGGCGCAAGCATTTGGCACGCCGATAGCAAAAGCTTTCTTGATGCCCATCTTTCTCACAAAAAGAGCAATGATACAAAGGCCTACTGGAAGGCACACCATTCTCCGACATGTGAGAAGTCCCTTGGGTCTTAGAACAAGAAGCATCAACAACCAACTTGGTGCCAACACTCGGAGCACACGTGCCATGGGAAAGGCTACGTGGCTTCCTAAAAGCCTTAGCTCGAATACGCCGCTCGTGTTTGACACGACGGAAACAGAAATCGAATGAATGTCCATCCTTCTTGCAAAAGGTGCAATGGAAATTCGGATTGGGAACACGAGTCCCAAAAATGTGAGAAGCACCTTTGTCAAGAGAAGTCCCTTGGACATCACTCGAAGAAACAACAAGGTTAGGAGTAGCTATGAAAGAGCTATCTGAAACCTTGGCACAAGTGCTATCGTCAAAAGACTCACGCGCAGCACAAGAACTCAACTCCGGTTGCAAAGATGCAAGCTTAGAAATATCAACATCGGAGTTGCAAGAAATGCGTGACTCAAACGACTTAGCACAAAGGCTCTTGCATCTTTTGGCCAAAACCTCATTTTCAAACATGAGGCAATCACAAGTACCACAAGGAGCATTTTTCAGATTTTCCATCTCCTCTTTGATGCACTTGGCATATGTGGTACGCAAGAGCTCAACTTCCTTCTCAAGGTTGGCACTCATATCATTGTGCTCAACAAACTTGGCGCTCATATCATCGCGCAAAGCTTTCAAAGCCAAAACTTCTTTTTCTAAATCAATGCAAGATGTGCAAATAAAATCGGTGGAAGAAACATCACCATTCACATCAAGCAAAGAATCATGGTTAGCACAAGAAGTAAGGCAAGCATTCTTATTCAAAGAGCATGAGCTACAAGGCCTAGCATTTATCTCAATAATTTCAGCCCTAGCATGCTCAAGTTCATCTACACATGTGGTGTGAGTCCATTTTAGTTTATCAATTTCAGCATGCAAAAACTCACAAGAACCACATGGCAAAGAAGCTTTTGACCTAAGCAAGGCTATTTCAGATTTAGCATAAACAAGGTCCTTGCGCAAGTCAAAGCAAACAAGACATGGTATAGAAGCATTTAATTTCAATATTTCATTTTCAGATTCTAAGCTAGCAAGCGAAAAGCATAGCTCATTATTCTTCCTAACCATGTCACTACAAGAGGTGCAAGGTAAAGATGCACTAGACTTCCAATGAAAAAGACCATTTTTTAGCCTAGAGATGGAGCAATTCAACTTTTTGATCTTTCTATGCAAGGTATCACAAAGCTCATCATATCTCAAGTTATCATCACAACAAGCTTCAAATTGTTGGGATAAAATCCCAAGACAAGCAGCGAGAATACCTTTCTTGGCCTTGCCAAGTTCGCGTATACGATCCTCCGTTGAATGCTCATCATCTCCTAGGAAGCCCAACAAAGCATCCACCTCGCGTTCCGCCTCTAGAGCCGTACTCCTTCTTGCCAAAGTGTCATCCTCGATCGCATGTCCAAGACTCAAACCTAAGGACAAAGACACACTGGAAGAAGAACTTGGTGCCATTTCCAAAAGCACCGTTAGTGTTAGCCAAAACACAAACTCAACACCTCGACAAGCAAAGTCGGAAACACAACCGCTTCTCAAAAGGTTGCCTTCGCGGATCCGGAACCGATTAAGGTAGAGAGATCCTTAACTGGCTCTGATACCAATTGAAGGACCGAATTGGCGACCAGAGGGGGGGTGAATGGGAGCCTCAAAATTTCTTTCGAGAAATGATGACCCTTGTCCCAGAAAATCACCCCAAAAGCGAAGACTCAAACAACCGGTGAGTTCACGACCTACGAATAGGTGGATACCCTAGGAGATGTCCTAGAGGTATAGCGGAACTACCGAAGAACCCCCAAAACAAAGCACCAAAGCAACGGGGAAAAACTGCACAAGCAAGCTCCTAGAACAATCGAACCTCCAATAACGGAACACCCCACTCCTATGGAGAAGAGGAAAGTGTTCGACCAAAACTACTTAGGCCAACTAGTGGCAAAAGCACCTTGGAAAGATCCTTATGAAGTTAGGAAACTAACACAATAGACGGATCTCAAATCGGAGCTCGAACGCAAAAGATACGCTGCTACAACCAACGAAACTCCGAAAGCAGAACACTTAACTCCTATGGAGAAGAAGGAAGTGTCCGACCAAAAATACTTTGACCAATGGTGAAAAATTACTTTGGAATGATCCTTAAGAAGTTAGGAAACCAACGCAACAAACAGATCATAAATTGGAGCTCGTACGCAAAAGATACGAACGAAATTAGCAAAACTGTGCAGTCGTGGACTGTCCGCTAGTGAACCGCGGACTGTCCGCTATTGAACCCCGGACAGTCCGGGAATGAATCCCGGACAGTCCGCCGTTCAAAAATGAAAACAACGACCTCGCTGCCCGTGAACAGCCCCGAACCCCGGACAGTCCGGGGATGAGTCCCGGACAGTCCGGGGATGAGTCCCGGACAGTCCGGGAATGCCCAGAAAGGCTAAAAACAGCCCGTATCAAACTCAAATTCGATTGGAACTCAACCAAATCGAACGGGGCTGCAACCAAACTTCTCTCAAGTGTTCTTCTACGTGTTGGGAAGCTAATCCTAGGATATCATCGCTTCAATCCAACTAATCCATGAGAAATCCGAAGAACACTAGAAAAGGGGGAAGAACGAAGAACGAACACGATTTCGACCCGATCTATGAGCTCGTGAGGTTAGAGAAGAAATCCTTCAGTGGAAAGAAGGAGCTCACGACATAGAACAATCTAATTCAAACGGAATCGCAAATCGTCGCTCGGAGAGGGAGAACGAGGCAAATCTCCGGGAGGGGAAAAACCAAAACGTGAAGAACAAAAATGCGATTCGATCCAAATTTCAGCCAACAAAGAGGAGGGGAGAAATTGATCCTTGGATTGCTACTAGATGATGAATTGTGTAGCACTCTGTGTTGGGTTACAAGCCACTCCTCGCAGTACAAAACGCGGATGGCGAAAAGCTCAAGAACAAGAGCCGGTCTCTCCTCTCAACCCTAGCCTCCTCTCAAATGAACAAAATGAGAGTGACACCTCTAAGGATGGGCTGCCCTAACCAGCCCCCTTCATATATATAGGCGCACGTCCGAAGACCAAAATGCCCTCACATGAAGCACTCAACCCAAATACCCCCAGGGGTAAAACTGTCCAACCCTAGCAGTTTTCATCCGACGGCCACACGCCTTCTCATCCTTCGCTTCGCCTCGACGCAAGCTCCAGGATGCCGCCACGTGCCGTCACATCGACCACCGCGCCTTCCTCGTGGATTGCTTCGCCGCCGCGCCAGCCTCTCCACGCCGCCACACGTCGACCATCCTTTTGGACCTTCCCCCGGTTTTGAGGCCCAAACCGGGAAACCTGCCAGCCCAGGTTTTGAGACCCAAACCTGGAAACCGTCCACCCCGAGTTTTGAGGCCCAAACTCGAAAACCCGCCAGCCCAGGTTTTGAGGCCCAAACCTGGAAACCGTCCAACCCGAGTTTTGAGGCCCAAACTCGGAAACCGGCCACCCGAGTTTTGAGGCCCAAACTCGGAAACCGTCGATGGTAGCTTTTTGAGGCTCAGCTACCGAACCCGCACCGTAGACGGGATGTGGTTCGCACACCCCGACCACCGGCACCGATGTCGATGCATGTCCAACCTCCACGCCGGGCATAACGCCTTCGCCATCCTTCTTGACTCGGCCGACGGCACTTGCGTCGCACGCAAGCCCGTGTCCGACCTCCCGCCAAGTGCCACGACGCCATCGTCTTCCTCCCGACTCGACCGATGCATCGCACATCCCCATGTGCTCTCGCTCGCCGATGCCACGTGCCAGCTACCACAGCTGGTCCTCTGGCCCTCTGGTCCGTCAGTCCAAGCCTCACGTCCGCCCTTCACTGCTCTGGGTACATCGGCATGGCACGTCCGCCGCACGGCACGCCCATCCTTCACCGCTCCCGGTCCGTCGGCACGACACGTCTCTACTTGACCTTCACCTCGCCATCGACCACTGTATCCGAGCTCCACACCTGCACATCAACACAACCAAGAGACACATGTTGCGCACGCACACCAACACATAAACACACACAACTCAACGCCACCGGTTAGTCATAAACATTAAGCGCATAGCGAGATATGGACTAAACCGGGAAAAACCTCAAACCTTCCTCATCAAAGTCAATCATTCATCATATATGTTCTCAGCAATCTAATAGACACAGAGAATTATCCAGACTCAATCCTAACTTCTCGGTTTCCAGTCCACCACCCCAACTCATCCCTATAGAGTGTTCCTTCCCCGTGCCCCAACCTATCTTTCTAGAGTGTTCCTTTCCCTTCACACGACGTCACACAGTTTTTAGTGAGTGACGGACGTGACTATGTCGTGACGCAACCAACGGGCCATCGGCTCCTGGCTGTGCGGGGGCAAGCCAGCGGGGCCACGATCGGCGGCCGACGAGCAACCAAGTCTAGTCGCGAAGCTGAGCGACACGGCAAGCTGCGAGCATGCAGCCAGGTGTGGCAGCCAACGGATGAGCAGCCTAGTACAGCGGGCAGGCTGGCAAGGAGCTAGGTGCAACGAGCAAGCGAGCATTGACGGCAGGACCGACGGACAAAGAGCTAGGCGCAGCGCTGGTGGACGAGGGCACACCGCAGTCTTTAGATATCCGGAGGAGTAGACGTCTTTTTTGAATTTTAGCATCAACTTTTGTTCAGCCCCTCCTAATTTTTTTCCTGGCTTCGTCCCTGCATCAGCTTGTCAAACTTGAGCCTCCTAAACTTGACTTATGGTCCATAGTAGTAAGTTTTAAGCTTAAGTGAAATAATCGAGTGAGTTTAAGGGCGGCATGCGTAATTTTATCAAAGCACAACCGATCTAGATTTAGATTTTACTCCATCCATTCTGTTTAGTTTAATTTTGTTTTGAGACAAACTTATATAATTTGAACAAACTTTACATAACATGTACACCATCAAATTAGCTTTATTAGGTCTACTACAAAATACGTTTTGATGGTGCATTTATTTAATATTGTAGTAGATGTTACGTGTATTTTCTATAAATTTGGTTAAATTTCAAGAAGTTCAACATATAATAGAATTACTATACCTTGAATATTTTGAAATAGAGGGATTGTTACGTCCAACAGTGTTTGTTTGAGAAAAGAAAAATATTCCAATGTAACAATCGAATAGATAAGGTTTGAATTATAGCCATATATGCCATTTTTGTTTGAGAAAAGAAAAATATTTCACTGTAACAATCGAATAGATAAGGTTTGAACTATGGCCATATATTATATATATATAATACAACATGAAGTAGCGATAGTGAGGCAGGCCACGAACCATTCGGAAAGGTATAAGGTCCAAGTTGCCACTGATCACTGATAATACTCAAGCGAAGTACTATAAATAAGAAAATGCAGTTATATTTCCAAGAGAATGTACATACGGAGTAGTACGTCGCTTTCGAAATTCTAAATCTTTGAAGAGTACGTCGCTTTCGAAATTCTAAATCTTTGAAGGAATGGAAACTCTACAATTCCTTCTGGGGAAAAGAACAGTATGAATTCATCAATGATGGCATTGGCCTATTTCTAGTTACTGCCATCATCATGTCCCACTGCTTCATTTGTCGCATGGAAATTAGAATCGAATCAATTAATAGGAGGACAGCAAGTCAAAGAAATTCGTCTGAAATGAAATCAGGAATTGACTGTCCTGCAGTTGAGCCTGATCTCCCCCGCGGAGCCCGTGAGCGGGCTGACGTTGCCGAGCCTGACCATGGACGCGGCGAAGTCGGACGAGAAGGCGGCGGCGTTGGTGCCGTAGAGCCTGACGAGCGAGTCGAGCGCGCCGTTGTTGAAGAGCTCCTGGTCCGAGTGCAGCAGGCCGGCGCCGGTCATGAGGCTGCGGTAGTAGCCGTTGTCGAACTGGTCTGGGGTGAGCGAGTCGAGCGGCGCGAGCGCGTCGTCGCCGCCGGCGCCCGGGACCGGGCAGGCCTGGCGCTGCTGCGCGGCGAACGCCGGGCTGACGTTGTCGTCGCAGTAGACGCGGGTGCGGAAGCTGGCGCAGCGCGCCGCCCCCACCGTGTGCGCGCCCGACAGCGCCGCGAGGTCCCGCGACGTGAGGCCCTTGGCGGCGAACGCGGCCACCAGGCCGTCCAGGTCGGAGTCCGGGCCCGGGAGGTCCGTCCCGGCGCCCGTGCTGTTGGGGAACGTCGCGTCCCGCCGGCCCAGCGGCACCGCCCAGCTCGGGCCGCCGAGCTGCGAACCGCGCGCGGCACGTCGTCGTCGTCGTTTAGTCTAGCAGAAAGCAGAGAGAGGGAGAGAGCAGGGACGAGGACGAGACGAACAGACCAGGTTGACGGCGTCGCGCGTGGCGAGGGCGAGGATGTCGGCGCAGGAGACGGTGCCGGGGCAGGCGGCCTCGACCTGCGTCTTGATGGAGTCGATGAGGTCGAACCCGACGGTGGAGCCGGCGCCGCCGGCGGCGTTGGCGCCGGCGCCCTTCTCGCCGGGCGTCGTGGGCGTGTCGTCCAGCAGCAGCGAGGCGTCGCAGCCCTGGGAAGGGATAAGGATCGATGATGAGTTGTTAAACGAACGCATGTGCAGGTGCAGCCCTGGGAAGCATGCATTCCTGGCGGTCGCCGGTCGCTCTAGCTCACACACAGACTCACTCACATTGACGAAGCAGTCGTGGTAGAAGAGGCGGAGCATGGCGGCGCCGCTGCGCGAGTCGTTCATGACGGCCTGCGACATGGCCTGGCGCACGACGCTTTCCACGGTGGGGCAGCTCGCGGAGTAGAACCCCGACGAGAGCTGCGCGCCCGCGCCGCCCGCGAGCGCGGCGACGAGCAGCAGGACGGCGAGCGCCGGCAGGAGCAGCCGCCTCGCCATCGCTGCCCAGACCACGGGTACTGATCCTAGCTCAGAGGGAGAGAGATGACGACGAGACGAAGCGACAGCCTGTCAGACTAACAACAGCTAGTGCTACCCCGGCGGACTGGCAGCAGTGGCTGAGTGGGGGCGCTGGCGCACTGCCACCGACTAATCACAGTAAACGTGCGAATGGTGGTGGCCGTGCGTTGCGTTGCGTTGCGCTGCGGGTCCGCCGCGCCGCGCGTGGGCCGGGGCCGGGACGGGAGCCTTTTCCTGTCTGCCATTACGAAAGTTGGTCAATTCCTCTGTGCCCTCTAAAGTTGGATCGCCCTTATGTGCCATGACGTTTTTCTTTCTTTCCCTCTACGTCATTCCGTCTCTTCTCCATCCAAAATCCACCGTTAACTCGCCTGACATGTGGGCCCGGTTCGTTACATTAACCACTTTGCCCCTCTCTTCCATACCTTATCCTCTTCTTCCTCCAGCAGACAAACAGGCAGATAAGCGACGCCGCCTTCTTCTCCCTCCCTTCCGGCCGCCGCCCTGCTCCGCGCCAGCGCCTCAGCGGTCGCCGCGGCCGCGCGCCGACGCCGCGCTCACCGGTGCTTCCGTGCGGCAGTGCTCGCCTTGAGGTCCTCGAAGAATGCCACCGCCTCATCAACAAGCCCGTCACGGCAGCACGCGGCGATCACCGTGCTGGCAGTGAAGTCGTTGGGCTCGACCCCGGCGGCCCGCATCTCATCTAGTAGGGTGAGAATCCGCAGCCACGAGCGGCCCATCCGGCCGTACACGTCGAGAACGACGTTGTAGGTGACGAGCGTGGGCGCCACCCCCTGCCGCCGGAGCTCGGCGAAGAGCTCGACCGCGCGCTCGTACCGACCCGCCCGGGACAGCGCGTGCAGCATGGTGGTGTAGGCGCGGATGTCGAGGCGGGACCCCGGCGGGAGCGGCATTTCGTCGAGCAGCGCGTAGACGGCGTCGTGCTGGCCCTCGCGCCCCAGCGCGCGGACGACCACCTCGAGCGCGGACGCGTCGGCGGTGCCCTTGGCGCCGGCCCATCGGAGGAGCGCGAGCGCCCACTCCCAGTGCCCCGAGAGCTCGAGCGCCTTGAGCAGGGACGGGATGTCCGCGCGGAGGAGCTCGTCGCGGCGGGAGGCGAGGAAGGCCGGGAGCTTGAGGAGCGGGTGCGAGGAGATGACGAGCACGAGCGCCTGCGCGGCGGGGGAGAGGAAGGAGTGCGGTGGCGTCGATGTCGGGTGCGACCGCCGTGGCGCCGGGGACGGCGCCGGCGCAGCGGTGAGGTGGAGCAGGAGCGAGTCGAGCGGTAGCGAGGAGGGAGACGGCAGCAGGGGCGCTGCCGGGAGGAGCGGGCCTCGCTTGCTCGGCCCCGCCGGGAGGGTGGGCTTGTTCGGGAACAGCCCCCGGCCGGTGGCCTCCATCGGCGGTGAAGCTGGTTGGCTGCTCAGGGCAGCAGCGGTAGGCAACGACTACAAGCTCGTGAGCGTGGAGGGAGGAAGACGGAGGCCCGCGCGCAGCATGTCCCCCTAGGAGAAAGGGGATTGGGTCCGGCGCCACCCCCTGTCCCCCTAGGATAAGGAAGGGAAGAGAGGGGCAAAGTGGTCAATCTGACGAACCGGGTCCACATGTCAGGCGAGTTAACGGTGGATTTTGGATGAAGAAGAGACGGAATGACGTGGAGGGAAAGAAAGAAAAACGTCATGGCACAGAGGGGCGATCCAACTTTAGAGAGGCGCACACAAATATGACTTTCATAACGGCACACGGGGAAAAGGCTCCCGGGACGGACGGAATCTAGCTAGCGCGAGCCGCCCCCGCCCAGCCGTCCATTCCATTCCATTCCCTCGGCGCCACGCTGTGTTGGGGTCCCGGGTCCGCGTCCGGCAGCGAGCGGCATGGCGTGGCAATTGGCATGGCGTGGCGGCGGCCCAACCTGGCTGGTTGCAAGCGCGCACCGCACAGAATCCTTAGATGCCACGCCGCCGTCGGTGAAACGCATCCGATGCCCGATGTCCAGGTTATTCGCGCGGCTCGTGGTGACACCTGCTGGTGTGCACAGCACGTAGGTGTTTGGTCGTGTCCGGCCCGTGCCGTGCGGGCAGTGACGATTAACCGAGACTGGGCAAGCAGCGAGCAGTGCGTGGCATGGGCAACGGCAAGCGCGACCGGCCCCGGGCCGCACAGGCGGCTAGTCTAGTCTTTTCAGCTGGAGTTTCTGAGGCGAGCGGCTCCCCAGGTGGTGGTGCTTTGGTGGGGTTGGGTGGCGCCACGTCGCGTCGCACTGCCTGGAAAAACTATGCAGCAAACGGTTGTTCGGTGCGGCCGCACGAGAGGCGTCGGTGGTGGATTTTGTTTGGGTTTGGGCTCGCTCGTGTCGTGTTTAGACCACCACCGGCATACAAGGGAAATCCAGCATACCAGAGCCCTCAAGGCCTCAAAGGACGGGCACATTGAGGCCCAGTCCAGCTGTGAAGGGGGTGGGTGATCAGTTTCGGCTGCTGTGCTCCGAAAGCCCATGCACGGCCTGCAGAGTCCAGATGGAAGTTGGGTGGGGAGGAATGCACACCACAACCGAAGAGGGAAAACCCCCGCACCTTTCCTTGTTGTCCGATCCCCGCCCACCGGTTCTAGAAAATCAGGGTCTTGACCTCTCAATTTTAAAATTGTTGTTGTTTTCTTTTTGCATTTTGAGTGATTCGTTAGTTTTTATCGCGTCATGTCAGACGTCTTACATGGCGCCAAGAGGAGTAGATCGGATTATATTGATAATTCAGAGGTAATTTGGACTATAAAAACTTTTTTCAAAAAATTGTCATTTGGAAAACAAAAAAGGAAAAAAATGCAACTAAAAGTCCTAAAGTATGGCATAATTTTCAAAGAAGTCATTAGAAAAATTAAAATTTTGTTCTAAAATTGTTCTATAACTTATGGTGCCTAAACTAGAATTAATCAAATCTTATGTAGACTCTTTTCGTGTTTATCTACTAATAGATACTCACTACCTTAGTCGACATTGACAAACAAGTGACTTTGATTGCAACAAAAGTGTCATATAACCGCACCATATTTAATACGATTTAATATGCACATAAGTGCCATTCGTTCATGTAATCATGTTTGTGTTGCTTGTTGCTTGATCCTATGTATAGACATTATGTCTCATGTGCATCGTCTTGATTTTCATGTCGCACTACACTCCATAATTTACTGTATTAAAACTTAATTAAATTCAGTAGTTTTGAAGACTTCATTAAATATATTAAATGTAGGGTGCATACATACATATCGACAACAGGGTGCGTGCAGCTATGCAGGCTAACATGTAGATATCAAGGATAGGGGGCTTGCATCAACTGTGGCCCCCTAAAGATGCTCCACCAGTGCTATTACATGGTCCGAGCAATTAACATCGACTAATTATAACAGATAACAAGTGTTTCTACTAATAAATGAACATAAAAAATGAATTCGTCAAGATAGAGCACGATTTTAGGAAAAAAAAACTGAGACTAGTTTCATAATTCTTCGAGCTATAATAAAATTTCTATAAATTTTCTAAGATTAAATTAGATTTATTTTTTATTTGCATTTTTTTTGTAAAAATTATGTCGATGAATTTTTTCTTTTTTAATGTTTTTTGATATACATTTTTTAAAATAGTTTGATATAGCTTCTGAACTTTCAACTTAGTCTGATTTACACCCGTTGCAGCAGAAGTGGCGTCATTAGGAGTTGGGACGACTGATGTGACTCTATGTCAAAAAAATGTCATTAAAAAACACCTAGGATATAAAAACCCATCATTAAATTTATCGATGAGGGAGGGAAAATATGAATCATGAAAGTTAAAGGGATCCTAATGAGGACCTTTTCCATCTCGAAAACCATACCAAATTAAGCTTATTATGTTGTGCAAAACAGTCGCCACAATCACTTTGATCCGTGTGACCATGCGAATATGTGATTTAATAGATGTCCCGGCAACCAACGGATACAGAATGACAGTCACGCGAATCACCTCAGAACTAATTTAGAAACTCCGATCCCTCCATATTTCTATCTCTAAATTTTGCTCTCCCCCTTCCAAAAAGGACCCTCGTCTCGTATAATGAGAACCTCTGCTAATCACATCATCGTAACGAGAACCTACCGACTGCTACCACATTTTGCCACTTGTGTGATTGCGATGACCGACCGTGTGCGGCGTCGGTGCGTGCGACATGGTACGCGTGGCACGTTTTGGTACGTGATGACGGATCGATCGAGAGACATCTCACATCAACACACCCTGCCCGTCGAGTGCAGGAAGCAACTGCCATCATGGAGCATGGTGCTACTACTAGCACGGTTGCACGTAGGAGTATGTACTTGTACGGTTGCACCTGCCCAATTCTGTTCTTGATTTATTATGCGCATGATCGTTGTCGTTGTGCAACTACACAATGTAGTGCTAATATTGACGTACAACACCCGGTTTTGACCACGCACGCGCATGGAAATAATGATGTTACTCGATCTGACCAGCAGAGTTATATATTACTGTAAACATTTTGCTGTATGTATTAGCAAGCGACGTTTTTTCCCGGCTTAGGGAGTACCATTGTGTTTGCATTCGTACATAAACACAATGGTACTCCCTGTTTGTTTTTTTTTTAATCTTACTCCCTTGTTTTTGCTTGTGGGATGAACAAATAAAACAAAATAACACATGTCGTCTGTTCTTATTCGTGTCCTCGTCCCTGAGAAACAATCATGAATCGCCCCCAATGTACGTACAAACTTATAGGCTAAAACCGTGGTGGAAAGAAAAGAAAAGAAAAGAAAAGAAAGAATAATGCGGCCAAATAAAATAAAAATGAAATGAAATAAACGAAAAGCAGCAGCAGTGGCCATGCAGTGATCGTTGTGTCACGGCACGCTGGGGCCCACCTCTCCCCTCTCCCTCCTTGTGATCGATCCTGCGTCCATCCGTCCTGACAGCGGCGCTCCACCCACCAAATCATCATCGTCTCCGCCGCTCCCTTCCAACGCACTCCACACTTTCCACGCAAAAAGCCACACTCCTCTTAGCTGGCCATGTCGACCGATCCAGGCCGTCTTCTCCGTCTGTCAGCACGAATCTCGGAAAAACGACCACCAGCAGCAACAGCTAGCGTGCATGTCGTCTACCAGCTAGGCAGCTACCTAGTTGGGCTTCCTGCAGTTGGCGCGGATCTCGCCGCTGGTGCCGGTGAGCGGGCTGATGGCGCCCATCTTGCCGACGGCGGTGACGAAGTCCCTGGCGAAGGCGGCGCCGTTGCGCGCGTACCCGGCCGTGACGGAGTCGACGACGCCGGCGCCGAAGAGCTCCTGGTCCGAGTGCAGCAGGCCGAACTGGGACACGAGGTTGCGGAAGTAGCCGTTGTCGAACCTGACGGAGCTCATGGCGTCCAGCGGCGCCAGGTTGCCGTCGGTAGCCCCCGGCTGCGGCTGGCAGATCTGCTTCCGCTTCGTCGCGAACCCGGCGTTGATGTTGGTGTCGTTGTAGATGCGGGACCGGAACGTCGCGCACCGCGCCGCGCCGATGGTGTGCGCGCCCGACAGCGCCACCAGGTCCCGCGAGTCCAGCCCCTTGGACGCGAACGCTGAGACCAGTGTCGCCGCGCTCGACGACGGCGACGGCAGGTTGCTGTTCGCCGCCGACTGGCTCGCCGTGCGCGTGTCGCGCCTCCCCAGCTGCACCGTCCACGTCGGCCCGCTCAGCTGCATCATCATTGCAGTGCGTTGATGCGTTGTTTGTCAGTACTATATTATGGGCTTATACCTCAAACTATCAACTTTTTTTCACTTCCTCTTCATTACATCACCATCACATCAATATCTGGATGCATGCCATTAAATATTGATAAAATAAATAACTAATTACACAAATTAGTTATAAATCACGAGACGAATCTTTTAAGCCTAGTTAACGCATGATTGAACAATATTTATCAAATACAAACAAAAGTGCTACAATTGAAAAAAAAAATCAACTTTTGCATCTAAACAAGGTACAAATGTAAACCAGGTGCAGTATGCAGTAAATATATATTACTCATATATATATAACTATATAACTATATATATATATATATATAAAAATGGCCACTTGCACGACAACCACTACTTGTAGTTGTTGGGCGATCTGATGCATTGCGCGTTGCGTCCGTCGTCGATCTCGAGTGTGTCGTCGACTACATGGAACTTGCTAGTACTGTGACTGATGAACAGAACAGCTACCGACGTACAGTGGCCACATGTGCGCTGAGCGTTTGGCGACAAAACGGGCGAACTCAGATGAGGAAGCATCCGTCGTGCTAGGCAGCCCCGGCCAGGCCCTCGTGCATGCTAAGCGGTTGGTGAAGGCTGCTGGCTGTCCGGCCCGCACGTTGCTCAGCTTGTTTGGCGGGACCGATCGAGCCGAGTTGCATTACATGCATGCATGCATGGTTATCGAGAGCGAGAATTATTCAAGATGGAACTTTTTTTTTTTTTTTACTACTGATGATTGCATGCATATGGTGGCAGCAAGCAGAGCAGTACGGGGTGTCGGCAGGTGGTGGTGCGGTGTCCTAGCATATCATCCATGGCAGTGCCAGCATGCAGTGGGGGGCGGGCGGCCGTGCGATGATGAGATGAATGATGCAGGCAAACAAAACAGCTGCAGCAGCAGCCGGCCAGACGAGAATAATGAGAGACGACCGAGTGACGACTGACCAGGTTGACGCCGTCGCGCGCGGCGAGTGCGAGGATGTCGGCGCAGGAGACGGTGCCGGGGCAGGCGGTCTCCACCTGGGACTTGATGGCGTCGATGACCTCGAAGCCGCGCAGGGAGTTGGCGTTGGGCCCGGCGTTCTTCTCCCCCGTCAGCGTCGGCGAGTCGTCGAGGAGCACGGACGCGTCGCAACCCTGTACGTACGTACGTGCACGAGCCATGCCGGCAACGTCCATGTCAGTCAGTGTCGTCGTTCCATCCAGCTACCGGTTTCGTCGTCGATCAGATCGATGCCAATTGAATTGAAGCTACACTACAATGCAGTTGGACAGCAAGCCAAAGGCCAAAGCTAGATACCTGGACGAAGCAGTCGTGGAAGAAGAGGCGGAGGATGGAGGCCCCCATGCGCGGCTCCTGCTGCACGGCGGCGGTCATCCCGGACCGCACGATGCTCTGCAGGTTGGGGCAGCTCGCGTCGTAGAACGTCGCCGACAGCTGCGCCGTGGCGCCCAGCGCCAGCACGCACGCCACGGCCACCGTCGCCGCCGCCACTCGCGTCAGTAGTAACAAGGCCGCCGCCGGCGCCATATGGATGGAAGCTGTTACTCGATCGCTCGACGATCTCGTACGATCCCCTAGCTAGCTAGACTGCTCGACTTGGGATTATTGGGGAGAATGGGAGGACTAGCTAGCTAGCTTGCTGTCGATGGATAGAGGTGAGTCCGTCCGTCCGTCCGTCCGTGCCGGCCACCAGCACTGCGGCCCTGACGAGGTCTATATAGTGGCCGATTGCGGTGGTGGTTACATGCGTGGGCCGACACGCAACAGAAACAGGGCCACATCGAGTTCCCAGTCCGTGAACGCATGGCATATACGGCGCCCTGCACTGCACCATCAAATTGCATTGCATGCTGCCTTGCTCAGTTATTAAACACTTCAACTGCAGGACCGATCATCGATCGACCGCATGTACGTCGATTAACTATGTGCTCTGCTATTTGTTATGCATGTCTCTATCTATCTTGCCTTTAGATCGTACTACGACCACACGGCTGAAATGCTGGACGCCATAGCCAGTGCCCAATGGTACAATTTGCATGTGCGCGCGTACGTCGTCTGGCATGTGTTACGGTTTGTGTTGTAGATGCATATAGATAGTACTCGTCCTATCCTACGTGGTGGTTGGGTGAGACCGTGAGAGGACGTTTGGTAGAGCTCTACGGCGGATTCTCAGGAAGAATTATTTCTTGACTGTCAAATGTATTTTTCAGCGAAAAGTGATTCTTTACTGATTCTGTGAGGTGATTCTCTGAAATGAACTAGGAGGCTGAGAGCTCAAAAAAAATAGTTTCATCTGATTCTGTAAAGTGATTCTCTATCCTCATTTTGAAAGTTTAGTTTAAATAATCAAAGAGAATCTACTTTCAGCCACATAATCCCTTCACCAAAGAATTTGGAAGCACAGCTGGAGAATGAGGGAGCACAACTCTCTCAAACACACCCCGAGAGTGAGGACCCAGCTCCAGCTCCAGCTCCAGCCGGTGGGGAGCACAGCGCCCAGTAGTAGCGTAGCGTAGCTGAAGTGGGGCATTGCGCCCTGTCTATGCGTGTGCGCGACTGTCGTCAACCTTTTGGGACCCCGGTACGTCTCAATCGGCTTGCAAATGCCAAATATCCTATCGATAGCATACAACCCACGTACTAGGTACGCGTACCTTGGCATGTGTATGCGTGCATATGATGCGCCCTGTCAGCTCTTGTGCCAACTTGTGTTTCTGTCAGTACCCGTGGTTGCCAGGCTGCCAAATTACATGAGAGAATTCAAATTAGGGCGTCCTCAACGGGAAATGAGAAATCGCCAGCGATCAGAACTCTAGAAACAATAAAATAGGGAGCGTCAGTCTGCAAAGTGTGGACACTGTGAGAGAAAGATTTGTTGGAAGGCGTGCAAGACTGCCTACTGCTTCCTCGCTAGCGCGTGCTCTCCGCTCCTCCCGTCTAATAAGACTACTCATAGCCTATCGATTTAATTACCATTGGGGACGTCTTTAGGCCAGTCTCAATAAAGTTTCACCAAAAATTTTATGCACATTAAATATGGTGTTACGTCAGTAGAAAGATGTTTTTTACATGAAACTAATAGGAGGGAAGAAACGAGTCCACCCAGTTTCCAAAACGTCGTAAATCGCGTGAAACGCCCACTAAGACACAAATTTGTTTCATCGTGTCCAGGATTTCCTCCCCCGATAGCAGATGAGGTCGCCGGACGTCACTCTATGGACTGCGACCTCCATCGCCTGACGGACGCGCGAGTTTCACTAGCCACGGTCGTGACGCGAGCTCCGCCGGGGCGCCGGGGGTGGGCGCGACTCCGCCGGCCGCATGCACGGGCGGGAGCCGCACGGGCTACGCCAGCCGCATGAACGGGCGAGAGCCCTGTGGGCTCCGCTGGCCGCATGCATGGGCGTGAGCCATGCGCGCTCCGCCGGCCGCGTGCACGTGCGAGAGCCACGCGGGCTCCGCTGGCTACATGCACGGGCACGAGCCGCGCGGGCTCCGTCGACCGCGTTGTCTTCTTCTTTGAGCGCAGAGGAGGCACGAGCGTCAGCGGGCGCGACCGCCTCCTCCAGCACGGGAGCGCCCTCCTCCGACACGGGCGCGGTCACCTCCGGCGCGGGCGCGGCCTCCTCTAGCGCAGCCACCTCAGGCACAGGCACCGCGGCCTCCGGAGGTGGTTGTACCCGCTGCTTCCTCCAACCCTGGTGCCTCTTTCTCCGGCGCGGGCACGACCGGCGTGGGTGCGGCCACCTCCGGCGCAACCACTGCTTCGTCCGGCTTAGCTGGGTGTGTGGGTGCGCGGGTACAGCCTCCTCCAGATGGCTTTGCTGGCTGCCTGGAACACGGGCATGAGAGTGCCTCTGCTAAGCGATGATGGGGAAGGAAGCGTGGGAAGAGACAGGTGGGACCCACGAGGTGCTAAAGTAGTCTATGAAACTATGTGATGAAACTACCCACTGAGAGAGACGTCTGTTTCATGTGCAATTTCATACTTTTGGAAACCTGAAGGTGAAGCTATGCATTGAGATTAGCCTTATGCCACCAAACTCTGCAAGTATATTTTATGCACCACTTAAATTTCAGTGTTTCCTTCAACAATCAACACTACTACTATCTCCAGTTGTTTTAGCTTTTGTATCCAGAAGCATGACTTTATTACGTAAAATCGTATATCTATAGATACATATAGCAAAGACTATATATCTAAAAAACCAAAACAACCTATAATTTAGGATGGAGAGTACTTTATTTCTTTTCCCAGCAAATGATGGAAGTTCTTTTAATGACTAATATACCGATCACGCAACTTTTTAGAACAAATTAGAAGGGTTTTTACTGGAAGGGAGTACTCAGCGCCTCTGACGACTCGAGTTAGGGTTTAGGGTCGTGGTCGGAGGTTCCTCATCTCCTCTAATCTCCTTCCTTTCGCCTGGTCTCGGGTCCCCCCAAGATCCGAGGTTTGTGTCCACGTCCCAGTTTTCGTTTGCGTCCAAGTCAGATCCTCCCAGTGAGAGCCCTAGATTGTTCCCTGTATGCTGTGTGGTGGGAGACAATCTCGTGGGCCTTCTAGGGTTTCAGGTACTTTTCCGGAGGCGGACGATCGCTCTGGCTGAGGAGATGGATTCGGTGGAAGGCCTGTTAGGGAGAATGAGGTTGACGGATGAAGAGAAGAAGGAGGTGAAAGTGAAGTCGGTGCGGCGTGACGCAACGACAGTGGTGCATCCGCAAGCCCTGGGTAAGGTGTTATCGGAGAAGCCAGTGAATGCCGAAGGTCTGGCGCAAGCGCTGGGGAGAGTTTGGTGTCCCATGAAGGGCATCTCTTGTAAGGATCTCGACAACAATCGCTTCCTGTTCACATTTCACCAGCCGGCGGGGAAGAGGCGTGCCCTGGAGGATGGACCATGGGTCTTTGGTAAGGATATGATCATCATGGTCGACTTTGAGGGGAAGAAGAGGATCGACGACGTGGAATTTGTTTTCTTTCCCATCTGGATTAGGGCTTCGGGCATCCCGCTGGGGATGATGAATAGGGAGACGGGGGTAGCAATCAGAAACGAGGTTGGAAGTTTTGTGGAGATGGATTTGGAGGAGGATGGATCCGCGGTGGGAAGTTTCTTGCGGATCAAGATTGCTATGGATGTTCGTAAGCCGTTGCGAAGGGGGGTGATGCTTTCGGTGGATGAGGAGGAGTCGCTCTGGTGTCCGATAACCTATGAGTACCTTCCGGACTTCTGCTACACTTGCGGGGTTATTGGGCACACCGAGAAGGGCTGTGGAATCAAGCTCCCTGCTGGTGAGGGGCCGATCTTCTCGAGGGCATTGCGTGCCTTTCCAGAGAAGAAGAAGAAGTGGGGAGAGGGCGTTCGTTGGTTTCTAGCAGTGGATGGGGTGGGAGTTCGTGGAGTAGGGGCCCAAGAGGAGACGTTGGAAGATTCTTGGGCTTGAGTGCGGGGAGAAGCGAGGGCTCTTGGAGGAAGGAAGCGAGTAAGTCTAGTAGTAGGGAGGAGGTCGAGGTAGGTGAAGAGGAGGTGATCAGCCCGGAGAGGAAGTTTGTGCCTCCTCATCGCAGGAATGTTTCCAAGAAGTCCCTAGCCCTAACCATGGAGGCGGCTCAGGTCAGTGAGAATGATCCTGCCAGGATGGCTTTGGAAGCTCCGAAGGGAATGCAAGATGGAGTTGACAGAAGTATGGTGGCCGCTAATGGTGCTGGGGGCGTGGCAAGAATGTTGTTGGGGCGGGTGGAAAAACCAAGAGTGGCGTGAAGGAGGGGCGACCTGAGGAGGAAGATGAGGACAACAGAAAGGGGAGGGGTACGTATAAGAAGCTGGTGAGGACCACCGCTAGGAGGGAGGTGCTCTCAGATCAAGTCCGCTCTGGAACAAAAACGGGAAGTACAGACGTGGAGATGGAGGAGGGTGGTGCCGAGAAGAGGAGAAAGAAGTTGGTTTCTTCTGACAAGGTAGTGTCTGCAAATGTTGAAGCGGGGCTGGCGGTCCAGCCCTGCGAGAATAAATGAAGCTAATAGCATGGAACTATCGGGGGTTGGGAAACTGCCCGACAGTTCGGGTGCTTCTGGAGCTCCAGAAGTCGGAGAATGCGAACGTGCTATTTTTTAGCGAGACAAAGCTTGACGACAGGAGAATGCAATGGTTCAGGTGGAATTTGGGTCTGGTCAACATGGTGGTGAAAG
Organism: Coix lacryma-jobi var. lacryma-jobi; assembly: GCA_009763385.1. Lineage (NCBI taxonomy): Eukaryota > Viridiplantae > Streptophyta > Magnoliopsida > Poales > Poaceae > Coix > Coix lacryma-jobi. The sequence continues at coordinate 159,437,072 of CM019822.1, forward strand.
ATTGTGAAGGAAAGGGGGGGGAATTGTTGTGTTTTGGCGGAGGGGGGGTTGATGTGAGCCTGAGAAATTTCTCTAAGTATCACATTGACATGGATATTTCTGACGATGGAGGAGGAAGGTGGCGGTTTACATGGATTTATGGGGAACCGCAATCGGATAAAAAATGGGCAACGTGGCAAACTATCAAGAATCTCATTTCAGTCCCCACTACCCCATGGCTTATGACGGGGGACTTCAATGAAGTGATGTTTGAGTTTGAGAAAGAGGGGGGGGGGGGGGGAAGCAGAAGAGCCAGAGGAGCATGGATGAGTTTCGGAAAACTCTGAGTTATGTGGAATGGAGGATCTAGGGTTTGAGGGTGATATGTTTACATGGAGAAATAACCAATATACAGAAGATGGGTTTATCAGGGAGAGATTGGACCGATGTAAGGACCTGTGTGGCCTAGAGGGGGCGGGTGAATAGGTCTGTCAAAAATCACAGCTCAAAACTTAATTAGATAAGCCTGGCACTACCGCTCTGTGCCCAGCACTGCCGCCCTCAGCCCGGTACTGCCGCGCATGGTAGAACCTGAGGCTGCAATTCGAAATCTAGCCACAACAAACTGATTCTATATGAATGGAAATGTAGCACTAGGTTTCCTGAACCAGCAGAACTAACTCTAAGAAGCCAAATATGTAGTATGAAGTAGATCGGGCCAAACCCTAGAATCTATCAGAAGCTCACAAGTATGGAATATGAAAGCAAGTAAGCACAAGAGACAAGTGATTTATCCCGTGGTTCAGCTCGCCACCAAGGCTTGCCTACCTCCACGTTGTTGAGGTTGACCACTTAGGTCATGAGCTTTGCAACTCTACCTCGTTCTCAAGTCAAGGAACCAAATCCTTGAAGTGAGGGGTAATAAACTAGCTACACGAGTGATTACAAACCTCCCAAGGCCGCCACACAAGTTGGCTAGCTCAAGGGTGACGCCTAGCCGACTAGGGTTCCAAGAACCCAAGAGTAATAGAATCAAATCCACCGGCTATGGCTCAAATCAAGTGCTCTAGGAAGTAGATCTCAGCTAGGGCTTCTCATTGGTGAAGGTTTGAGGCTCTAACTCACTTGGAATCAATAGGAATCGAAGATTAGGTGAGAGAGCTTGGGAGCCTTCAATGGGGAGAGGAAGCCTTGTCTGGAGGTAGGAGAAGAGTTATAGTCGTGGGGTGACCGTTGGGGTGGCAGGGAGATGGAGTAAATATCCCCTGCCTTCCAACGGTTGCAACAAGTCGCCGCAGTGCCGGCCTTAGCCCGGCAGTGCCGCGCCTACCAGTCAGACAGAAACAGATCTGAATTCAGTGCAGCTGTCTTTGGTTAGAAATAGGGATGGCTTGGGTTGGTTTGAGCACATATCATTCAGCCATAGCAATGTATTTGCATTCCCTCTTGATAGTACGACATTCCTATAACTCAAATTCAAATGAAAAAGCTTGATATAGCACTTTGAGTTCGGATCCGATGAAATATAGCATGAGGGGTCCACCAACACATATGCACCATCCTTTCTTAACATTAACCTGCTTGTCATCTTCATAAATCTCATTAGTTCTCCAATCGTGTGGTCATTATCACCAAAACCCACAAATATGGCTTGATTGCACTTACAATCTCCCCCTTTTTGGTGATTGATGACAACACAATCGAAGCTTACAATAGAAGGATACAATACTTGAGATTTAGAAGCTTAGGTGTGATACCTCCCCCTAAATGTGTGAATGACAGCTGAAATCTCAAAGTGACATAAGAGGGCAACATTCACATATTCAAAAGTGAAAAGTAGGTTTAGTTTCACATCTAATAGCTTTGTGGGGTGCAACTAAACTGTGTCAAGAATAATACGTGATGCGGATGACAGTTTAAGCACATCAGAGAGGTTTGCTGTTTGTCAGCCAGAGCGGCACTCGTGGCACTGCCGGAGCCCGGCACTGCCGGCCCTGGAGCGGCACTGCCGCTCAGGCTAACAGTCAGCAAACGCAGCGGAATTTAAAACAGCCACAAAGCAATATACTCAACAAGACTAAACAGAATATGACAAGCTAGATAAGCATAAAAAAGTACATGTCCACATCCAAGTCTAAGAAGTAGCAACATAGAGTATTACAAATTAGAGTTTTGACCGACAAACTCTCTCACAACTCACAACTACTAAAAGATGGGGACATGAAAAAGAAGTGTTGTACCCCCTTCTCTTCGCCTAATTCTCCCCCTTTGGCAACAAGTCACCAAAAAGAGAGAAGTAGAGAAGAAAAGAGTGTCCAAACACTCACTCATCATCAGACGCTAACTTGTCCCACAGAATCTCTCCCTCATCATCATCACCATCGTCGTCGTCATCATCGTCATCATCGTCGTCGGACTCTACAACGGCCTTCCCATGACGATGGGTAGAACTGGTGTAGCGGGTAGAGGCACGTGTAGAATGACGTGACGGCTCAGGCACTATCTCCTCCTGCTCCTCATCGTCATCTGAGTCTATATCATCTGAATCGAGACTGGAGAGGTCAAAGTGAGGTGGAGAGCAGGGTGGAGGTAAGGGCGAATGACCCGCCCGCTCTCGCTCTGCTCATTGCTCAACAAGTGCCTGGTGAGCTGTCTGGACTGCGTAGGTGCAAGTAGAGAAGATGGCCTTAATCCATTTGGCCAGCTTGCTCTTCTTCTTCCTCTAATAGGAAGGGCGAGAGCTCTCTGGCCTGTCAACTGCTGCTGCCCCTGCTGCTGCTGCCCTCTTCTTCTCTGCTCTATAAGGCTCATGCAACCCATCCTTAGCAAAGGTGTAGCCGGAAACCATCTCTATCATGAACATGATGTAGGGGGCATAGAGCACTGCCTTCCTAGCATCCTCGGCTGCCACCTGTAGCTCAGTCCAAATGAAACTGGAAATGGAGAAATGGTTCACCCTGGGGGCCATCCTAGCCAACATGTTCCTCCCATACCCATAGAGGTTAGAATGGGACCCACTCTTGGGGTTGAGAGTCTGCCTGAAAAGGTTGTTCAACATGTAGTAATAGCCTTTCAGCCCCTTGACCAACCCGTTTGCCTTCCGAGGATCCTCATACATGAAAGCAATCTCATTATCGGTCAATGTCCTCTCCTGGTGCAGACTATCGAGCTCTCTATCTCTGCTGCCCAAACCAAGAATCCTAGCAAAGGTCTCATAAGAGACCTTGTAGTGACGTCCCTCGGTCATCCAATGCATCTCCTCCACCACATTATCAACATAGAGCGTTGCATGAAATTGATGGATGATCTCGGTATTCCAATTGTAACTGAAACCCATCAAGTCATACATGTTCCTCTCCTTGCAAGCTACTATTACCTTGTTGATATCACGATCATGCTTGGCCTCCAAATGCTCCCAATCAACATACTTCATACTCAGAATCTTTTGCTTCTTGGCATTGTACAGGACTGAATGATAGAAGTCTGAATGAAACTCATTCCAGAACCTGTAGTCAATGCCCATATCTTTCTGAAGGTTGTAGGGATTGAGCTGGCGCTGTGTCTTCACCGAGCTGAACTGCTGGTAGTAAGACACGAGCTACCTGTCCTTGGTGTCCTATGGAGGCCTCTCCTGCACATCCTCTGTGTATGGCTGCAGGTGGGCTCGGCTGACCTCTGCCAGATGCTCTGGAGTGTTGGGATAAAGATCATCCCAAATCTGTCGCCCTTGCATCTGCAGGCGAGCCTCATCACAGATCTGTTGTCGTGCTGATGTATCCCCTTGGGAGCTAGAGCCACCTCGGCGAGATGGCTGCTTGCTCCTCCCCCTGAGCGGATCCATCCTCTACTTCACCCTTCTCTCATCACCTCTTCCGCCTGACATCTAAAACATGGAAACTGTGAATTAGAAGACTGCATAAGAGCTGGTAGGTTATAGTGAGGCAATAAGCTTTGATGGATAGGGTGTGACTTGGATCAAACCCCTGCTCGTGGTCCGGCACTGCCGCGCAGAGCGTGGCACTGCCGCGCGGGCAGGCCAGATCTGAGCCAAGGAACACCACATCCATCACTCCTACTGCCTCCCTATCATCTACAAACCCTTCTACAACCTCTAAGTACAACTACCATGGCGCATTTTACAAATCGAGAAAACTAGGGTTAGGGATTTGAAGTTTCACCTTGAGATGGAGAGGAAAGGGAAGGAGACCCTTGGGGAAGGGAGATGGAGGCTGCACTAAAGAGGAACCCAAAGCAGCACCACCGGTGGCCGGAGATGCCGGGAAGAAGCCCGGAGATGAAGCCGGCCGCCGGTCTCCTTTGGTCGCCCGAGAGAAAGAGAGGGGGAGAGACTTTTTCACTGCCCCATGTTTTATGGTACTTTCATTGTCACACAAGAGTGGGATATGGGTAAAATGACATCCGAAGTCACGAAGGGTTTGCCTCATCCAAAGTAGTTGCGCACAACATGCACCTGCTGCAACATACTCGGCCTCGGCTGTGAGAAGGGCTACACAATTTTGCTTTTTAGAACCCCAAGACACTAAGGAGCATCCAAGGAATTGACATGTCTCCGAAGTGCTTTTTCGATCTACTTTACAACCGGCATAATCAGAATCCGAATAGCCAAGTAGTTCGAACTTGGAGCCCTTAGGATACCACAAGTCAAGGTTTGGTGTGTGAACTAGATATCTCAAGATTCTCTTAACGGCCACTAGGTGACACTCTTTCGGGTTAGCTTGAAATCTAGCACACATGCACACATTAAGCATAATATCGGGCCTAGATGCGCATAAGTAAAGAAGAGAGCCGATCATGGAGCGATATACCTTAATGTCCACGGCTTTCCCTTCTACGTTGAGATCAAGATGTCCATTAGTCGGCATGGGAGTTTTGATAGGCTTGGCGTTCACCATGTCAAACTTCCTCAACATATCATGGGTGTACTTGGTTTGGCAAAGAAAAGTCCCTTCCTTCAATTACTTGATTTGAAAACCAAGGAAGAACTTGAGCTCACCCATCATAGACATCTCAAATCTCTTAGTCATGATCCTACTAAACTCATCACAAAAGGATTTGTTAGTACTACCAAATATTATGTCATCGACATATATTTGGCACACAAAGATATCTCCATTGACTTTATGAGTGAAGAGAGTAGGATCGGCTTTGCCTATTTCAAAGCCTTGTTTAAGCAAGAATTCCTTAAGGCATTCATACATGCTCTAGGTGCTTGTTTAAGCCCATAGAGCGCCTTATGGAGTTTGAAGACATGGTTGGGGAACTTGGGATCTTCAAAACCCGGTGGTTGCTCAACATACACCAACTCTTGTATAGGGCCATTGAGAAATGCACTCTTCACATCCATTTGATATAGCTTGAAGTTGTGATGGGCTGCATAGGCTAGAAGAATCCGAATGACTTCAAGCCTAGCAACCGGTGCATACGTTTCTTCAAAGTCCAAGCCCTCTACTTGAGTGAAGCCTTGAGCTACCAATCTTGCCTTGTTCCTTGTCACCACTCCTTCTTCATCTTGCTTGTTGCGAAAGACCCATTTGGTTCCAATGACATTGGTATTTGGTCTTTCCACAAGTGACCATACTTGATTACGCTCGAAGTTGTTAAGCTCTTCTTGCATGGCCATCACCCAATCTGGATCTCCAAGAGCTTCTTCTACCTTGAGAGGTTCCAAAGAGGAAACAAACGAGTAATATTGACAGAAATTTGCCAAATGAGAGCGTGTCGTTACCCCCTTTCGAAGACTTCCAAGGATGTTGTCAATGGGATGGTCCCGTTGAATAGTTTGCTTGAGCCTTGGATGATCTATGGGTTCTGCTACATCTTTGACATGTTCTTCATCTTGCTCGAAGATGGGTTGTAGGTTCACTCCACGAAGTGGAGTGGCTGCAGCTGCCCTGGAAGTGCCCGACACTGCTGGGCTTTCCCCGGCACTGCCGGGGTTGTGGCCGGCACTGCTGGGGACTGTAAGTCACCAGTCCCAGCAGGTGCTTCAGCTTGAGGACCATCCTGATTAGTAGTCTGCTGTTCTTGTGGTCTAATATCACCAATGGCTAATTGCTTGATTGCTTCGCAAGGTGGTTCCTCATTGCCTACAACAACTTCATCAACTGGCTCTACTTGAGAGCCATTAGTTTCATCAAACATCACGTCTATTGCTATTTCAACCTTGCCGAAGGCCTTGTTGAAAACACGATAGGCATGCTCGTTTGATCCATAACCAAGAAGAAAACCTTCATCAACCTTAGATGCAAACTTAGAGGCTTTGGGCTTCTTGTTCAATATGAAACATTTGCACCCAAAGACTCTAAATTAAGACACCTTTGGCTTGTTACCGGTGAGCAGCTCATAAGAGGTCTTCCTTCTTCTCTTGTGGAGGTAGAGGCGGTTGATTGCATGGCAAGCGGTATTGACGGCTTCGGCCCAAAAGATGTCCGGCGTCTTGTACTCATCTAGCATCGTCCTTGCCATGTCAATGAGTGTTCTATTCTTCCTCTCCACCACATCATTTTGTTGAGCGGTGTATGGAACTGAAAACTCGTGCTTGATGCCCTCCTCATCAAGAAACTCTTCCACTTGGGTGTTTCGGAATTTGGTTCCATTGTCACTACAAACTTTCTTGATGTTGAAACCGAATTCCCTTTGAGCTCTTCGCATGAACATCTTGACCTTCTCTTGCACTACACTCTTGTCATGCAAAAAGAATACCCAAGTGAAACGAGAAAAATCATCAACAATAACAAGACCATGTTTGTTACCGCCGATGCTAAGGTAGGCAACCGGTCCAAAGAGATCCATGTGGATCAACTCCAATGGATGAGTAGTAGTGTCATAGCTCTTTGGTGGGTGAGGTACGCCTACTTGTTTTCTGGCTTGGCAAGCTCCACATACTCTGTCTTTCTCAAAGTCAACATTGGTTAGTCCTAGGATGTGGTTGTCTTTTTGAAGTTTGGCCAAGTTCCTCATCCCAACATGAGATAGTCGGCGATGCCATAACCAACCCATGCTAGATTTTGCCACTAAACAAGTCTCAAGTTTGGCTTCACTTTTGTTGAAATCAACTAAGTAAAGCTTCCCTTTCAAACGACCCGTAAAGACAATAGCGGAATCCTCCCTTCTAAAGACGTCCACACCCTCATCTGTAAAGAGATAATTGAAACCCATCCCACACAATTGTGAAACGGATAACAAGTTGTAACTCAACGAATCAACATGTAAGACATTAGTAATTGAATGCTCAAGTGTGATGGCAACTTTACCAAGTCCTAACACATCCCCCTTGGAGTTATCGCCAAATATGATGTTTTCACTTGCATTTGAAGTTGGGGAATATGATGAGAACATACTCCTTTCTCCGGTCATATGATTTGTACATCCGCTATCAAGCACCCAACTTGATCCACCGGAGGAGTATGCCTGCAAAACAAGTTTAGTTCCTTGATTTAGGTCCCCAATTGACATTGGGGCCTTGCAAGTTAGTCACAAGTATCTTAGGAACCCAAATAAACTTGTCGGCTATCCTCTTGTTATCACCGACATATTTCGCAACAACTTTACCACTGTTGTTATGTTCTAATATGTAACAAGATGACATGCTCTTCCTTAGGGCTTCTATCTTGGGTTGATGTGCAAACTTGTTCTTGGTCACCCAAATAGATTCCTTTGGCTTCTGAGATTCTTGCTTTGGGTTGGGCACCTGCTTGTGCTGTGTGTGAGACTGAGCAGAAGGGAAACTGGTAGCCTTCCCTTTCTTGGGGCGCGGCACTGCCGGCCTGGGGGCGGCACTGCCGGGGCTCGGCACTGCCGCCTTCTGGCGCGGCACTGCCGCGGTCTGTGCAGGCTGAACTGTACCAATCTGACCCTTCTTCTCAAACCTCACACACTCATAGCCATTCACTGTTTTTCTTCCATTTGTTTTGGCTCCTTTTTCGTGCCCCAACCCATCCTTTATGGAAGGACGTCTTCCATTCTTGAACTTGTGCATGTTCTTCTCTTGGGTCCTTTCATTTGCACTTGCGGTAGACTTGACACAACCACTTGCAATGATGTTTGTCAACCTTGCTATCTCCTTTCTCATGGCCTTCATGTTCACAAGGTTAGTGGAATAGACATTCAAATCAAGATTATAACATTTTCCACAACCTTCACTAGTGGAGGGAATAGAAGTGACATTTGCTTTAGGGAGAGTTGAGTTGCTTTCCCAAAGAAGATTATATTGCAGCTCAAGTTCTTCGTGCTTTTTACCCAAGTCACAATACTTTTCCTTGAGTGCAACATGAGTCTTCTTTAGGGAAGCCTGTTCATCTTGCTCTTTGGCCAAGGCCTCATGCAAGACGTCCAACTCACTTCTCTCTAATGCAAGAGCCTCCTTGCAAGCAATATAGAGGTCCTCTTGTTTGATGACGGCATCCTCACTTATTGCTAACTCAGCTTGTACACTTTCTAATTCCTCCATTAGCTTAGTGATAAAGAGTTTGGTTTTCTTGTCCAAATTTTTAGTTATCATGTTTATCTCTTCATCACTAGAATCATCTTCACTAGAGGAATCACTAAGTTCACTACTAGAGATGTCACTAGGTGGAGAAGAGGTTTTAGGAGTCTTTTTCACCTTCTCTTTCTTGGCCATGAGACAAGTGTGGGAGTTGTCATCATCAACATCGGACAAGTTGTTGAATAGCCTTGGTGAAGAAGATGACTTTTGGAATGCTATTATTGCTATCTTCTCATCTTCTTCACTTGAGGTTTGTGCGGTTGAATCTCATTCATGTCCAACATGAGCTTCTCCCATGTACCTCTTGTTGTGTTTCTTGTAATTGCCTTTGTCATCTTTCTTGCCCTTGTTGAAGTTGTTGTCCTTCTTCTCATGTGGACAATGTGCTATGAAGTGATCGGTGCTACCACAATTGTAGCAAGTTCTCTTCTTCTTGTTTGGAAACCTTCTCTTCACAAACTTGTAACCTTCCTTCTTGAGCCTCTTGCGGTATCTTCTCATGAAAAGAGCTATGTCTCCAATTGCTTCAAATTCTTCACCTTCACTTCCACTTTCACTTGAGGATGATGAGCTGTCCTCAACTTCTATTTTCTTCTTTTGTTGCTTGGGCTTGCTTGTAGAGGCTTGCTTGCTTGACTTTGCCTTGCTTGATGTTGCTTGCCTTGATGGCTTGCTAGCCTTAAGTGCCACATCCTTGATCTTCATCCCATCTAGCCTAGCTTGCAACTCTCCAAGCTTCCTTCTCTCATTTGCCTCTTCTCTTTGCATGTCAAAGGTAATAATCCTTCCAAGCACATCACTAGGTGTGAATTGCTCAAACTTCTTCTTGTCCCTAATCAATGTCACTACGGTCTCATTCCTTGGTGAGTATGCCTCCAACATGATCTTCACAACCTTGTGATCATTGATTTCATTACCACCTAGCCCTCTAATCTTGCCAACAATGACCATCAACCTATCAAACATTTCTTGTGGGCCTTCACCATCACAAATTACAAACCGGTTGAGCTTAGCCATCAACAAGTCAATCTTGGATTGCCTCACTTTGTCCACTCCCTCATGAGCAATGTGCAAAGTGTTCCAAATCTCTTTTGCAACCTCAACTCCCATGACCTTGTTGTACTCATCACCATCCAAGGCACTAAGTAACACACTAGTGGCTTGGGCATTGAGATGAATGTTGCGGAATTCATCTTGAGTGGGGCTCTTCGGATCAACCGGTGCTTCAAGTCCATTGTGCACTATTTCACAAATACCTGGATGGAGACCAATAAGATAGGTCTTCATAATGTGCTTCCACTTGGCAAAGTTAGTCCTATCGAAACGAGGTAACTTGCCCGTGGGCACATTGATGAGAGGCCTAGAATCATGGTTAGTCATAGAAGAATAGTTAAAGGATACGGCTCCATATGACTTCTTGGTCTCCTCCTTCTTCTTCTTGTTGTCCTTGGGCATGTAGGAGATGTCATCGTCTCCATCTTCGGTGCTACTTGAGTCATCACTCAAATCCACCTTCTTTGCTTGTAGCTCTTCCTTCTTCATCTTTTCTTCTCTTCTCTTGGCTCTTTCTTCTCTTCTAATCTTTCTTTCTTCTTTTCTTTGAGCCTTCTCCTCTTTAGCTTTAAGAGCTGCAACATCTTCTCTTGCTTTAGCTCTTGCTTCTCTCCTTAGCCTTCTTTCTTCTTTTCTTCTTTCAAGCTCTCCGGCCGACACATCCAATTGAGGAAGTGTCTTTGCACTTGCTGTGGAGATGCTTTCGCTGCTGCTAGCGGTGTGCACTTCCACTTTGAGTGTGGGTTGCACAACACTAGGATTACTCGTTCCTCCGTCGGTGGCCATTCTCTCGCACGGTGAAGTGCTGCTGAGAGACCAGGCTCTGATACCACTTGTAAGGACCTGTGTGGCCTAGGAGGGGGGGGGGTGAATAGGCCTGTCAAAAATCACAGCTCAAAACTTAATTAGATAAGCCCGGCACTATCGCTCTGTGCCTGACACTGCCGCTCCCCGGCACTGCCGCCCTCAGCCCGGTACTGCCGCGCAGGGTAGAACCTGGGGCTGCAATTCAAAATCCAGCCACAACAAACTGATTCTATATGAATGGAAATGTAGCACTAGGTTTCCTGAACCAGTAGAACCAACTCTAACAAGCCAAATATGTAGTATGAAGTAGATCGGGCCAAACCCTAGAATCTATCACAAGCTCACAAGTATGGAATATGAAAGCAAGTAAGCACAAGAGACAAGTGATTTATCCCATGGTTCAGCTCGCCACCAAGGCTTGCCTACCTCCACGTTGTTGAGGTTGACCACTTAGGTCATGAGCTTTGCAACTCTACCTCGTTCTCAAGTCAAGGAACCAAATCCTTGAAGTGAGGGGTAATAAACTAGCTGCACGAGTGATTACAAACCTCCCAAGGCCGCCACACAAGTTGGCTAGCTCAAGGGTGACGCCTAGCCGGCTAGGGTTCCAAGAACCCAAGAGTAATAGAATCAAATCCACCGGCTATGGTTCAAATCAAGTACTCTAGGAAGTAGATCTCAGCTAGGGCTTCTCTTTGGTGAAGGTTTGAGGCTCTAACTCACTTGGAATCAATAGGAATCGAAGATTAGGTGAGAGAGAGCTTGGGAGCCTTCAATGGGGAGAGGAAGCCTTGTCTGGAGGTAGGAGAAGAGTTATGGTCGTGGGGTGACCGTTGGGGTGGCAGGGAAATGGAGTAAATATCCTCTGCCTTCCAACGGTTGCAACAAGTCGCGGCAGTGCCGGCCTTAGCCCGGCAGTGCCGCGGCCCGGCACTGCCGCGCCCTGGGCGGCACTGCCGCGCCCTGGGCGGCACTGCCGCGCCTACCAGTCAGACAGAAACATATCTGAATTCAGTGCAACTGTCTTTGGTTAGAAATAGGGATGGCTTGGGTTGGTTTGAGCACATATCATTCAGCCATAGCAATGTATTTGCATTCCCTCTTGATAGTACGACATTCCTATAACTCAAATTCAAATGAAAAAGCTTGATATAGCACTTTGAGTCTGGATCCGATGAAATATAACATGAGGGGTCCACCAACACATATGCACCATCCTTTCTTAACATTAACCTGCTTGTCATCTTCATAAATCTCATTAGTTCTCCAATCGTGTGGTCATTATCACCAAAACCCACAAATAGGGCTTGATTGCACTTACAACCGAGCCGTGGCAAATGCGGAGTGGAGGAGTTTGTTTCTGCTGGCCAGGGTTGAGAATGGTGACCCACGTCATTCGGACCACCGCCCGGTGATAATTCACACTAGGCCGGATGATGTGGCCAAGGGGATTGGGGGTGAGCAAAGGTTTAAGTTTGAAGTTGCGTGGCTAGAGGAGGATGATTGTGGAAAAGTGGTGAAGGAGGCTTGGGCGATGGAGGGTGCATCTGTGGTGGAGGATATCAAATCAGTGGCCCGGGGTTTGTCGACCTGGAGTAATAATGTTTTGGGCACTCTTGAGAAGTCAAGGAAAAAACTGAAAAAGGAGCTAGAAGGGTGCACGAGGGGGGGTGCGGTCTAAAGAAGCTATTGAGAGGGAAGGGGTGTTGAGATATAGGCTGGATAAGGTCGAAGAACAAATTGATACCTACTGGCGTCAGAGGGCTCATGTGAAGTGGATGGAAAAAGGGGACCGTAACACAACTTTCTTTCATGCAGTGTGTACAGAAAGAAAGAGAAGTAACTGCATTGGTCGATTGAAGAAGGATAATGAGGAGTGGGTGGAAGATGAGGAGGAGAAGAGGGGTTTTATTGCTAACTATTTTATGTCTCTTTTCAAGTCCTCTGGTTCTCATGATAACCAGGGATTTCTTAGTTGTGTTCCAAACATAGTCACAGAGAGAATGAACAATGACTTGTGTCGGCCAAACACAAGAGAGGAGGTTGAGTTGTCGCTGAAATCTATTGGGAGTCTTAAGGCCCCCGACCCGGATGGTATGCCAACCTTATTCTATAAGGAGTTTTTGAGTGTTGTCGGGGATAAGGTGGTCGATGAGGTCTTACAGGCACTGAATGATGGTGTCATGTCGAGCCAATGGAATGACACAATGATCATGCTAATTCTGAAAGTCCGAAGGCCGGAGAACTTAAAGGATCTTAGACCAATAAGTTTGTGTAACATGGTGTACAAGCTGGTCTCTAAAACAATGGCTAACAGGATCAGGAAAATTTTACCGGATATTATATCTCCATCACAGAGTGCCTTTATCCCTGGGAGATTAATAACGGATAACATCCCAATTGCGTACGAGATGACACATTTTCTGAAGAGTAGGAGGAAAGGAAAGAAGGATTTTGCAGCAATCAAGCTCGACATGAGTAAAGCTTATGATCGGGTGGAGTGGGTTTTTCTCGGGGACATGCTACATAAGCTCGGGTTCTAGGAGGAATGGGTATATATAGCTGGCGATGAAGTGTGTATCTACTGTAAAAGAGTGAACGGTTGTCTGACGGAGGAACTTATACTGGAGAGAGGGTTGAGGCAGGGTGATCCGATATCCCCGTACCTTTTCCTGCTGTCTGCGGAAGGTTTCTCAGCTCTACTTGCCAAGGCGGAAAATGAGGGGCTTCTACACGGTACCTTTTCTGAGCGCCATCGGTCTCACATCTTCTTTTCGCTGATGATTCCTTAATCTTATGCGAAGCCAATGGGGCTGAGGCAGAGAAGCTCAGAGAAGTTTTGGAAATCTATGAGGATTGTTCTGACCAAATGATCAACGTGGATAAGTCGGCGGTGATGTTCTCACCTAACACTGACGCAACAGATAGATTGGTTGTTATGCATACTCTAAAGATTAAGGACGAAACCATAAATGAGAAGTATCTGGGGTTACCGGTGTATGTGGGAAGGTCTCGAACAAATACTTTCGCTTATCTGAAGGATAGAGTGTGGCAAAGAATTCAGGGGTGGAAAGAGAAACTGTTGTCTAGAGCAGGTAAAGAGGTGCTGATCAAAGCAGTAGCCCAAGCGATTCCGGTGTTTGCGATGGGGTGCTTTGACATCACAAAAGAAATATGCTCTCAAATATCCTCAATTGTGGCTCGGTACTGGTGGGCTAAGCAAGGGAAGGAGAAGAGCATGCATTGGCTAAATTGGGAGACCCTGGTGCTGCCGAAAGCTGAAGGGGGACTGGGCTTCAAGGACATGTTCTCTTTCAACATGGCGATGTTAGCGAAACAAGGATGGAGGTTGCTGAAAGACCCCCAGTCTTTGTGTGCTAGGATCCTGAAGGCCAAATACTTTCCCCGAACTTGTGTGCTGAAAGCCAAACTAAAGCCGGGTTGTTCCTATACTTGGAGAAGTATTTTTTCGGGAGTGCAGACGCTGAAGGAAGGGGTGATATGGAGAGTAGGAAATGATCAATCCATAAACATTTGGGAGGACCCGTGGTTGCCAAGGGAGTTATGTAGGGTGCCTTTGAAGACAAGAGGAAGGAACTTAATCTCAACTGTTAATGAGCTAATCGACCCATCGACGGAAAGCTGGGATGTGGCACTGCTGCAGCAAACCTTTGTACAAGAGGACGTTCAGATGATTTAGGCATTGCCAATTAATATGGACTCAGATGATGTTGTGGCGTGGTTTCATGATCCCAAGGGTAAATTCTCGGTCAGGTCAGCGTACAAAACCCACCGAGCAAGTCTATCAGGAAGTTGTAAATTGGCAGCAGCAGCGGAAGCGAGTAGCAGCTCGGGGGTTCAGAGCTGTGGAAGAGGCTCTGGAATCTGAAATGTCCTCCAAAGGTCCGACACTTCATGTGGCGGCTCAGTCACAATACGCTGGCGCTGAAATTAGTTTTGAAGAGGAGAGGGGTTAAAACATATACGTTGTGCTCCATGTGTGGTAGATCGGATGAAGACGGGGGTCACTTTTTTCTCAAATGCAAAGAGGTCAAGCGGGCGTGGCTAGCCAGTGGACTTGAGGTGATGAGGTTAACATTGATCCAAGCTAGGACTGCTAGAGCCATGATACAAGTTGTTCTCGAGCTGGAAGATCAGAAGCCAATCAGAGTTGCGTTGCTGCTTTGGATGTGGTGGGATGAGCGAAATAAGAGGAGGGAGGAAGGTAGGCGAAGGGACCCGGCAGATGTGGCTCATGCGGCTGCTGCATATGCAGTCAGGTGCTCATCGGAACAAAGCCGGTTGCTGTTGTCGGAAAATCGTCAGTCAGCGTGCTGGAAGCCACCCCTGAAGGTTTCGTTAAACTGAATTCGGATGGAGCTTTCAGGAGTGGTATGATGGATGGAGGTTGTGGTTTTGCAATCAGAGATGACAGCGGAGAAGTGATATTGGCTGGTGCTGCTAAGGAACCACATCTGCTTAATGCTTTTCACGCCGAGGTTCTTGGGTGCCGGGCGGGTATCCAGGAAGCAGCAAAGCTGGGGATTTCGAAGATCATCGTGGAGACTGATGCAACGACGCTCAGAGCAGCCTTGGAAACTGAGGACTACAACCTTTCAGCTATGGGAGGTATTATTCTGGAGATGAAGTTTTTGTTGGGCACGGAGTTTGCTGATCCACGGATAGTTGTCTGTAACCGTGTCTGTAATAGGTTGGCTCATGAGTTAGCAGCCTTTGTTTGTCGTTCGTCTGGTGGTAGTTTCACCTGGACTGTAATTCCCGATGAATTTGAGGCGATTGTAGCTAGCGATTCTGCTGGCTTAAATGAGTAATAAAGCAAGCTCATTTCAAAAAAAATACCAATCACGCTAACAACTCCTTTAATTTAAAATTATAGAATATCTATGACAATCACGCTAACAACTCCTTTAATTTAAAATTATAGAATATCCATGACAATCATATACGTGAGTGGTCACTTTATTATATATAAAATTATACATCTTGCCCGAAGCAACTATGCTATATTGATAGTATATATAATGCTAAGCACTCTCTTAGTTTAGAAACATGGAGATTTTTGTTTTGCCTTTGCTTGTGATTTTACCGTTGTTGTGATTTTATTCTTGTTTTCTGAATCTCACGCTTCCCGGCTTCTGCCGATGGTTGATTACGCATATGCAGCTTGTTAAACTTTTCTTAGATTTGAGATGTTTGTAAATTTTTTGTAAAAAATATTTTAAAATGCTATCAAAATAATTAATATCAAAATAAATGTTAAAATCAGCCCTACATATTTGATTTCTTCTCCTATACAAAAACTAGCAAGACCTACTCCATTGATAATTCCATCAATGACACTTTTATCAGAAAAATGCGTTAGTTCAGCTAATCTTCTTATACCTAGGATAAAAACCCTAGTATAGAAAAAAATCTATATAACCACGATTATATGACCAGCTGTATATCTTTTTTTTTACTTCATCCAAAAAGATCTTTTCTGGATTCTTTTTTAGAAGGGAATTTTGAAAATTCAAATTCTGAAAAAAGAATAAGCAGAACCATAAAAGATATATGCTATGAATAGACCGAAAATTGCTAAACTTACAAAAGAAATTGCATTAGTGAGAAATTCATATGAATTTATGGAAGAATTTGAATTTTTCTGGAACAAGTTTATTAAAGGAGTTAGCCACTTTGATAATATGGTTGTCTTAAAAAAACCTAGGAGCAAATTCACAAGGGAAAACTAGTCTTTTCTTTAGTTGAACTAACTCTAATGACTCCTCTAAATGGAACAAGGGTAAACCCTACTTTTGTTTTGAAAAAATAGGGGCAAAATCATCTATTTAAATGAATGAGAGTAAAATCACAGCTAGATTTCAAAACAAGGGTAAAAAATACTACACAAGAGTCAATAAGAACTACATCACATATAATTATTTTAATTAATAAAGAAAACTCGACATCTTTGTTTTTGACATTTCTTTGGAGTAAACATCGATGGTGAAGCTTAATATGAATTACCTTTTGAGATTGGCACTACTGGTCATTCCTAGATTTTATTTCAAGCGCCCTTGTGAAGTTGTGATCTTAAGTGGCATGATGCAGGTTTAAATAACCATTTATTTATGCCATCCTTTCCATTTAGAGTGTGTATTATATGACCTAAAATTGTAATTTTCAATAAAATACAAAAGATAGCTTCAAAAATGTTATAATAAAAGATGAGTTCATTTAAACTTGACATGCCCATATAAAAAATACAACTAATTAGATTAAAATTTGATTGCCAAATCTGGATTCTGATGCCACGGGACATGGTATGAATAAGAGCTACCATAAATTAATCATAGATTTCAACTAAATGTATGTATATCGAAGAAGAGTGTCATACACAAAAGGGAAAACATATGGATAAGTAGCCGGTAAGCTCATCTCAGCGGATAGATATTATAAAGTATATGGATGTCGTTAGAAAATAAACAAATCAAAGAGAAAAAGAGCAGGCAAGGATAAGTAATTTTAATTATTATTACTGTTGTAGTTACTGAATATGAACATCTAATACTTATGTATCCTTGTATTCTAACCCATACGACCGTTCCCTCCAAGTAAAAATGTAAAATTGATATGACCCATCACCTCCTTCTTTCATATAGTCAATGTTTCAGCATGGGCTCAAATCTTATGAGATATGAGTATTAGAAGTTTGTGAATTTAGTGCATGTAGAGAAGAATCATTAAACGATTCCATGAGATTTATTGTCCATATTCTCACTTAATAGCAGGAGTTTGTTTTGAATGTGGTTCACGTTGTCATTCAGCAAACAGAAAAAAAAAATGATACACATGAATACATGATCCTGTTTTATTTACTCTGCCTAGCTAATTTGTTCCCCAAATCATAGTAAAGCTACTACAAATGGACAAAGTTCACGTGCAAGCCGATCAGTAACGAAATATTCTCAACCAACCATTGTCGGGGGATAGCACAGACGAGAAGACATAATACACATCCATGCAGAACCAATAATAATTTTTCCCGCGCAAAATGAAAGAATCAATAATTAATCTTCACCTGCTCATCAAGATTCAATTATGGCCTTGTTTAGTTTGCTCCCAATTTTACAAAATTGGCAAGATTCCCCATCACATCAATCTTTAAATATATGCAAGAAAAATTAAATATAACTAAAAAAATAACTAATTGTACTTTTAGTACGTACATATCAAGACGAATCTTTAGAGTCTACGTAGTCCATATTTGGACAAAGTTTGTCAAATAACAACGAAAACGCTCAGTAAAAAATTTTGCAACTCTACATTGTCGGGTAGAAAAATAATGAAAAGAAGGCAGTAGTAGCAGTGTACTGTACGTAGGATCATCGACATGTAAATCAGAGGAGCAGCAGCTTTAATCATTCCAGTTGAGCGAAAAGTCCGCGGCATCGAGTTGGCTGTTGCTGTTAGCTAGTACAACTTATAGAGCCTAAAAATCACAATCATTCAGCAAATAGTCAATCATGCATTGCAGCGTAGGACGTACGATCGAGTTTGCACTGCATAGTCTGCATTGGCATGCTTAACAGGAACCGATGCGCTGCATCTACGAATCAGATAAACAAGATATATTCTTGATGCTTGTTGTGGCCCTCTTGAGAGATGCGGTTCCCTTCCTTACACGAGAGAGAAATAACTTTGCTTCTTCACCTCCAAAATACTTGATGTTTTAGAATTTTGGACAGGACTACCTAGCCTAGGTAACCTAGGAGAAGAGGCTTTATTTCCGGATAACGTTCTCCTCATCTGCTCATCTTCTCCTAGAAAAAATACCACCCCACTGCTGCCCCCCGGCTAGCTAGCAGCACACACTACCAGATCAGTGCAGTAAACAGTAATAGAACAACCAACCGCACCATCTGGTGCTCATCGTCGTTGCTCCACCTCTACCATCCGCTAATCCGAACCGAAGGTTTTCGCTTAGCGTCCCGTCGGCGGTAGCCTCTGTTGTGAATGACGACGAGTAAACGAGGAAGACCCTCCTATGCGGAAGGTAAAATACCACGGGCGCCAGCCAGCAAACACTCCTCACTATAATTAAGAGTCGGGTTACAACGCCGTATGGCGGCTTATGAGTGAATCAATCAAGGTGAAACCCTAACGACGGGCCTCCGGCGACGTGCCTCCGCTTCGCTCCGTCAGAAGTCGGCCAATATAATGACCAACTGAATTTGAAATATATATATAACAAACTCCACCTTGCGACAAATTCATCTTGTAGCATCAATCAACACCTTTATCCTGAATGAACATAGAAAAAGAAAAATTTGTGGCGCCAAGTATCCTATTGGGCTAATCAATTAAGCCAACTAAGCTTGAGCAAAGTTCAAACTTAGCAACAGGAATCAGCTTTGTCATCGTATCAGCAGGATTATCATGAGTACTAATCTTGCATACCTTTAGCTTACCTTCCTCGATCACATCACGAACAAAATGATACTTGATGTCAATATATTTTGTCCTCTCATAAAACATCTGATCTTTGGTAAGGTAAATGACACTTTGATTGTCGCAGTGCAAATTAATGCAAGAATCAACTCCACACAGCTCAGCGTACAAACCTTTCATCCAAATTAATTCCTCCCACGTTTCAGAAACAGTCATGTACTCTGCTTCAGTAGTAGACAAAGCAACAACAGACTACAAAGTAGTCTTCCAACTCACAGCACAACTGCCAACAGTGAACACATAACCTATGAGAGATCTCCTCCTGTCCAAATCAGCAGCATAATCTGAATCCACATAACCCATAAGTCCCTGATCAGCCCTTCCAAACTTCAAACAGGAATTTGTTGTGCCTCTGAGGTACCTGAAAATCCACTGAACTGATCTCCAATGTTCTTTACCAGGATTAGACATGTATCTACTAACCAAACTCGTAGCATAAGCTAAATCTGGACGAGAGCAAACCATGACATACATCAAAGACCCAACAACACTAGAATAACGGACTTTTGATATGTGTTCAATATCTTGATCTGAACTAGGACTCTGAGCAGCTGACAATTTAAAGTGAGGTGCAATAGGAGTACTAACAAACTTTGCATCATGCATGTTGAAACGCTGAAGAACTTTCTTAATATAATTTTGCTGACTAAGAAACAACAAACCAGATTTTCTGTTTCTAGTAATTTCCATACCAAGTATTTTCTTAGCAGCACCAAGATCCTTCATATCAAATTCACTACTCAACAATTTCTTCAATTTAGTGATTTCAACTTTGCTCTTGGCAGCAATCAGCATATCATCAACATATAACAATAAATATATAAGTGATCCATTAACATGCTTAATGTAAACACAACTATCAAATTTTGACCTTTTAAAACCATACAACAACATAAATGAATCAAACCTTTTATTCCACTGACGAGGGGACTATTTCAAACCATACAAGGACCTCTTCAATTTGAAAACAAATTTCTCCTTTCCAGGCACTATGAACCCTTCCGGTTGGTCCATATATATATCCTCCTCAATCTCTCCATGCAAAAACGCAGTCTTCACATCTAACTGCTCAAGCTCAAGATCATGTGAAGCAACAATACTAAAGAAAGTACGAACAGAACTGTGCTTTACCACCGGAGAGAAAACATCATTATAGTCAATACCCAGAATTTGATTGTAGCCTTTTGCTACTAACCTTGCCTTAAACTTTGGAGGCTCGCTTAGAGATAAACCCTCCTTTCTCTTGAAGATCCATTTGCAGCGTACGGTCTTCTTTTTTTCAGGCACAACCTCCCATGTACAATTCTTCTCGAGTGACCGCATTTCCTCATGCATAGCTGAGATCCACTTCTCTCGATCGTCACAAGCAATAGCTTCAGTATAAGTAGCTGGCTCATGAACATTCTCCACCTGTTCAGCATAACTCAAAACATAAGAAGTAAAATTACATTCTTCAATAAGACGGATTGCAGGTCCACAACCCCTCTTTGATCTGCGATGAGCAATAGGCAATCCTCTTCTGATTGCAAAATAGGAGTTGAGTGTTGAACATCATCATGAGCATCATTATCAGCAACATCATCTGAATGATCAACCGGCTCCACCTGATCGCCCGCCTCATTATCCACATGCTCCACCTGCACGCTCATATGCTGCAGCTCTTTTTCAGAATTATCTGGAACATCACAGATTCATTGAGGCCCAAGCCTCCGGCGACGGGCCTCCGCTTCGCTCCGACAGAAGTCGGCCAATATAATGACCAACTGAATTTAGAACATATATATATAACCAAACAACTCACAGATGCTTTTAAAAAGCTACTTTTCAGAAAGTCACAAGTCACAGCTGCTTTTCCAAAAGCCACAACCTAACCAAACAGGGCCTAAATAAATGGCCCATTCACGTTTTACCTACAATTTTTAGAATAAATTAGTTGAATACAATTTATCACATGTGAATATATGTGCTTGATGTTTGAGTGTCAACACACCCAACAAAAGGGTCCTACATGTTCACTCTAGAAAATTACTCACCACCGCCATTACGAGAAAATTGTTATATGTACTTATTATTTATTAAAAGTAAATCAAATATACTATAGGGACAAAGAATAAGACAACACAACTTAATCAATGACAAAGTCCGTTGCACATAGCATGCATTTAAAATGTAAGTGTGCCATAAAAATGACCATTTGATGCAAAACAAATTAAAAATAGAAATATGAAACACATCTAGGTGCAAAAAATAAGGTGAGACTAGATTGTTCTATTTATCTTTTGCTATAGTCAACTCGTCATTCATCTCACATAAATCGAATTGAACTAGTTCTAATAATACCAAGTTCTTTGCCCTCGTAGCCTTGTGAGGTTTACGAGGTTACTTAGATTGCACATGGCACTTATAACCATGCCCAAGGTACATGACACTTATAACCATGTCCAAGGTAAATTTTGAGGCTAAATTTAGATTTGCTAGCCATGTCAAATAACCAAAATTTGAATGATAAAATCATGAATATCAAATATCATACTCATTTTAATTAATGATATTGTTTACAACATTATTACACACACCAAACAAAGATAAACAGAGCAAGCCGCTGCATTCATAATCTTGAAGAATAAATGTTCTATACTTATTACACACTTATTTAATCCAAAGACTAATTTGAAACCACATCTACATAATAAACATTCGCTAACTGTATTCTTTTTTATGAATGGAATATGCTACACATCCCTCAATTGCATGGTCTTTCGTAAAATGAGCCTCATAATGATCATACTGGCACCAATAACATACACATGCAATCTATTTTTCACCAGTAAGACTCTAGTCCAACCATGATAAAGAAAAGCAAGAACATATATGAATATTAGCCCCAATATCGATCCACCAATTAGGTAAATGTCAAACTAAAAGAACAGTAGATAAAGAAGTACCATATACCCAAATATTCCCATTTCAGTTTTGTTGACAACCATATTTGCAGACTGCTTCTCTTGCTTTCATTTGCATTCCTCACACTCACCGGCCTAACGACCAGGATTGCCACAAAACAAAATAGTTCTTTTTATTCTTCTTGTTCTTGAACGTGGTTGTTTAAATAACCTTTGCGTTAATTACTTGTTTATTCTTGTTTTATGAAGCACTATAGTTTTTCTTCTACACCAAATTGCCATATATAGAAGACTCCACCTTTCTATGAGTGTTTTTTTACCCTTAACTTCTCTTCAACGTCAAGAGACTCAATGAGATCAACAATGTTGAAGTTTTGTCTCTTGTGTTTTATAGAGGTTTCAAAATCCTTCCAAGAAGGTGGTAACTTGGTGACACCACTAACTGTGAGGCAACATATATGGAAAATATCGAGTTCCTTTGCCAGTGTCTGTATCTCATGAGTCTATTCCACTAGAGATAGGTTATCAACCATCTTGTAGTACTTGAGAGTAGAAAAAAAAACACTAACAAAAAGTGCCTAAAATCATGTTTTTAGATTTTAGATACTTAGGCATGATTTAATCTAGGAAATTAAAAAAGATTTATGACATTAGAAGCTTGCGGCCACGGCGTGCAGCGTGCAGAGCTAGCGGCCTCGCCGGGCGGCGTGTGGAGCTGGTGGCCTCGCCAGGCGGGCTCATGGCCACGCTGGGCAGGCGCGTGACTCGTGGCCACACCAGATGGACGTGCAGCTCTCACGGCCTCACGCAGGTGGGGGTGCAGGGAGCACTCATCGCCCCTCGCTAGAGCTCGCATGGCCTTGTCGGTGGGCAAGCGTGGCCTCGCACAGTTGGGCGCAACATCCGGCGGACGTGGCATCGCCGACGGCGGCGGGTCGGGTCATGCATGGTGGAGGTCGGCCACCGGCGGGTCGGGTCATGCATGGTGGAGGTCGGTGGCCGACGACAGAGAACAAAAGAAGAGCACTGATAGCATTAGAGGAAGCACTACTACATAAATTTTTTTTGCGAGGCAGTTGAGTTTTTTTAACTGTGGCGGGCAAACATTAAAACTGCCACGGTTAATCGTGGCATTAATCGTGGCGGACACTTTTTATTAATCAAGATGGTTAATAACAACCGCCTCCTAAAATAAATTAACCGAGGCGGTTGTGTAAAAATGCCCGTCACCTAAAATTTTGAGGCCCAACAGGCCCATCTGACCTGATATTTGTCTTCGGGTATATAAGGGCGAGTTAGAGTTTTGCCCTTGATAGTCTATCTCTCTTCTCTCACTTTCCACCACTGCATTCTCAGTCTCCCCCACGACGGCGAGCAACACGGGCCGCTTCTCCCTCCTGCACTCTCTCCTCCCTCCGGTGCCCTCTACCTCTCTCCTCCCTTCGACCTCCATGGTCGTGCACCGCAGATCAACGACGCAGCGGTGCAGATCGAGGGCGGGGTGACCCGGCGGCGGCGCCCCTTCCCCAACCCTAGCAACCCGGCGGCGCTCCTCCGAACCTCTTCGGTGGTGGATCCGGCCTCCCCGACGGCGAATCCGGCCTCCCCGGTGGCAGATCCGGACTCCTCGATGGCGGACCCGGCCTCCCCGGCGGCGGATCCGACCTCCCCAATGGCGGATCCGGCCTCCCCGACGGCGTGGATCACCGGACCTCCTCCCGACCTAGCCGGTGGCAGATCCCGCCTCCCCGGTGGCGCGGACCTCGCACCTGACGACGGCAGCGTGGAGCAGGTGAGCTAGCCGGTGAGCTCCGAAACGGGCTCACCGGTGGGCTTTAGGCTTTTTTTTTATTTTTTAATCCATTAACGGTGGTGGTCTGTTCACGGATTTACCGTGACCATTGCTCGATGGCGATTGCAGTTGCCCGCCGCCGAAAATGGAAAGTAACCGTCAGTGAAAAAGCCTGTAGTAGTGAAGGAAGGAAACATATCGGTTCGAGCGAAATGTGTGTGATGAGTTGTAAGGTGAGTAATTTTCTTAAACACCACCAAATTTGGATTTGGTGGAGCATGTGCTCCACCGGTGAATCCGAAGGCGGATCCACCATCTTGGTGGATCAGATCCATGGTGGATCTGGTGGAGCTAAAAGTATTTAGCAAAAAAAATTTGGATCCAAATCTTGTTTTGGTGAGTTTAGAGCCGGTGAATCTGTACCAAACAAGACCCTATATCACACCAGAAGGCGCGCCAAATTAAATCATAGAAAACCAGCCAGCAATATTAACTGTAATAAAGTTGTTCAATGCAACTATACATTTGATGAGTAAAGGTAAAGCACATGACGAAAATTTCAGTTTATTCGAATAAAATCCAACCACTTGCCGGCAGGTGAGACGAATATCCTCTCGATCGCTTTGCAAAGGCATAGATAGAACCAGCACATTCTCAGTTCTGTTTGCAATTGAGTGGTTAGGTACGTTGGTACGTAGGAACAGCCGCACACAGGTGTCTCTGGCCTACACTGCCGCCGACTGCCCTACTCCAAACACACGCTTTTGGAGCCAGTGCTGACCAGACCAGCATCCAACGGCAACGAAAGGGATCGTACTGTACAGTGTACCCCTCCTCCTCCTCACATCTACGATCCAACGGCGCCCGAATGATTGGCCTGGGTTTCGTGGCTTCTGGTTGGGCTGGCGCTATCAACCTCCCGCCATGGCCATGTGAGCTGTTGTTGTGAATAATCAAGCTGCCATTAGGAACGCTGCGGGCGTTAATCATGATGAAGCGCATCTCCTGCTGCTTTACCACCTTTAATTTTTAGCGCCACATCTTCTTTCCTTTTTGCGATTGCACTTGCACCCAACCCAACCATACATACATATCCAGGGAGGCACCCGAAAGAGGATATATATATAGCCATAATTGGTCGACGGTTAAGCGTGCTAATCCTTTTCCGGCCGGGGTCGTCAGATGGTCTATCCACTAGTACAGAGACATACTATACATGCGGTGCTAATCCTTTTCCGGCCGCGGTCGTCAGATGGTCTATCCACTAGTACAGAGACATACTATATATGCGGTTGAAAACTCATTTTCACAAGCGTTTTCTAGCACCGCCTGCGTTAGGGGCCAGTGAAAATAGAACAACAGCACACCGTCTGTGTTGTTGTAGACCAGTTATATATATATTGTTAATTATAATTATTATATTATTAAATTAAATATATACATTAGTATAGGCACATGCAATTATATTGTTAAATTAAATATATACATATACATTAATATAGCAACATGCAATTTAAATATTTCATACATACATTTATATACATCAAAGTTTCGTGCTCACAAACATAGAGTTGCAAACGTATCACACATTACATACATCCAAGTTTGCACAGGTGGTCTAATAACCATTCCGAGTTAGTTTTAGCCTAGAAATCTCCGTTAGCACTCGGTACTCTGGCTTCGATAATTCACTCTCATAATCATGATACCTCCCTTCCGTTGAAATGACGTGCTTCAATAGAAAAAGGCTCAGGTCCTCAACTATGTTGTACAAAGTACGTTCGGTGATGCGCTTTGCCTTGTCTTCCTTATATTCTTGCAAAGAAAGTTTGTCAATACCATATATTTATAATTTGCACCATTATTAATATCAGAACTACATACACGGCTATTACTTGTATTACCTTGAAAGAGTTGCTGATGTATCGACCGGTCTCTCTCATGTGCTCGCACACGTAGTATCCACAAAGGACAGATTCAGGTGGTTGCTTGTGGCACTTTATAATGAGAAAGTGGATATTTATACATGCAACCATGGTCCTCTATATAGTACATATATGTTTTGTATTCATAAGAGTAAATTTTCACCAACTTACCTGCCAGTCATAAAAAAACTTGCAATGGTTGTCCTTCAATGTTGGACTCACACTTTTCACCTTTTATCTTATAAAACCTATATACCCTATGATCTCGAATAGAATTACTATGTTAATTATACACAAACTCCCATAATACAAAAGTAAGAATGCATATCTCAACTTACAGCTCTAACATTTTAATGAATTTTGCATAGCTTGATGGCGGGTAATTTGCGTAGTCTAGTACCAGCACCCTTCCGTCCCTAGGATAAATGAAAAGGCAGATCCAGTCGTCCCTGCACGAATTAAATTCATGATGCATTTGTGTATTCGAATAAAATTCATGATACAAATATGGAAACTCACACTTACCCAAAGTGGTACGGGGCCACTACCGATTCCCTATGTTGATACTTGAGCAATGATATTCCAATGTAGAAGGCGTACTGGGATTCATACACCAACTTCAACTTTGCGATTTTCTTGTCTCGTTCCTCACCTTCTAAGCCCAATAACTCTATGTTGTCATCTCCGATTCTAAAAGTGTGTCGTTCTTCGCATAGATCAATTGGGTTCTGATAGCCAATCCTTTTATTGGCACAATAATTGAAATCTTGCCCATAATACAACTCCTGCTGATCATATAGCATTCTGCAAGGCACATGTGCAAGCCAGATATTGAACATTGACGCAACTATAATGCATTTTAAACTATGTAACACTTACAGTGCAAACGTCGTTACGATCTGTACGTCCAGTCTCTCGAGGTTCATCATCAACCAAATGTCTTCAAAGTTAATGATGCACATATTATTTTCACTTAGAAATGCCTTTTGGGGATACACACGTTGATGGTGTCGATGCCAATAGAGGCGACTCTCATATACCAGTCAAGTAACCTTTTTATATTGCTTGAAATCTTTAAGAGTGTCTGCCGCTTGAGTAGAGGCCTTCCCAACATAAAATTTTTAGGGATAGACTTGTAATCTTCTGCAGTTGGGACCTTGATTGTGCAAGGAATTACCTTAGGCACTGGCTTCGCTGACTTCTGAAGCTCAGACAACTCAACAACTTCTGAAGTGTGTTTCTATCCAATTCCTTTTAAAAATTTGGCTGTCCCAGCTGTTTTCTTCTTTGGCTCATAGGTAGAAACCAACTTGGGTACCGTAAATTTCTTTTTTGGCGGCGGTGGTGGCTCCTTGCTTTGTGGCAGAGGATCTTCGGGTTGTGGGGAAGGTGGGGAATTCAATGGTGGTGTCTGTGGCAAAGGCGATGACTGTGGCGGAGATGGTGCTGACTGTGGCGGAGGTGGTGCTGACTGTGGCGGAGATGGTGCTGACTGTGGCGGAGGTGATGATTGTGGCGGAGATGGTGCTGACTTTGGCGGAGGTGATGATTGAGGGTCGGGAATAGACTAGGGAGGTGATGGTGGGTGGTCATGAAGAGGATCAGTAGGTCCTGATGACTCCTGAGTGGGTTGCTCCATCAGCTGGACGTCCCGCCTAGGCCAAAGGATGAAATTGTTTATAGCCTGTCCAAGTTTCTCAATGTCCTCTGGACCGGGGATGTCTAGAATCTCATCCTCATATCCTTGAACCACGGTCGATACTTCTACTCTGCTGTAGTCTTCAGGAATGTCAGCACCATGGTATTTGCGTCCTGGGATCGCTTTGCCCTTGGCTACTTCCCTTGTACGATGATTGTTAATGCCATATCTTATGACCAGGGAGCATGACATGGGACCAACAATGTCGTCAACCGGATAGTGAACCTTGTTCGCCGTAGATGCAACACTGCTTGGAATGTTGGTTGCACATTGTGACACCACTGGAACTAGCTGCATCTGGGGTGCCTAAACGCTAATCTGTTGATTTGAAACCGCACTCGCTAGTTTTTGCATCAACTCAGGAGGAGGATTTTTTAGCAATTTTGCCATCATCTCCGTGAACTCTTTCTTAGCCTCTTGCTTTAAATAACTTGCCATTCCTTCCTTGTATCGATCACGTTTCTTATACTCACCTTGCCACTGAGGGCCGAATCCATCCTTCCATCCCTCTTTGGAAGAGATGCCTTGAACACGTCTAGGATGCTCAGGGTTACCGAGGCCCGCAGTAAGGATGTCCATCTCCCTTCGTGGCATGAATTTCCCTTCCCACGTCTTGGCCGCCACCACAAAGATGCTCTTTATTGCTTCTTCAAACATTGGGTCGTCAAAAGACACATCGCTCTCAGTTTCCTTTGGTTTTCGAGCAAGAATCCAATTTGCCGACCTTTCACCAACTTGCTCGAACAGCGCTGGCAACCCTGCCGCCTTCTTCGCAGCCTCTTCTTGCCTCCATTTGGGAACCTGACGCTGGTAACCACCTGTGCCTAGACGGTGGTGGTACTTGTTCTTCTTAGCGAGAGCAGAGTTGGCTTCGCTCAGAGTTAAGAAATCTGGCTCTCTCCTCTGCTCTAAAAAGACCGCCCATTGTCCTTTAGTAATGTTGTATCTACTTGTAGGGTCCAACCCTCTCTTTGCAAACTTGGTATTCATCTTTGACCTCCAGTTTCAGAAACTGATTGCACACTGCTTCATTGTGTATTCCTTTATCAATGCCTCTGGTGTGTTTCGAGGAACCAGGAACCTCGTCTTGATTTTATTCCAAATTTTTGTCTTGTCATCATCTGACACACTGGACCACTGTTGAATAGTGATGTCAAGAATGTCCCTAACACAGAAACCAATGGTGTTCCGGTACTTAGGTAGGGCCTCCTCAAGAGCTAGGGGTTGTCCGATCAGGCTAACATCTGAGATGGCATATACGTCGTCTGGAAACTTGTTTAATCCTCTCACCTCGTTTCAAATTGCTCCGCTTTATTTTCCTTGATCTTTCAGTGCTCGTCGTCGTGGTCGGTTCCGGTGCATCTTCGGCTTGTGCCACTTCGTGTTGCCAAATCAGTTCTTGCATTTGAGACATTGCCTCCTGAGTATAGACATTGTGAATCGTATAGATGAGTTTATATATAGACATTATGGATCGAAATCATGTAATTACATACAAACATTATAGATCAAAATCATGTAATAATAGACAAGGATTACCTCATCGACTTGTGGATTATAATCAGGGCCACGTTCCAATTCACGACGAGTCTTCCTCACTTCGGAAGGCTCCATGTCATCGCTAACACTCTCATATTCCGGAGTTTCGTCCCCTGTGGCTTCACCCGTTTGGTGGGTCCCTTGCACTTCCTCTGTGAGGTCAGACGACCCCAGGACTTTGCCTGTTTGGTGGGTCACTTCTTTCGTCATGGGGTCGGACTCTGGGGCTTGTTCCGTATGTTCAGATCCTAGGGCTTGGTCCTTGCACGGAGAACTTATCGTGACAAACTAACATAAATATATAATAATATCACAAGGAGATCTAGTTATGGTATGAAGAAGTTGCGACAAACTGAATGATTTTATAAATGAAAAAAGAAACTATGAGGCATATATTCCTAGAATTATATATGTATTAAACAAACTATGATCGTGGGAAACAACACAAAATTTATTTTATTTTTTTGACCAATATTTCCCAAGATATGAATTTTTGAATAATTTTATAAAAGAAAAAAGAAAAAAAACATGGCATTTCATATCTATCACAGCTTCTACATAGTTCAATAAAGCTAACAAAATTGGATTCACATTTTTTTTGGTATTCCTAGAATTATCTATGTATTAGACAAACTATGAGACATATATTCAATTTAAATCATTTTAAATATATATTTCACGAGAGAAACAACATAAAATTTATTTCAATTTATTTATGTATACATCTTATCGAGAGAAACAACACAAAATTTATTTTACTTTTTGGACCAATATTTCCCAAGATACGAATTTTTGAATGATTATATAAAAGAAAAAAGAAAAAAAATAGCTCCCGGCCCATGCCCCTCCTCTCCCTCCCTCCCACTCCGGCCCAATCTCCGGCCCATGCTGCCCCTCCTCTCTCCCGCTCCAGCCCATTCCCCTCCCCTCCATCTCTCCCTCCTCTGCTTCCAGGCGCGCGGCCGCCGCCCGCCGCTGCCACGCCAGCCGTCGCAGTGCGTCCGCTGCCGCACGGGCGCACTGCGGCGGTGTCCACCGTGTCGCGCGCCCGCGGCCACCGTCCACCGGACAGAGGGAGCCGGCGGTGGCCGCGAGCCACGCCGGCCATTCCCGCCGCCGCGCGCCGCCGCCGTTGAATGCGCATAGAGAGAGAGAGAGGAGGAGGAGGAGGAGGAGGAGAGGACTCACAACGGCGACTGTGACGGCGAGCACAGCGGAGAGGGGACGGTGGCGCGACGATGAGGCGACAGCGGAAAATTTCGGCAGCCTGCCGGCATCTCTTTGAAATGAACTGGCGCCAGGACTTAGAAAATTTTTTGGGGTGACGAGTTGACCTATATAGGGAGCCTGTTTCTACAGGCGGTGGTCATTGGTCAATAGCAACCGCTTGTAGAAACCATTTCTACAGCCGGTTGGTATTGACCACCGCTTGTATTAACTAATTTCTAATTTTTTAAAAATGCATTTGCAGATATTGTTTAAATGCTTTAAAAATTCATATCTTAAAAAATATTGGTCCAAAAATTATGAAATAAATTTTGTGTACATGTTAAAAATATTGGTCCACAAATTTTGTGCTTAAGAATCTTTTATGATCAAAGATTTGAAATTCAAAATTCGCAGATGAAATATGGCAAACATAATGACCTCTAGTGAGGAAGTGTTGAATACCAAAGTTTTAGGTAACAACATAATGCACATCTTTTGTATAGGACAACCCTTCATTTATTATATTTTTTCTGTTCAAACTTTTGAAATTTAAATTTTGAGAGAGTTTTGTGCGGCTAAGGAATTTAAAACTAGCTCTAATGAGAAAGTTTTGAATACCAAAGTTGAAGGGGACACCATGATCTACAACTTTTGTTTTGGTCATTACTTCATTTGACACTGTTGTACCACACGTTGTCCACATCTACTCCAATCTTCCGTAAAACTCACTTAAACTCTTTGAGAGATGTGCCCACTTGTGAAACATCCATGTTGTCACTTTGTTCAAATCATTTCATTCTTTTTTCTGGAGTTTAGTTGGCCAATACATGTCACCACACCAAATTTGAGGATTTTTTTTGAAAAAACAGTGAATTACTGATTTTTTTTTAAGTTATAGGAATTTAAAAGCCCGACAACTCGCAGATGAAATATAGCACACTTAATGATCTCTAGTGAGGAAGTGTTAAATACCAAAGTTATAGGTAACAACATAATGCACATCTTTTGTATAGGACAACCCTCATTTATTAGATTTTTTCTATTCAAATTTTTGAAATTCAAATTTTGAGAGAGTTTTGTGCGGCTAAGGGATTTAAAACTGGCTCTAATGAGAAAGTTTTGAATACCAAAGTTGAAGGGGACACCATGATCTACAACTTTTGTTTTGGTCATTACTTTATTTGACACTGTTGTACCATACGTTGTCCACATCTACTCCAATCTTCCGTAAAACTCACTTAAACTCTTTGAGAGATGTGCCCACTTGTGAAGCATCTATGTTGTCACTTTGTTCAAATCATTTCATTCTTTTTCTTGGAGTTTAGTTGGCCAATACATGTCACCACACCAAATTTGAGGATTTTTTAAAAAACCAGTGAATTACTGATTTTTTTAAGTTATAGGAATTTAAAAGCCTAACAACTCGCAGATGAAATATGGCACACTTAATGACCTCTAGTGAGGAAGTGTTGAATACCAAAGTTGTAGGTAACAACATAATTCACATCTTTTGTATAGGACAACCCTTCATTTATTACATTTTTTCTGTTCAAAGTTTTAAAATTGAAATTTTAAGAGAGTTTTGAGCGGCTAAGAGATTTAAAACTGGCTCTAATGAGAATGTTTTGAATACCAAAGTTGAATAACAAAGTTTTGCATGCATAAAAGTGGCTGTAATGTGGCGTAAAGATTACATAAATGGATTATATGGCAAATAACAAAAATAATCTAGGCAACTACTATTCTTCCTTCTCCATCATGGCGCACCCAGGGCAATGATTTCCGTGGGATGCTTCGCTCAACATTCCTTATCCTTACTGGATGGTCGTCTACAAAGAGAGACATATCGCTGAACTCGTTAAATTCATCCAGGTCAGATACACCATCAACTCCTATAGCTTGTTGCTTTCCAGGAAAAACTACATGCCTCGGCTTATTAGTACTTTTCTTCTCATTACGAGAAAGGATTTGTTCGGCATAGAAGACCTGTGCAGCACGGTTAGCCATTATCCACGGATCATCTTTGTAGCCAACCTTACTTAGATCAAGAACTCTGACCCCATAGTTGTCCACTGTAACATGTTTGTCTTCAACCCATTGACATCGAAACACATGGATCTGAAATGAACCATAGTCAAGTTCCCATATGTCCTCAACGAAGCCAAAGTATGTAGTCTCATTACCAGTTTCAGAGTCTAAGGCCTCACATCGAACACCACTATTTTGTGTCATGCTCTTGTTGTCCTTGGACTTGGTACAGAACGTGAAACCACTAATGTCATAAGTTTGCCATATCGTGACTTGGCGTGATGGTCCAGATGCCAACACCTTGATGGTGCGTTCCTCAGTTGTTTCCCCATCTGGTATGTCATGCTCCCGAAGCCATGAGGTGAACTCTTTTTTGTGTTCCTTCATTAACCAATCATCCGTGCACCCATGATTATGTTCGTGAAGCTCATCAATGTGATTCTCGATCCAAGGCTCCATTATCGAGAGTTGATGTAGGATGTTGTGATGTGCCTCGAGGATTGTATTGTAATCAAGAGGGACGATTGATTTCTTTCCCATCCTCTCTCTTCCATTCATCCTGCCCTCATGTCTTGACGGAGGTAAACCTATTGCAACCTAGTCTTTTAGGACCTTGTTGTAGAAAGGACCTCTGGACTCAATTGCCTCTTTGGTTAAGTACCCCTCTACTATGGATGCCTCAGGACGAGCACGAGTTGATACATAACCATTTAGTATTGACATGAAACGCTCATAGTAAATGCTGGGGGAGACCCAGAGCCTCTATTTGTGGAACCAAGTGGACCATAAGGTGAACCATAATATCAAAGAATGCTGGGGGGGGGGGAAACAGATCTCAAACTGTGACACTGTCTCCACTGCGAATTCCTTAAGGGATGCCAACTCATCACGGTCAATCACTTTTTGTGAGATCGTGTTGAAGAAGTAGCACAACCGTGTGACTGCAACCTTGATCCACACTGGATTTATAGCCCTGATGGCAATAGGGAGGAAAGTCGTCAGCATGACATGACAATCATGTGAGTTGTAGTTGGTGAGTGTAAGGTCTTTCATTGACACAATACTCTGTATGCTAGAGCAGAATCCAGATGGGACTTTCAAATGCTTGAACCACACACACATCACATGTTTTTCTTCATTGTTGAGGTTGTAGCTTGCTGCCGGGAGGTGGTACTTCCGATTTTCTTGAAGCACAGGGTGAACTTCATTTTTTATGTCTAACTGTACCATGTCCATGCGTGATTTCAGTCCTTCCTTTGTCTTCCCCTTCATGTCTAGTAAGGTTCCAATTAGGCTTTCAAACACGTTCTTCTGGACATGCATACCATCAATTGCGTGGCGAACGTCTAACTCTGACCAGTATGACAAATACTCAAAGAAAATAGACTTTTTCTTGAATGTAGCCCCTGGAGTTGGTTTGACATCCTTTTTTGGTTTTCTGTCTTTTGTCTTCTTCCCAAAAACAAAATTGAGTTTGATGACTAGGTTGAAAACTCTTTTGCCTTTACAGTTACTGATGGAGCAGTAGACTGTAGTTCAACATTATTGTCGAAATACTTATCCATCTTTTTCTGGCGGTACCTGTGTCCTTTCGATAAGAAGCGTCTGTGTCTCATGTACACTATCTTCTTAGATGCATTAAGGGACACGTAAGCGATTCATCTATGCATACCACACAACCAAACTTTCCCTTGAACTGCCCTGATAATGTGAAGAGAGCAGGGTAATTGTTGATCGTAACAAAGATAATTGCTCTCAGCATGAATGATTCTTTGCGGTACTCGTCGAACATTTTAACACCTGTTTCCCACAATATCTTCATGTCCTGCATTAAGGGCTCCAAGAAAACATCCATGTCAACTCCAGGCTGTGTAGGTCCAGAGATAAGGATGGTTAGCAAAAGGTACTTTCGCTTCTGCATCAACCATGAAGGAAGGTTGTAGATGGTGAGGATCACTGGCCATGTGCTGTGCTTGCTGCTCCTCTCAGCAAATGGATTCATTACGTCAGTACTCAATGCGAACCTGACATTTCTTGGTTACTTTGCAAAGTCCATGTGGTTTTCATTGAAATCTTTCCACTGCTGGCCATC
The DNA here is from genome assembly GCA_009763385.1 of Coix lacryma-jobi var. lacryma-jobi. NCBI lineage: Eukaryota > Viridiplantae > Streptophyta > Magnoliopsida > Poales > Poaceae > Coix > Coix lacryma-jobi. Next base: position 159,471,115 of record CM019822.1, read on the forward strand.
GGCTGGGTGCCGAAGCTTCCCATCGTCTTTGTGGTCATCAGAAGCATGTCAGCTCATAAGTTTGGCATCGTCTGGGTTAGCGAACAAACACCTCAATCGATCGACCATAGGTGGGTACCACATCACCAAAGCAGGAATCTTTTTCTGCGCATAATAGTCTACTTCTTGTTTTTCTTTGCTGGTTGATTTTGAACTACTCTTTAGGGTCTTTTGTTGGGTCCTCTTTCGCTTGGTTTCTTTACACACAGAGGCAGCACACTCTTTCTCTCTGTAGTCTTTATTCGTCTTGTATCTACTTGCACCACAGTTTGGATAGCTATCCAAGTCCTTATAATCAGCACCTCGATACAGGATACAATGATTTCTGCACGCGTGGATCTTCTCAACACCCATCGTTAGTGGACTGATTAGCTTCTTGGCATAGTACGTGTTAGCAGACACTTTGTTCTCCTTAGGAAGCATGTCTCCAATAATACTCAAGAACACATCGAAGCCAACATCAGAAAGACCATACCTAGCTTTGCACACCAACAACTTAAGCACAGACCGCAGCATCGTGAACTCTTTGGTGCAACCCTTAGACTCATCATACAAAGGCTCTTCTGCTGCCTTCATCAAGGTCTCCATACCTTTCATGAAGAACATTGATGGATCTTCCACATGACGACGCAACATTGCCTCTAGAAATTCTGCATCTTCCGCAGCCATATTATTTGGCAGCACATTAGTTCTGACATCTTCATTTCCTCCTGCGAAACCATGATCTCCAACATTTGGCACAACATGTTTGGCGTCAGGTTGTTGTGTCTCCTGTACAAACTGAAACCCACCATCAACCATATCTTTACCATCGACGTCGATGTTCGCAGGGTTTCCAGTTGTATAAGGCGCAGAGCTACCCTCTCCATGCTTCGTCCAAATCAAGTAATCATTCATAAATCCTCGGCAGACCAGATGAGAAAGGATTTGTTGAGTGTTATCAAATACAACAACATTTCTGCAGTCCATGCACAGACAATGTATGTGCGTCTTCTTTGTTCTCCAAGCATGGTTCTTAGCGGCATCAATAAACCTATGGACCTCAGGTATGTATAATGGATCTAGTCTTGATAACTTATACATCCAGAATGACCTCTCCATCATTACCTATAAAAAATACAATTAATTGATTGAAATCAATGTAAAAAAGTAACCATATCTAGAGATTATATTTGCTAGGTGAAACCCTAGATCTAAAAAGTGAATGATCAAATTGAGCAAGAATGAGCAAATTGAGGCAAGAGGGACACAAACTAACCTTTCTTGTTAATCTCCTTCCAAGAAATGAAGATCAAAACCTCTCCCCTTGTATTTTGTAAAATCTGGACCTCCAAAATCGCCTCCAATGGAAGGTGGTGGCGAGAAACAGTGCTGCTCGGGGAGAAAGAGAAGGTATTTATACCAGAGATAACACAGGCGGTTAGCTAGGAATTATTATTAGCTAGTGTTTAGAGTTTATGTGGGGTTTAAAGTAAAAAACCTAAGTACCATAATTTAAAATACCTATCATTATTAAATAAAAAAACACAATATTCATAAAAACATAAATACATAGTGAAAAAACAATTGAGAAATAAACAACATAATAAAAAACCTAAATATTATTAAAAAAACCTATATTTCCCTCTCTACATAAATACTCAAGAACACACCATTATACATGGAAACAAGAAAAGATATCATGCATAAACTAAATTAAAAAGTAAACACGAAGCAGTATAGATGAGAGACATTATTTAACCATCTTAAGCAATCTCACTCATTAACCTAGGTATTCTTCTCTCTCACTCATGGGTGAAACCCTAGATCTAAAAAGTGAATCATCAAATTGAGCAAGAATGAGCAAATTGAGGCAAGAGGGACACAAACTAACCTTTCTTGTTAATCTGCTTCCAAGAAATGAAGATCAAAACCTCTCCCCTTGTATTTTGTAAAATCTGGACCTCCAAAATCGCCTCCAATGGAAGGTGGTGGCGAGAAACAATGCTGCTCGGGGAGGAAGAGGGGGTATTTATACCAGAGATAACATAGGCGGTTGGCTTAACTCAACCGCCAGTGGAAATGGTGGTATTTACACAGGCGGGTTGGCTAAGCCAACCGCCTGTATAAATTAGGCCAATCGCCAGTGTAAATGCATTTTCACTGGCGGTTGTCAACTGTTCACTGTCCCCTTTTATATCACAGGCGCGTGATAACTACAACCGCCTATGCTATGAATAGGGGGCGCCAGCTATGAGCAGTATTCTACTAGTGATCGACATGACATTCAGTTCATCGGTGTCCCGATAGCATTTCATTGGTAAGACCATAGCTCCACCTAAAGTGCGATTGAGGTCCATGATCACTTGTTAGAAAGCTTATTTGATAAGATTTTGAATGGATCTGATCTTGTTGCAATATCACGTAAGGCCTCCAAATCATCAAGACATGATGTCGTTGTTTCTGCCAGGTGCTACGTCGTTATCACGAGCTTGTTAATCATCATTGAGATCATGATGGTCCAAGTGAGAGCATTCCCCAACCATATGGAGAACATTTCAAGGATGCCCAAGGATGTCCTCCTCCTTGTTCATCACTTTAGAAAAATAGTGTGGGCGTTCAAGCCAAGTTGGAAGCCCAATCTATACCAATTTCGAGTCCATCTTGGACTCCAGTGGTAGTCTTTACTAAACGAACACCCATCATGACACATCTGAACTCTGTTTTCGATGTTCTACCTATGCTTGGAAAATATTTTCATAAGCTAGTAACCAACAACACGGTCCCATGTCAAAATTCTTTTGGAATCAATGATAATTATTAAAATAATTATACATCCGAAATCTGTTAGGGTGACACGTCATCGCCTTTTGGGTTGTTCGACCTTGTATTGTGTTGGTACTCTTGAAGGACGTGGATAGGGGTCCTTGGTCGCCTCTAGACTATATATTCAATAGTCGTCACCCAAGTTAGGATTTGGTTTTGCTTGAGATCAATTTGTCGTCATCGATCATGGAACCAATTTGTCACTTCATTGAGTTGTGCTGTTTCGAGTTCTTGCTTGTGTTCTTCAATTCACACGTGGAGATTAGCCTTCTCAATAAGGTTAACTGGATTATGACACAGTTAGTAATCATAAGAGATGTGGTTCTAAGATTAAAAGGTTTAGATCATTTTATCAAAAACCAGATCATGAGTCGCTCTCCAACTAAATCGATAGGTATCTTCATATATCACCTTGTAATTTTTCTAGTCCTTGGCGAGACAAGCTTGTAGTGTCAAGAAATATAAAAAATAGTTTTGTTGAGACAAGCTTGTATGGAATAGGTTGCATCTTGCCTAGGTGGTTTGTCTTAACTAACTTATTAAACTTGTTCTTAGAGCAAGTATAATAATAGTCTTATAGCCAAGTAAATACTGATATGGAGCAGAAAAGATAGAAGAAATAAGAGAGTCAACTCTAATGCAAATAACAGGGTAGGACCAGTGTCTATGCAATGGTGGAACCAATCAATTGAACGTGAGAAGGATTAAAAAAAGACATGTGTAATAAACAGAGAAAAAAAGTTATAGACAAGATGTCACTCACTAGTACACAAAATGTTTTCAGCAACGTCACCCATTTTTAATAGAGGCGATTCAAATAGCACACTGCCTCTAACCATTCGGTTGGGCACTGCAACTTATCAACCGCCACTGAAAAAGATCTTTAGAGGCGGTTCAATTAAGAAAACCGCCTCTGAAAACGGTCCCATTTTCAGGGGCGGTTTCCTTAAGTGAACCGCCTCTAAAGATCGTTTTTCAGGTGTGGTCATCCTTGGTGAGCCGACACTGAAGAGCCTTGTTTTCAAAAATGGTTTCTTAAGAGATCCACCCCAGTAAATGAGTTATCAGAGGCGGTTTCTTTAGTCAACCGCCCCGGAAAAAACGTGCTCCAAGACCCTTTCTTCTTCCTTGCGACAAAAGCAGCTAACACTGCTGTTCATTCAGCTCACTTGGAGGCAAGAAATAGCTAGAATAGAGGGGAGGGGGAGGTTTTGCCCTTTCAACCTTCAAACGAGTTGGGATTGTGGGGTGAGCTTTTGTAAATCGTAAACCCTTTTCAATTTTTGCAGAAACATTTACTTGACTTTGCAGCACACCGAGATCTATAGAAAAGACATGGTATGGATGTCGTTTTTTTATATAGAAGCAATTTGGGCACTAATTTTTGTTTAGCTTCATATATATATGTATATATAATTGATACCTTTTCTAATATTTGTATAAAGAATTTACATTAAATGCTTCATCATATATGTAAATGATATGTTTTCTCATGCATATTTTTATCTTTTCTTTACATATATATAGGGTAAATATGGACCGGTCATGGATATACACAAAATGAAGATTCGAAGCTTCCTACATATAAGATGTGAATGGTTTCATTGAAACCACTAAAAGACATGTTATGATTAAGCAGACAAAGGATATATATTGCCCTTGTAGTGATTGTTAACCGTATAGTGTGTCAGGATCCAAATACAATAAGATCACACTTGATAAGAAGGGGTTTCATGGAGAACTACGAGATTTGGGATCATCATGGTGAGAGAAGTATAGAGGCAAGAGCTACAAATGCACCAGAAGTAAGGGGAGATGGCGATGATGTCATGATGCATGATGCAAGAGAAGACTTTGATGGTGGTGGAGATGAAGGTTGTGGTGATGGAGAAGGATATGGTGGAGAGGATGATGGTGAAGACAACGAAGAAGGAGAAGAAGATGATGACTTCCTAGAAGAGATGCTATGCAACATGGGACAAGAATTGCTGATTAAAGGGCTAAATAACTTGGAGACAGTAAAGAAGGCAAGGAAAAAGCGCTTATACCCGGAGGAAAAGGGTTGTGAGAAAAGATGGTCATTGCTACGTTTTGTGCTGGACATACTGGTTTTGAAGGCTAAGTACGGATGGTCCGATAGGAGCTTCAACGACCTATTGACTCTATTGGCTGTTGTGCTTCCTAAACCAAACTTTGTGCCCACCAACACATATCTTTCTGATTATTTTGGTGCAACATAAGTCATTCCATCCTTCGACATCAATTGAACAAAAGGACATTCAAGGACGTCAAGACGATTACTGTGGGTTCTTGTTGAGGGAGGTTCTTCGAGAGCATGGCGAATTCTTTGATAAAGAGTCAGAGTATGCCACGGATCCAAAATATGAATCTCTTCAAGCTACATGCGAGTATCCCTTCTTTTGTTTTTTTAAAATAGAAACAACATTATATATGTATATATATAATATTGTAACATAAATATAATTTGTTCATCATGTGTATACATTGTACCGTTTGATCTAATTTCAATCATTTGCAATGAAATTTGGTGGGAAAGCACGATATATAATTATGGCGGGAAAGCATGATATAATTTAGTGGAAAAGTACGATATAATTATGGCGGGAAGGTTTGTATTCAAAAGTATAGAAATAACCTTTAGAGGTGGTTCCTTTTGCTGCTCCCGTAGATCAATTTTTAGAGACGGTTGTGTTGCAAGAGCCGTCTCTGGTTAATACATTAACAACAATGCAACGCCCCTGAGAATGAGTATTCAGAGTAAACCGCCTCTGAAGATCATGTTTTTAGGGGCGGTTTTCTTAAGTAACCCGCCTCTGAAGACCCATTTACAGGGACGGTTGAAAGACCATTGCTACAAATGGTTGATCTTCAGAATCGGTGACATTGTAGCGGTTCAGGAAACCGCCCCTAGAAACTGCATTTAACCGCCCCTAAAGTCGTTTCCTATACTAGTGACTATGTGAAAGGACCTTGATGTCTCCTAGGAGGCCTAGAGGGGGGGTGAATAGGCCTGTCAAATCTCAAAACTTAACTCGATCAGAATGTCGATCGGCACTACCGATCTAGGAAAGTGTAAAACTGAGTTTCGTGAGTATGAGAAGAAATGTTGCACAGGCAGAGAATAAGCTTCCTACAGAGTTAGACAGTTCACAGATATGCCAGAAATCGAAAGTACAAGTATAAAGCACTAGATCGAACCCTAACCCTAGAAACCACTTCAAGAACGAAAAGTAAACCAAAGCACAAGGTGACACAATGATTTATCCCATGGTTCAGCTCGCCACAAAGGCTTGCCTAAGTCCACATTGTTGAGGTATGCCACAAAGGCTCAAGCTCACCACTTATGTTTGCCCTTTCCTTGTTCTCAAGTCAAGAGAGTGAACTCTTGAGGTGAGGGGTGATTTCTTAGCTGCAAGAAGGTGGTTACAAACCTCCCAAGGCTGCCACACACATTGGCAAGCTCAAGGGCGACGCCTAGCCGGCTAGGAGCAAGCTCCATATTAGCAAGGTTAGTGGCATAATTATTCAAATCAAGATTAAAGCATTTTCCACAACCTTGACTAGTGGAGGGAGTAGATTCATTCATTGCATTAGAGGGATGTGAGTTGCTATCCCAAAGAATGTTATATTGCAACTCAAGCTCCTTGTACTTTTCATCCAAGCTACAATACTTTTGCTTGAGTGCAACATTCTCATTCTTTGTAATAGCATGGCTTTCTTACTCTTTGACCAAAACCTTGTGCAAGGCAGCCACCTCACTTCTCTCTATTGCAAGAGCTTCCTTGCTAGCTATGTAGATGTTCTCTTGTGCAATGAGATCATCATCTCTAGTAGCTAGCTCGGCTTGAACGCTCTCTAATTCCTCCAATAGCTTAGAGATATAGAGTTTGGTCATTTTATCCAAGTTCTTAGTTATATTGTCTATCTCTTCATCACTAGATTCATCATCACTAGAGGTATCACTAAGATCACTACTAGAGATGTCATTTGGAGGTGAAGAAGGTTTGGTTTTTGATTTTACCTTCTTACCCTTTGTCATAAGACATATATGAGAAGTGGCATGGATAGTTGAGCATTTTGGTGAAGTGGATTCATCACTTGGCCTCCATCGATCACAAGCTTCTTCTTCCTTCAAAATGTTAGTCTCGCAACAACTATAGGAAGTAGAAGCACCACATGTATAATCCTTGTTCTGACCAACCATTTCATTACCTTTCACATATGTTGGTGAGGGAGGGATTGTGGCATGATCAGCTTGGCCTTTTGGGAGAATCACTCGAGGCTCATCATTTGTCGGTGAAGTTGAGCACTGCTCAAGTGATTCCTCCAGTGCGAGCAACTTCTCATCACATTTGGACTTGTCGTATCTTTCCTTGAGTGTGGTCCAAATGATACGAGCATCCTCATGAGGTTCACCATCTCCAAATATGATGGCATCAAAAACATCTTCACTCAAAGCACTAATAAGACATTAGAGGCTTGAGCATTGTGTTGTAAGCATTTCACTTCCTCTTTAGATAGATAGGTCAAATCATCACTAGGAGGTGAAATGCTCACATCAACAATCCGCTCTATATGAGGACCCATAGTCCTAAAAACAGTAAGCATGCTAGCGGACCAAGATGCATAATTTGAGCCATCTAAAAGTAAAATTTCTAGAGATACTTCCTCACTTGTCAACATCGTCTCTCAAGGCGGTTAAGCTCGTAATTGAGAGCCAGGCTCCGATACCAATTGAATTACCTTGATGTCTCCTAGGAGGCCTAGAGGGGGGTGAATAGGCCTGTCAAATCTCAAAACTTAACTCGATCAGAATGTCGATCGGCACTGCCGATCTAGGAAAGTGTAAAACTGAGTTTCGTGAGTATGAGAAGAAATGTTGCACAAGAAGAGAATAAGCTTCCTGTAGGGTTAGACAGTTCACAGATACGCCAGAAATTGAAAGTACAAGTATAAAGCACTAGATCAAACCCTAACCCTAGAAACCACTTCAAGAATGAAAAGTAAACCAAAGCACAAGGTGACACAATGATTTATCCCGTGGTTCAGCTCGCCACAAAGGCTTGCCTAAGTCCACGTTGTTGAGGTATGCCACAAAGGCTCAAGCTCACCACTTAGGTTTGCCCTTTCCTCGTTCTCAAGTCAAGAGAATGAACTCTTGAGGTGAGGGGTGATTTCTTAGCTGCAAGAAGGTGGTTACAAACCTCCCAAGGCTGCCACACACATTGGCAAGCTCAAGGGCGATGCCTAGCCGGCTAGGAGCAAGCTCAAAGAGTAACAAACCCTAGAACCACCGGCCAAACGTGAACCAATGCTCTTGAGACTTTGGGAATCAATGGATCTGCTCTCTAATGGAGTTTTGCTTCCCTCTCTTTCAAGTTTTAGTGGTTGGAATGGGAGATCCACTTGAAAGATTTGAAGGCAACAATGGAGGAGTGAGAGAGAGAGGAGAGTCTTTCAAACAGTCAGATCCCGAGCTAGAAGAAGCACTGGTGTAACTGAGCCGTTTTGGGCTTTCTGGAAAGGTATATATAGTCTGAACCCAACAGTCCGATTATGATCAGCACTGCCGACCATAATGGTCGGCACTGCTGACCACCCCAATTGAGTCAAATCAAGGTGAAACCTGTGGGGTTAGAAAGGTGGCTGGAAGTATATCTTTCTGGCAAAGATTGAGCATTGGTAACACAATTTGACTGTAGGTGCTAGAATCCCTCTTGATAGTACGACATACCTATACTCAAGAATAAGAGAAAATAAACAATTAACCACTTGAGTCTTCAGTATCTTCATATGCCATTTCTTCTCAATGTCACTCCATAGGGGTTGCAACTAATTGCAACTATCTCATCTCTTCGAGCAAACATCCCTTGAGCATGTGACTTGAACCATTTCTCCATATGTGAGTTTAACTTCATAGCTTCAAGTCACTTCCACTAATGATTTGATCCTCAACACAATATGACTCCTCATAGCTTGATTAGTACTTCGACTCAGTGGAAGTACTCTCTTCTTCACCTTAGCCATAGTACCTCGGTCTCCTTGACCTTTACCTTTGCTTAGTGCCTCGAAGCCCTTTCCTTGCTATCTTTACCCTATCAAGCCATACTCAAGTCACATCATATTAAGTATCCATTGAAAACCATTTCTTCAATATTGTGATCCTTGCTTGAACATCTTATAGATATGAATGTTGAGATCAATCAAGCTTCACATAGAGACATATATGGATCATCATTAATATGGTCAAGCCAATTCACAATTCCTTATATCCTCTCCTTTTTGGCTTGACATTCTACACTCACTTCAATCTCCATCTTCATACTTCTAGCTTGATCAAATCTATGCAAAGTGATTCTCCAAATATTTTTCCATATAAGCAAACCAATGTAGAGATGACATATATCCAATATGAGTTAAGTCCTAGTCATTTGATCTTTGCTTGGCATTAGCTCACTTATGCATTCTTGATTCATTCTTCAACCTTGATCAAGGCTAGTTCACTATCAAACTCTTATTGCTCACGAAAAACAACCCATTGTTGAGACCATTCCAAAATCATCAATCCATGTCTCACTTGTCATTTGCCAAATATGCTTGCTTTCTCATGATGCCATGATATCCCACAACATAGAGGCCATATCATCAACTCTATTTGCATTGTTGTCTTTTGCTTGAACAAGATTGTTTCTATGATCTTCCAGTACAACAATACACAATTTTGGCCTTCATTTCAACACTATGTGGAATACCATCAAGTTTGCTTTTCTTGTTGAACCTTTGATACACTTAGAAAACTTGTTAGACCTTTAATTATGTTGTCACTCAATTCACCAAAACCCACTAAGGACTAGATGCACTTACACTATGGCATTGTTGGCTTTTACAACTTGGATAATGTTTAAACATTTGATTTTGTTATTGAGCTTGTTGGTTATACACGTGGAGTCACCATGACGGTTGCATGTCCTGTAAGGGGGCAAGCGTAAGTGCATAACCTGGTGATCTATTTGGCTCTACCCTGAACAGATTGTGACTCAGCTTGCAGGCGGGGTGGGCTTTTCCACGAACCTACATAGCCGCCCCGCAAGAGTGCCATTTGTGGCTGATGTGGCTCACCTACAAAATTTTTGCGGTCTAATGCTATCGAGTCCACAAAGCCTACTGGACAAGAGGATAAGCCCGCAAGAACCACAATAACCGCATTGTCAGTTCTCTCGATGTTTGTCAGCGAACCCTACTGCTAGCGCGACGCGCCACCCACCCCTTCTTCTGCCATGCTCCTCCTTTTCCTGCGCGTAGGGAAGGGTCGCTCGCTAGCGTGGTACGCCAATGCCAACTCCTAACGAGGCCAGGGGCACAGTCGGTCGTGCCTGTGTCCGTCCCCCTTGACGCGCGCATGAGGTCGCTCGCTCTCCGTCTTCATGCATCTCACTGGGGATCCTGCCGTGCGCCGACACCAATCCACTCTGTGCTTGACCGCGCCTCATTGGCCGAACGATAAACGATAGCTGGGAGAGTGTTCACGTAGTCCCTCCAGCCAACATCAAGCTCACGGGTAGCATGTCGAAACCATCTATGTGATCCACACACTGTCCTCGTCTTCTCCCTCAGGACGGAATATTTCCTCCAAATATGGGTTCAGCTCATCCCTCCAAATCGAGGGTACCATGTGAGTTGAAGTAGGTTGAGAAAGAAGAGAAAAGTTGTCGACGAATGAAGCCTACGTGTCAATGACTCAATCCACTTCCATATATTCTCTACCCAACCTCATAAACAAACAAGAGATGAGTTCAACCTAACCCACAAAACTGGGTTGGGTTCAACCCATCCCACATCATCCCCGAACCAAACTCATGGTTAAAGCAGCTCCAACAGTTTGGCAAAACCACTTGGCATCCTAGGATTTTTGCCAAAACCATAAAAAACCTCCTCCAACAACTTGGCAAAAGTACTTGGCAATTTGGTAAGCTTGGCAAAATTCCCCCTTCACTTGCCAAATATGCCAAGTCCTCCATCGCTTGGCATCACGTGTATCCCAATTTGCCAACTAGTTTTGCCAACTTGTTGGAGACTAAATTTTATGATTTTGGCAAAAATTCTAGGATGCCAAGTTCTTTTGCCAAGCCCAAATAGCAAACTGTTGGAGAAAGCCTCTTTTTTCACTTGTATTTGGTTTTGGGACTTGACAAAACTATAGATTTGCCAAGTGAGTTTTAACAAACTGTTGGAGTTGCTCTAAAACTCCTATCCAACGGTTTGGCAAATGAGCTTTGCATTTTTGTTAACTTGGCAAAATCCTGAGATGGATTGACATATATGCAAGCTCGCGATCGACTTGGCATTTTATCTCGTTTACTACTCCCGCGCGCGCTCTTCCCTCCCGCGCCGCCGGGTTTTCTTTTTAAGATTTTGGCAAGTCAATTTTGCCAAACCGTTAGAGATAACCTTTTTTTTCTCCTCCCCATATTGATTTGAGAGTTGGCAAATTTCATGTTTTGCCAAATAAAAAATGCAAAACCATTGGAGTTGCTCTAATAGCTTGGTGACCAGCTTAGGAGCTGGTGGACGGTCCACGACCCACCCCGCCTGAAAGGGGTATTGGGACTGATATATCTGCACATATTTTGAAAACAATTTGAGAAGAAAAAACATACTCCCTCTGTATTAAAAAAAAACTTGACGTTCTGGGAAGAAAAAACATACTCCCTCTATATCAAAAAAAACTTGATGTTCTGGCCTCCCAGCACGTCCTGGCCGCGCAGCTAATCTTATGGACGCGATTGCCCTTGCCAAAGCCAGCGGCAAGTGTGGCTTTGGGAACTCGAACCGTAGACATCAGCCTTGGGGCGCAGCAAGCTTACCAGTTGAGCTACGAACGACTTGTGTTCAAATAGTGCACACACCTATATTTAATAAGGGCAAAGATGGAAAGATACCCGCTAATTTCTCATAATTAATCATTTCTTGGCTACTGCAATTCTTGTCTGAACGTCAAGTTTTTTTTTTATATGGAGAGAGTGGGCATTACATTACTACTATTGTAGTTGGCATTATAGTACTACAGTGGTAGCCTTAGCTAGGAGCCTAGGACTAATCAAGCACAATATGGTTGATGGATTTTGAGTGACCTCTGTTCGGTTGAGCTGTAAGTCAGTTTTAATCTATAAATTTATCATAGAACAGTGTTTTCTTTATAACAAATCAGCTCCGGCAAGCCTGCAACTAGTACTGTATCTTGGTATAGAAGAGGCCAAAGCAGAGTGCGCTGGCTCTCGAGACCGTGCATGCAAAGCTGGCTGGTGCCCGCTCGCCCATTTGACGTTTCCTGGCCTCTCCTGCTCTGCAGTAGACACACAGTACTTCCATGGATGCATGCATGATTGGACTCTGCTCAAGCTAGCTGATGCCCAGGCGACCCTGCAGGCCGGGGGGGGGGGGGGGGGGGGGGGGTTCGACTGATCGTACTGCTGGTGAGCAGTGGAGTCCATCAACGACGACCCTGCAGGCGGCAGCCCAGCGGCACGGGCACATGCGAGATTTGGAGCCTTGCGGCCCGACCCGACACGGCCGTGTGTGAAGACGACGAAACGAAACGACCCATGCATCTCTGACCGATCGGCGATCCATCCTTGGACTGCGGGCGCGGTAAGTACCGTGGTTTAGTTTCCCCCAATTTTGCAAAATTGGCAAGATTCTTCGTCACATCAATCTTTAAATATATGCAAGAAAAATTAAATGTAGATAAAAAAAATAACTAATTGTACTTTTAGTATGTAAATATCGAGACGAATCTTTGGAGTCTACGTAGTCCATATTTGAACAAAGTTTGTCAAATAACAACGAAAACGCTACAGAAAAAATTTTGCAAAATTTTTCCATCTAAACAAGGCCTCGAGGAGGATGCATGGCGAGATTAGGCAGAGGCCTGCTTGCTGTGGATCAGAGGAGGACTTGTTCATTTAATTACTGAATGGCCAATTGCAGTGGGAATAAAAGGTGGCGGGGTTAGTTGCAGGGCCCTGTGTGATCTGATTGTGGTAGCTTGGGGATGGGGCGTGTGGTGGATGGTGGTGTGGATGGCTAGTCGTGGGGAATCTGAATCTTTACCATGCATGTGCGGAAAGGCCACCTTTGTCGCATATATAGGGCATGTTTAGTTCATACAAATTTTGACGTAAAGTTCATATAACACTTTCGTTATTATTTGACAAACTTTGTCTAAACATCGATTAACTAGGCTCAAAAGATTCGTCACAACATTTCCAGGGCAAAAATATTTTGCCCTATCACATCGAATATTGCAGTCCTAGTTTAGCCTATTAAAAATATACTAATTAAAAAACTAATTTGTTAGCCGTAGACTAATTCACGAGACGAATCTATTAAACTTAATTAGTTCATGATTTGACAATGTGGTGCTACAGTAAACATTCGCTAATGATGAATTAATTTACTTTAATAGATTCGTCTTAGTAATTAGCATATAGCACTGTAATTAGTTTTATAATTAGTTTATTTTTAATAGAGTAAACTAGTGTCGCAACGTTCGATGTGACAGACAAAAAAATTTTGCCAGGGAAACGAACATGTCAGTTACTTTTTATCTATATTTAATACTCCATGCGTGTGTCTAGAGATTCGATGTGACGGAGAATCTTGTAATTTTTTAGAATTAAACATGCCCAGTAGATATTAGTAGTTGAAGTATACGTCTTCCATCTTGTTCTCAAGGAAGTACCGCAAGTAGTGCAAGTTACTAAAGCGTCCTTTGTATAGCATATGAGATCAGAGTGATCCTGAGGTCCTTAACAGTATCATATCTTAATCAAGGTAAAATAAAGCCTGATGCGTCCTTGAGCCTTCGTTTGTTTCTTTACATTGGTTGTGGTACCATGATTGCCAAATCAGATTATATAGTTTAAAAAAATCAAATTAGAGAACGCAGGAAATGAATGATACCTTTTCTCCCCTTCCCCTCACTGCAACAGAAATGAGCTATAGCCCCGGTCGACAAGGGCCTTTAGCCCCGGTTACCGAGCCGGGGCTACGCTTCCGGGACTAAAGGCCCCCACTTTAGTCCCGGCTCCGGTCACCGGGGCTAAAGCCCCCCTTTTAGTCCCGGTTGGTAATACCGGCTAGGACTAAAGGGTGCTGCCAGCGGAGCAGCACCCTTTAGCCCCGGCTGCTATTACCAGCCGGGACTAAAGGGTCCCCTGGTTTTTTCCTTTTTATTTTTATTTCAGTTCTGTTTTTAGTTTTGTTTATTTATTTGATAGGTTTTTCAATATATATTCTTTGCTGCTAATATATAGATATTTTATATATATTAGCAGCATAACACAATAAGCCTTATTGCATGCATATATAATTGAACTGTAGAACTATATATATATATATATATATATATATACACACACACATAAAATTACAAGCAATATACATAGAAGTTGTCCAAATATTTTTTACACAAGTTGTACTCTAAAGTTAGTACTGTAAACCTATTACAAGTTGTACTCCATCTAAAGATCTACAGAGCATACAAATGATCATCATTGTTTGGAATCAACTTTTCGTTGGTATTATAGTAGAACTCGCCGTTTGGATTTATGACTTGTTCCCGAAGAAATCCTGCTATTGTCTCTTGTATTGCTTTCAATTGGCCTTGTAGCATCACTTTTTGCTTCAACCAGTCTGTCTTCAATTTGAATTAGAGAAGATATTAGTAATATCTATATTATCAATATTAAGTCTATAAAAAATGAAAAAAAAACATGTTACGTACTTTGATGATTTCTTCAGGAATTCTATTTGATTCTATCATCATGTACTCGCAAACATAGAATCCACATAAGTTGGTACCCTGTTTTTGTCGCAAAATCCACTGTAGAATGAAAAGATTTATCTCGTAATAAAGATACGATATATGACATGATATAATAAAGATACATGTACATTGACGAAGGTATAAACTTACTGGTAGTCGTGGCTTTATTGTAAGTGGCGCCTTACACTGACTCATATGTTCCCGAGCAATGAATTTTTCTCAAACCCTAATCCGGCCAATGAAACATTATTAGTTGGATCATTATTTAATTAGTATACATATATACAAGCTTAGTCTATACTTTAAGCATCCAAGCTAGGGATTGAAAAATTACCTTTGGAGGATGTCTATCATATCTTGGTAATCTTCTTGCGGTTTGCTCAATGAGTAATAGATTAACACATTGCTGTGTTTGAGATCGATGACCATCAGTATCCAGTGATAGCTATTCATACACATGATTCATATATATAGATTATTAGGGTTAAGTAAAATAAAATGTGCACATACTTATTATTAACTATATATGTCTCACGCACTTGAAGTTGTAGGGGAAGAGTATTCTTTCTCTGTCTTTTTGGTTCACGAATAACCTCATGAGATTCGTACACGACTCATCGCTCCAAGTCGCTGAAGGGTTTGGAGCCTTGAAAACAACATATGGATCAACAAACCCAACATAATTGTCATGTTTATCTCTGAGCTGAGTCATCTGATACCTGCAATATCGAGTCGATCCACAAGTATGTGTGTAAGAATACTACATACTATATACACATACTAGAGAGCTCAATGAAAACTATAAAAGAAACACTTACAAACAATAGCAGCTAAGGAGCGATTTGTCCAGTGCGTCCATATGACATAGCTGGTGTAATTCCTCCATTTGGACTAAGATTAGGTCATCGCCACGGAAGTAGTGATGGTTCCGAATTCGGATAGAAATCCAATTGACATCACCGTCTTTAGAAGCCTCCATGCACCATTTGTTGATTGCAAACATCTGCGTACCAAGTACATGTAAGTGATTGGGGTTCATTAGACTCCTGCCCGGTGCAAAATTTCTCCTCCATTCATCAACTACTTCCGCTCGTGGAAACTCCAGCCCAGTAGCAATATTTTGAATCGTGTCGTACGGGAGACTGCTGTCAATGAAAAAAATTTCAATTGACTCCATCTCAGACAAAGTGGTCTCTCCAGATTTCTGATCTACTCTGCCCATGTTTGAACCATACTGATTTTGCACAAATAATGGGGACAAAGGTCTTGATGTTTCCCCGAGCTGTGGAACACCCTTTCCCATTTTCTTCTTGTTGGATTGTTGTTCTTTTGCAGACTTCATTAGAGAGCGTTCGTAATCTGATTTTCGCGGAGCCTTTCGAGCTTCACGCATCTTGATACCATGTTGGTCCACCCTTTTCCTTAACTCCCGTGGGTTTAACAAGAGGTAAGGCTTCTCCGAGTTTCTCTTCGCTTTAGCAGCGGCCTCACATTCATCTAAAAAATTTCGCACATCTTTTTTCACCGAAATTTCTAACTCCTCATCAGTCTTTTCATAAGCTAATTTCTCCTGGGCTTTTTTTCCTGATGCAGGAGCCTTCTTTTTTTGAGGTGGGGCCTTCGGTTCTGTGGCGGCGGACCGCTTCTTAGGGTCGCGCGGTGGAGGCGGGGGTGTCGGAGCCCGCTGTGGAGGAGATGGTGGGGCCGGTGACGGTGTTGGAGCCCGCGATGGAGGAGATGGTAGGGCCGGTGGCGGTGTTGGAGCCCGCGGTGGATGTTGTGGCGTTGGAGCCCGCTGTGGAGATCTTTGTGCATGAGATGGGGTTGAAGGCGTGTCCTCCAACACATCGTCACCGCCCGCAGCACTATGATGCGCTGGGGAATGACGAACTGGACTATAGTTCCTGCTACGCAAAACAACGAATGATGTGAGCATCCAATTAATATATACATATAGGAAGTTAGTGTAATAAAAATTGTTTCTCGTTCACGCGCACTACCTATGGTGAGGATCTTGATCAGGAGGAGGAGGTTGCGGCGGTGACACTCCAGGAATAATAATGAAGCGCTTGCGCCAGCAAATAAATGTCTTCTCCGCTTCACCTAAAGTCTTCTCCCCATCTCCCCCTTCGATTTCCAGTGCCATGCTGCCACAACCTATCTCAACCCTATCCACCGTATCCGGCTGACACTGGTTGACCATGGATTCTTGGTGTTCTTGTGCGGTCGATAGGGTTTACAACACCGACAACCACCTTTTTCGTGGCATTTCCATCTGGAATGTGCAGCTCACAAGTAGTAAAAGGTTCTTTAACATCATCCACGGGGAAGCGTAGCTTGGAGTCATCTTGAATGGTTGGTACTTCCGTGGAGGCGCAACTGCTTTTCATCTGACCTGGGGGGCTAATGTTCGCTTGAGGCTGTTGTGATGATGTACCTTGCCCACTCGTCATTTGACTAAGTGCCGCTTGCACTTGCCTTTTGATTTCCTCCTGCATCCATTCTTCACGAGATTTGTCATGCTCTTGTGTTTGAAGAACATACTCCTCCAACTTGTAGATCCGCTCTGCCTCCTCGTCCTTCTTTCTCTGGCGGCTTCTGTAACTTTCTCGATCCACTTCAAAGGAATGTAGCCACGAAACGGCCCCAAAGCCTCTCGTACGCCCACCGTGCTCAGGATTCTCCAGCGCGTATGTGAGTTCATCCTTCTCTCTGTTGGGCTTGAACTCGCCAGCCAACACCGCACTTCGTGCTTGAACTAGCCTCTGTGCTGCTCTTGAAATTTTAGGGCCCCAATCAAGCTCCCCGTCATTAGGGTTTATGGTTCCCCCATGAGCGTAGAACCAATTCCTGGACCGTTCACTCCAATTTCTTCTTATTGTCTCCGGGACTACCCCCTGACAAGCATCTCCTGTTCCTGTCTCTCCCACTTTGGAAGGGCAGTCTTATAGCCACCTGATCCTAAATGATGGTGGTTTTTCTTCCGAGCTGCATTTTGTTTGTTTACTCTGATACGAGTCTCACTCTCTTGTGATCTTATGTACTGTACAAATTCATCCCAATAGGCCTACGCCTTAGAGTTGAAATCTGGCATCTCGTTCTTCAGCACAAAGTTGTGGTACAATTTCTTCTTCCAGTCCTGAAAAAGTGTGGCCATCTTCTTCATTGTCCACTCCCGAATTCGCCTCTTCAACTCCTCATTGTTCGCGTTGAACAAGAAATGCCCTTCGATGTCTTCCCAGACTAGCTGCTTGTCAAGATTGGAGACATAGCTGATCTCGGGAGCACTTCACTTCTCTTTCCATTCATGGGCACTTATCGGAATCTGATCTCTCACAAGGAACCCACAGTGAAAGACATATTTCTGTGCATGGGGTCCTAGTGGTTGGCCTGTAGCCATATCGAATTCGGAGATTACATAACGGCCCTTCAACGGCCTCTTCGGCCCTCGTTTTGGTCTGCTCTGCCCCGTCGCAGACGTCGATCCAGAGGGCTACATATCGGTAAAGACACGAAGATGAAACCCTAATACAAGTTGAAATAAAACCTAATCAAGTAATAAAGTAAATGTAAACCCTAACACGACATATTGTATATATACCTCGCCTGTATTGCCTTCTTCCATCTCAACTTGTTGTTCAGGGGGATTTTCATCATGCATGGTCATGTCTTCGTAATTCAATAAATATTGACTCCTGTCATCGCCGCCGGCGATGATATTCATCATTTCCTCCTCCATGATCTCATTTGGGTCGACCATTTCTGTGAATATTAAAATATATATTCAATATGATCGAACACTTAGAGGAGCTTTATACATGTATGTATGTGAAACCAAAATATACAATATGATCGAACACTTAGGGGTTTAGGGTTTGGGGTTTAGGGTTTCGGGTTTTAGGGTTTCGGGTTTTAGGTGACATGTAATCGCCAACAATTAAAAATAACATATGTTCATAAAGAGGCAATTCAACATTAAAAATATGGTTTAGGGTTTAGGGTTTAGGGGTTTGGGGTTTTGGGGTTTTGGGTTTGAGGTTTAGGGGTTTGGGGTTTAGGGTTAGGGTTTAGGGTTTTAGGGTTTCGGGTTTTAGGTGACATGTAATCACCAACATTAAAAATAACATATATTCGTAAAGAGGTAATTCAACATTAAAAATATGGTTTAGGGTTTAGGGTTTAGGGGTTTGGGTTTGGGATTTAGGGTTTAGGGGTTTGGTGTTTAGGTGTTTGGGGTTTGGGGTTTAGGGGTTTGGGGTTAGGGTTTCGGGTTTTAGAGTTTCGGGTTTTAGGTGACATGTAATCGCCAACATTAAAAATAACATATATTCGTAAAGAGACAATTCAACATTAAAAATATGGTTTAGGGTTTAGGGTTTAGGGGTTTGGGGTTTAGGGTTTAGGGGTTTGGTGTTTAGGGGTTTGGGGTTTAGGGGTTTGGGGTTTGGAGTTTGGCGTTCTAGGTTTAGGGTTTGGGGTTAGGGTTTGGGGTTTTAGGGTTTTAGGTGACATGTAATCGCGAACATTAAAAATAACATATATTCGTAAAGAGGCAATTCAACTTTAAAAATAACACGAAGAAGCATATCTATCAAAATATTTCTAAGTGTAAATACATGTTTAAACATATGCAAGTGATTTTCTATGTCAATCCAACATGACACAAGATTTTCTATGAACACATATTTCTAAGAGTAAATACATGTTTAAACACATCCTTGTCACGTGATTTGCACACCGTGGACGAGAACGACGGCGGACAACAGCGAGGATGACGACGGTGCGAATGACAGTGGACGGCGGCGAGGTCGGTGGAGCGGTCACCAGGACTACAGGTCGACGCGGCCTGTCACTTTTTATCTACATGTGTAAATATATATTTGTTAGGTTAAAAAAACATATATATAATTTTCCTTTTTCTATAAAATATATCTATTCATATTCATTATCTGTATATATCTATTTCTATAAAAAAATGAAAAAGTTAAATAGAAAATAATATATATAGAAAAAAGAAAATTGATATATATACATAATAATTATATATATATAAAAAAAGAAATGAATATAAATAGATTTATTTTCTATATATATCACTTTCTTTTTCTAAATATATATATTTATTTTCTATATATATATATCAATTTTTTTCTTTTTCTATATATATTATTTTCTATTTCTTTTTTTTACTCACACACACTGCACACACACGCATACCACACACACACGCACACCACACTGCACACACACACATGAACACCACACTGCACACACACGAACACCACACACTGCACACGCACGACGGCGAGGACAGACGAGCTGGTCGGCCAGGACGGAGGAGCTCAACGCCGGCGCAGAGGACGAGGGACGAGGACGAGGACGAGCCGAGCACGAGGCTCGACGACAGCGAGGGAGGCCGAGGCTCGACGGCGGCGCGAGGACAAGGACGTGGGGAGGCACGGTACGGCCGGGGAGCTCGACGGCACCGGCGCGGAGGACGAGGGACGAGCCGAGGCCGAGGCTCAACGGCTGTGAGGGAGGCCGAGGCTCGACGGCGCGGACAGATCGAGGCTCGACGACGAGGAGAGCTCGAGGGCGGTGGCGCGGACGGAGGCGGCGCAACTGCGTCGATCTGGGGAAGATTGGAGGGCACTGTGCCCTATATACCCGGAGGACCTTTAGTCCCGGGCCGTATCCTTTAGTCCCGGTGCGTAATACGCCCCGGGACTAGAGGGTTGGACCTTTAGTCTCGGACGGGCTTACGCACCGGGACTAAAGGGGCCTTTAGTCCCGGTTGGTACCACCGCCCGGGACTAAAGGGTCCTTTCCCGCCACAGTTTTGGGTTTTCAGTATTTTGGGTTTTGTATTAAGTTTCCACTATATAAATATGTTGTAATTCTTGTTAATTGCATAGTAAATTGAACAGTAGACATAAAATTACTTAAAAATAACAGTTGTATATCCTTTAACCTTATTGTATAGTAGAAAATTTTGTAGCATAAATTCTTTTCTTTTTTTATAATAACGAATATACATGTAAATAACCATTCATATTTTGTTAATGCAAAAATATAATATTCAATTTAAATTTAAAAAATTGTTGGCTTTCAATAGAAAATTTATTTTCACATCATTTGGACGTTAATCTTTTGTTTATAACCTAAAAAATCATTGCCCAATTTCGTTCTACGCGACTGATGCAGTAGTTTTAGATTTTTAAATTTAGTTTTCTTTTTAAATATATCTTAAATCTTTCTAATTGAACAGGAAATTAAATATTTGATATACTTTCTTTTAAAAATTAGTATGAGATTCTTTTTGCTTTAGTTTACAGAAGAAAATGTTAAATTTTAGTATCTATGTATTTTGATGATTCACATCTAGAGGAGCACATAAATCAATGATCACTACTAAATATATATATATAAATCTATTATCAAATAAATGAAGTCTTAATTAATTAATTATTATATAATATCTTTACAACCCACTATTTAGCGTGTGTTGGGGGAAGGGATCCTCGGCAGAGGCGCCACGCAGGCTGGCTTAACAAAACGGCCCGCGCACCTTCGCCGTCTATCCCCCTATTTCATCCTGTCAAGTCTCTCAGGTCGCAAATCAAACCTCTGAACACTGACCCAACCTTCGCAAGCGGTCAGGTACATTTTGCTGGAAAAGGGCGTGAAGAGCGAGGGGAGTGACCCTCGCGCATCCCGCCTACCTTCGCCAAGAGGCCCAAACCCAACTGGTGGCGAAGGACCTCAAGCTCTGCGACTGGACGGACACCTCCGCAGGACGAAGGTCGGCCCTCGTCTTTCCATCGCGAGGCTGAGGCGTGACGACAATGCGGCAGGCGACCCTCGCCGGCCTTCGAGGCCATTCCACTTGGAGCGATGGGTCTGGCAAGCGTCAGCGGAGCGCTGGCCCGAGGGCAAGCGAGATCGAGGTTCCGGCACTCGTTCTCCCCTCTCGAAGGTGATAAGAATCAGGTGGCGGCGCGCAGGAAGGAGGCTGACTAGGGCTTTCACCTTGGCTGTGTTTTTACGTTGTTACCCCTCCTCCCTGTGTGGAGCCAGGGAATCTTTTTTGTACCCTTTTGTAATTGATCCCATGACCCTTGGTATTCCCTATAAATACCAAGGGGTGAACAGTGTAGAGGGACGATGTTTTTTGGGAATAGAGCCACGTCAACCTTGTCTTTGTTTCCTCAACCTTCGCTGGTGCTCCCGACACTTGGTCACCTTCGCCACTCCCCTGTGCAAGTGCGGAGGAGGGGCAGGCGTGTTACCAACAGTTTGGCACCGTCCGTGGGGAAACGGAGATCGAAATGGCAGGAAACAGGAGAGCGCCCACAGCAAGGGACCGACGCGTCGCCAGTGAGACAGCGACGGTGGTTCCGCCCGCTGAGGAGATTGTGCAACCCTCGGGGGGAGAGGGTGCCACCCCAGAATCTGAAGTCCCGGGCCCCCAGGCCCGAGTGGTGGCACAGCAGCACCCCCACACTTCTGGAGAAGGAGAGGGGAGAGATGAAGAAGAGTTGGGGCTCGAGGCCCTCGAAAGACTTCAAGCTGAGCTGCAAGAGAAGAAGAGGCGCCTGGATCAGCTTGAGAGGCACAACCGGTTGCGCTCGATCAGGCAAAGGGCAGATGAGGCCAGGGAACAGCTTCGCCGAATGGAGGAATCCCTCGCTGCGGCTGAAGCCGAAGCCGAGGGATGGAATGATGAGGAAATGCGCCCGCTGCAAGAGGGGAATGATGAGCGGGGTCAAGACAACCTTCGTCGCCATCCACCACCCCCACCACCACCAATTCACCCAGAACCACATCCTATGAGGCCACCCAACTTTCGCCAACTCTACCCAGATGAGAGAGAGCCTAACCTTCGCAACCAACGAAGACCTCAACAACACCAAATGTCCTATGACCCAAAATCTCCACTCTCCCAAATGCTCCAAACCCAACCCTGGCCACCGTGCTATAATCCACAAAACCTGCCCCGATACGACGGGCTCTCCGACCCTCGCCAATTCATAATGAGCTATGAAGCAGCAGTTGCCGCAGCAGGCGGGGATGAATCAACAATGGCAAAGTCTTTTGTCATCATCTTGCGAGACATTGCACAAACCTGGTACAGCAACCTCGGCCCCGGAACAGTGGATTCCTGGGCCAACCTAAGAGACAGGCTCTGCACAAACTTCAAAGGCATCACACCAGCCCCATGCAACCCCATTGAGTTGTTCAACTGCAAACAAGAAGAGCGCGAACCACTTCAAGATTATTGGCGGAGGTTCATCCAAATCAGAGCAAGAACCCCGGGAATATCCGACGAGGCTGTCATCCTCGCTGCAGTCAGTGGTCTGCGCCCGAGCCCATGCTCTTCGAAATTCGCCAGGAAGCCGGCAAACACAATCGAGGAATTACACGAGACAATGGAAAGATACTGTAGAGCAGACATGGACTTCAGAGCGAAGTCCGATGCTCGGAGGTCGCAGCAGAAGCCGCAGCCGGGGCCACAACCAAGAGTAAACAACCCTCGCCAAGAACAAAGCAACATCGGTGCCATCAACAAACCAATACACTATGAGCACCAAGGACGGGGCACTCAACCTCCGAACAACCAAAACCCCCAAGGTTTGCCACCCCCGCCAGATCAACGGAACCAGCAAAAAGACCCCGCGAAAATGTATTGTCATTTTTGTGGTCTTGGAAAGGGGCACACCACCAAACAATGTGAATGCTTTGCGAAGGGAAAAGAGTTCCAGGAGTGCAAAAGAGCCGCTTCGGCAGACACACGAACCATCAACCACACCAGGAAACCAAATTTCCACCCACCAAATCCTCCATACCACTATACCCCCATAAACTACGGCCTACCCTCGCAACAAACCATCTACGCTCACCACCCACTCTACAACCAAGCCTCTTATCAGCCAACCACCATCCCACAACGCCAAAATCCACCATACAAAGTCACATACCCAACAACCCCCCAAACCCAAACCCCAACCACCCAACAAGTCAACAACGCTTTACCGCCACCGCCACCAATACCCGCTCTACCAGCGCCTCAACCTGTCAAACCCGAAACCCAGAGCCAAACGACCATCAACAACCCAACATCAACCTTCGGTGTAATACTAGCTATCACCGGAGGTTCAAATGAAGACCATGGCAACAAGCGGCAGAGAAAAGAACATGCCAGATGGGTGCACCATGTAGCCGTCGAGGGTCCACACAAATTTGGTCGTTGGTCCCACATTCCCATAACCTTTGACTCCAGTGATATGAAGTTGAGAGATTACCCTCATACCGACGCCATGGTGATCGAGACCAATCTAGCAGGGTGGACTGTCACTAAAATTCTGGTCGACACAGGAAGCTCCGCAGACATCCTGTTCGCCTCAACCTTTGACAGCATGAAGCTTGATAGGAACCTACTACAACCCGCTGACAACCCTTTATACGGCTTCGGCGGTCAACAAGTGAGAGCCATCGGGAAAATTTCTTTGCCCGTAACCTTCGGCGATCAGATCAATTGCAGAACCGAGCATTTAACCTTCGACGTGGTCGACATGTTCTATCCGTACAATGCCATATTTGGCCGAGGGGTAACCAACACATTCAACGCAGTCATCCACCCCGCTTACCTCTGCATGAAGCTCCCCGCTCCGAAGGGAGTGGTCGCAGTATATGGAGACCAAGACATTGCAAGGGCAGCCGAGGGAACAGTAGCACCAGGACAACATAATGTCCACAACCTATCGAAACCCCAAGTTACAAACCTCAATGACGAAGGTAAGGTGTGCACTGACAAAATAAAGGTGTCACCCAAGGAAGAAACCAGACAAGTGCAACTCTTCGAGGGTAACGCTGAAAGAAAGGTGTTCATCTTAGCCAACCTAGCCCCCCAATCAGAAAGCGACCTCGTCACTTTCCTCAAAGGAAACTCCGACACCTTCGCCTGGTCCGCGGAGGATTTAAGAGGAGTGGACAGAACCCTGATAGAGCACAGCCTAAACATCAAACCGGGCTACCGCCCAGTCAAACAAAAGCTTCGCAAAATGTCTGAAGAAAGGAAAAAGGCAGCGAAGGCCGAGGTAAAAAGGCTTTTGGACGCAGGCGTCATCCGCCCGGTCAAGTACCCAACATGGCTCTCAAACATGGTACTAGTACAGAAAAAGAACAACAAATGGCGAATGTGCGTAGATTTCACGTGCTTGAACAAGGCTTGCTCGAAGGATGATTTTCCCCTCCCCAACATAAGCACCTTGGTTGACAGGGCAGCCGGCTGCCAAATGCTATCTCTACTCAACTGCTTTTCGGGGTATCACCAGATTTGGATGAATGAAGAAGATGAGGAGAAAACAAGTTTCATCACACCCTCGGGAACTTTTTGTTTTCGGAGAATGGCAGAAGGCCTAAGAAACGCGGGTTCAACCTTCCCCCGTATGACATCCGAGGTCTTCAAAGACGAACACTCCGTCTCCGCTTATGTTGATGACCTCGTTGTCCAAAGCGAGTTAAAAGAAAACCACATTTCGGACCTGTCGAGAGTGTTTAGCAACCTCCGGTGCGCTGGATTAAAGCTGAACCCCGAAAAATGTGTTTTCGGGGTAAGTGAAGGAAAACTGCTGGGTTGTATCGTCTCTGCAAGGGGAATTGAAGCTAACCCCGACAAGATTGATGCTATCATCAACATGAAACCCCCGACAACCAAAAAAGCGGCCCAGCGCTTATCAGGCCGATTAGCAGCTCTCAGCAGATTCATTTCCAGATCAGCTGAGCGAGGGTTACCCTTCTTTGAAAGTTTGAGAAGCACCGCGCCATTCAACTGGGGACCCCGGCAGCAGAAAGCTTTCGAAGACTTGAAGAAGTATCTCACCAGCTTGACTGTTTTAACCAGCCCAAGCAAAGGGGACTTGTTACTGCAGTACGTCGCAGCCTCGCCTCACGCAGTGAGCACAGTCTTAATCAAAGAGTTGCACGAGAACAACAAAACCAGGCAAGCCCCAATCTACTACGTATCAGAAACCCTCGAAGGGCCTAAACGAAATTACTCAGAGCTCGAGAAGATAGCGTACGCAGTGGTCATGGCATCAAGAAAGCTCAAGCACTATTTCCAAGCATATGAAATCCATGTACCCTCGGCTTTTCCCCTCGAGAACATTTTCAAAAACAACGAGGCAGTCAGAAGAATAGCTAAATGGGTAGTTGAACTCAACAGCTACGCCCTAACCTTCGTCGGTCGAACAGCAATCAAATCCCAGGCGCTAGCAGATTTCATAGCAGAATGGACCCCAGACCCCCGCAAAAATGAACCTCAACAAGACCCATTTTGGACTGTGTATGTCGACGGAGCCTGGGGTGCAGCTGGCGCAGGGGCCTCGACCATTCTAGTCTCGCCATTCGGATCTAAGCTAAGA
The DNA here is from genome assembly GCA_009763385.1 of Coix lacryma-jobi var. lacryma-jobi. Classification (NCBI taxonomy): domain Eukaryota; kingdom Viridiplantae; phylum Streptophyta; class Magnoliopsida; order Poales; family Poaceae; genus Coix; species Coix lacryma-jobi. The sequence goes on from CM019822.1 coordinate 159,497,230, forward strand.
TACGCAAGAAGACTTGACTTCAAATGTACAAACAACTCCGCAGAATACGAAGCTGTGGTACTCGCTCTCTCAAGGCTTCGGTCACTGTCAGTCCGAAGGGCAGTCATCTGCACAGACTCACAGGTCATCGCGGGGCACATTGAGAAGAATTACAAGGCCAGAGATCCAGAGCTGCAAAAGTACTTTCAACACGTCCGAAGGTTAGAGTCCTTTTTCCTCGGCATATCAGTAAAAGCAATACCATGGTCAGAAAATAGCGAAGCAGACTGCCTAGCCAAAGCAGCAGCACAACAACTACACCTACCGCCTGATGTTTTCCACGAAGTTGCGACCCAACCAGCTTTTGAAACCCTCGAAAAGAACGCCAAGTTGATCAATGCAATCCAGAGCGAGGACTGGAGGGCACCTATCATAGCCTACATCAAGGGGCTCCACGAACCAGACTCCAAAGAAGAAGAAAACATGCTAAAACTAAGAGCACGAGGGTATAAGATTGTGGACAACATTCTGTACAAAGCCTCAGTAACCTCGCCCTGGCTCAAATGCGTCCCACAGTCCGAAGGAAATGACATTCTTAAGCATATCCATGAAGGCATTCGTGGATCACACAACGGCCCAAGGGCATTAGTCGGAAAAGCCTTTCGGCAAGGTTTCTACTGGCCAACGGCGCTAAAAGATGCAGAAAGCATCGTCAAACATTGCGAGGGTTGCCAATTAACGGCAAAAAACCAAAACGCCCCAGGGGCTCCTACGACGCTTATATGCCCAACATGGCCTCTGCAAAGGTGGGCAATGGACCTCGTGGGCCCACTACCGACAGCTCCAGGAAACCTTCGCTATGCGGTGGTAGCCGTAGAATACTTCACAAAGTGGATTGAAACAAGACCATTATCTTCCATCACCTCCCTCGCAGTGAAAAAGTTTTTCTGGCAACAAATAGTTTGTCGATTCGGCGTCCCCAAACATCTCACCGTCGATAATGGCACTCAATTTGACTGCGAGGTTTTCAAGGAATTCTGCGCACAAATTGGTACAATCTTATGCTTCGCTTCTGTTCGACACCCTCAATCCAACGGCGTAGTTGAAAGAGCTAATGCAACAATTTTCCAAGCCATATCCAAGAATCTGCAAGGCAGGCCTAAGGGAAAATGGGCGGAAGAACTAACCTCGATCACTTGGTCTCACAACACCTCGGAGTGCAGAGCAACCAAATTTACACCTTTCAAGCTCCTATTTGGGGAAGAGGCTGTGCTACCAGAAGAACTGAAGCACGAATCACCGAGAACAACCCTCGAACCAACAGAAAAAAGCCAGCCGCTCAACAAAGATTTACTCGAAGAAGCAAGATGCAACGCAGTGCACAACCTTCGCAAGTATCAAGAAGAAACCAAAAAATGGAGAGATAAAAAGGTCAGAATCAAAGACTTGCAGAAGGGTGACCTCGTCCTCATCCGGAAACAAAACGCCGGCATGGCGGGGAAGTTCCAGCCAAAGTGGACCGGTCCATACCTAATATCAGAATGCAATCACCCTGGCTCTTTCCACCTCTCTGACAGCGAGGGAAACATCCTGCCTCATACCTGGAACATCGACGACCTTCGCAAATACTACCCATAGCGGAGCCTTAGCGAGCCCTCGCACTATGTAATTTGTTGTTTTTTCCATCCTCTATGAATGTAACAAACAAAAGGAGCTGCACTCTTTTTCCTTACGAAGGGGCGTAAGGTTTTTTAACGAGGCAGTATCCGAACCCTTAACAGGCTAGAACCCCCAAAAAAATTAAAATCCCCAAGTTATCACTTTTACTAACAAACATCGAAAAAGCACTTCTTTTTCAAAAAGAGAGCTACAATCGATGAAAACCCACTAAGATTGCTTCGAAAAACAACCTTTTTTCTTTTTTCAAAGCAAACTTCACCTCCACCTAAGATAAGGGGAGGCGCGAAGTCCAAAAAAGTCGAGCACCCTCGCAAACACGCCAGGGGCTCGCAAAAAGCAAACTTCACCTCCACCTAAGATAAGGGGAGGCGCGAAGTCAAAAAGTCGAGCACCCTGGCAAAAAACGACAGGGGCTCGCAAAAAGCAAAATTCACCTCCACCTAAGATAAGGGGAGGCGCGAAGTCCAAAAAAGTCGAGCACCCTCGTAAGCACGACAGGGGCTCGCAAAAAGCAAACTTCACCTCCACCAAAGGGGAGGCGCGAAGTCAGGGGCTCACAAAAAGCAAACTTCACCTCCACCAAAGGGGAGGCGCGAAGTCAAAAAGCCGAGCACCCTGGCAAAAACGACAGGGGCTTGCAAAAAGCAAACCTCACCTCTACCTAAGATAAGGGGAGGCGCGAAGTCCAAAAAAGCCGAGCACCCTGGCAAAAAACGACAGGAGCTCGCAAAAAGCAAACTTCACCTCCACCTAAGGGGAGGCGCGAAGTCCAAAAAAGTCGAGCACCCTCGTAAACACGACAGGGGCTCGCAAAAAGCAAACTTCACCTCCACCCAGGGGGAGGCGCGAAGCCCAAATAAGTCGAACACCCTCGCAGTTTTTTACAAAACATCTCAGTGTAACGAAACGCGAGCCTCGCTAAAAAGAAAGGGGGCGTCGCTGTTTTCTACAAAACATGTGTAACGAAACGCGAGCCTCGCTAAAAAGAAAGGGGGCGTCGTTGTTTTCTACAAAACATCTGTGTAACGAAACGCGAGCCTCGCTAAAAAGAAAGGGGGCGTCGCTGTTTTTTACAAAACATCTCAAAATAACGAAACGCGAGCCTTGCTAAAAAGAAAGGGGGCGTCGCTGTTTTTTACAAAACATCTCAAAATAACGAAACGCGAGCCTCGCTAAAAAGAAAGGGGGCGTCACTGTTTTTTACAAAACATCTGTGTAACGAAACGCGAGCCTCGCTAAAAAGAAAGGGGGCATCGCTGTTTTTTTTAACCAAAACATCCCAGCTCAACGAAACGCGAGCCTCGCTATTTCGTTTTCCGAGCTAAACATTGCACGCAACAACACAACGCAGTGCTGGACAGCCAGCGAGCCTTGTCAATATCCGACAACGAGTAAGGAATCATAGCGACATTAAACCAACAATTCAGTGTTCCCGTTCATTTACAAAACAGCTTCACAACGACAAACAAATCATGGAAAAGTACAAAAATTACAAGGAACCTTCGCTCCCCTCAAACAACATCGAATCACCAGAGCCCTCGCTACCTTCCTCAAACTCTGGCTCCACCGCAACGATGGGTCCCCACAACAAAGGAGCCGCCGGAACAATTGGCAGCTCCCCAGACAAAACCTTAGCCCGATACATATATGTACGGCCTACATCACTGCCCTCCGAAGGTTCCTCCTTCGGGACCACTAACGATCCGTCCGAACCTAAATCAAGTTCGGTTCGCCCAAACAAGTACTCCAAGGCTGTGTTCTCATCAATATCATCATCAATCCCAACTTGCGAGGATGAAGAAGCACCGAATAAGTAACGGGTGGCCTGCCAGTCAGTAAAGTCCGCCTCGCGCCAAAAACGGCTCGACCTGCTATTTTTTAAATCGTACCTTCGCACCTTCGACCACCAAAAATGCTCGAAGGTTAGTGAGGGATGTTTCAGCTTAGCACGAGCCCAAGATTCGCCAGTTACAAAAATATCTTGATAGTTTAACGTCAGGGGCGTCACATCAAACACTTCTAGCACGGTTCCATCAGGAACCTGCATTACCATAGAATTAAACAGTATCGTCAAGTCTTTCCACCTACCTCACACATTACAAAATAATTATCTCACCCCAACAATCCCAAAGTTCACACCTGTCCAGTTTTCCCATGCCCATCAGTCACAACTTCGTCATCGACAGCTTCTAAGCCTTCACCCATAGCAGCACCCGAGGCTTCAGCAGGCGCCGTCTCCCTCGTCGCCTCTTCTACAGTAGCTTCGACGGTACTAGAAGGCCTCTCTTCCGCTCCTGTTTTTTCCACGACAGCCTCGCCAGCGCTCGGGACGTCTTCAATCAAGGCTTCGATTTCGGCAAGCGAAACCCCCGCAGCGCTAGGCTCAGGGAAAGCTTCGGAGCTGCCTCCTGCATCAACTGCGGCCGACGGCGAGGGCATTGCTTCTGTCCGAGCCTGCACACAAAAAAAAGTCAATAATAACTCCTTAAAACATCAAAACAAAACCAAAAGCTACGCTTCTCCAATAGTACTAACCTGGCGAGTAGCTTCGGCAGCTTCCTCGAACGCAAGGGCTCGACCTCCACCGGAAATCCAGAACCTACGAAGCAAACGCATCGCACAGTTTTGGACCTCCGAATCATTGACCTTCATCTGGCGCACCTCTTCAACCGTCGGAAATACATGGTTGGGCTTCTTAACCTTTCGAAGGTGCTCACAGTCCGCCTGTCGAAGGGTGCCAGCCATGGCCAAGGCTCCGGCATAACAGCCAAAATCGGTCGCGTTCTCGACTAGCGAGCTGAAGACATCAAGCTCATTAGCAAGCCAACCCTCGAACGCCTCTGCTTTAGTAACAAGCAGCGGCTCCCCAGCAGAACCGCCAGCCTCGGTCAAGCAGCAATCGAGTTTATGTTTAATCTTCTCCATACTCATCCGCCATGACTTATTCAAATTGTCAACTCGACCCTCGGAAGCCGCCAGAGCCATATCCTTCTCTTTGCCCGCCGCAATCAGATCCGCATTACGCTTCGCCAGCCCCACCGCCTCTTCTCGGGCCTTGACGGCCCTCTCCGACGCATTCTTCAATTCGATTTCCTTGTTATCCAAGCTCCGGCTGAGCCTGGCATTCTCTCTCTCAAGCTCGGAGATTTGGCCACTCATGAATTCCATATCAGAGCCAACTTTATGCCTGGCCGCGCGATTCAGGAGCATCAACTCCGCCAATTTCACATCCACGTCGTCAAACGTATCCCCAATAGGTTGGTCGGCAAGACGAACCTTCGCTTCCGGCACACAAATACGGCCGAAGATACGGCCTAAAAAACGCCTTTCCTCTGGGCCACACTGCAGGTGACAATCCCGAAGATCTGGGCTTGTGAATAACTCAGTCGCCGGATCGCAGACACCAAGCTTCTTAGCGAACTCAGGAAGACTCGACCGGCTAGCCTCGCCATACGGTCTCTTCCCCGGGTTTCGCTCAGATTCAAGTTCGCCGGAAAATTCGAAACCATCAACCCACAAATGCGAGCCAGCAAACGAGGGAATCGACCCTCGCGGAGGACTCCTCGGCTCCAAGTCCACAATTATATTGTCAATGCTCCGGTCAGCCGGAGCGCTACCACTGGACGCGACAATCCTCTTCCCACGGTCGTCTTCAATGCTCACAACCTCATCAGAGCCACCCTCGCTGCTTGAAGTCACACTGTCTTCAATAGACGTGTCCTCTTCCGTCCCCCCCTCCTTTTCCTCCTCTTTTTCCTCCACCTCATCGTCATCAGAGTCACCCCCGTCATCCGAGATCTGAATTAAAGCTCCGATCCCCCCAACTCGGGGCACCCGCCCTGCAACCTTACCGACACCCCGACCGGAAGTAACAATGGCCACGGGGGAAGAGGTACCACCAGGACCCGAGACAACCGCGACCTTCGTCGCAAGTATTTTCGCTCGACCTCCAGCAGCACCACGGCCTCGACCACGACCTCTCTTCGGCCGAGAAACGATCTCTCTCTCTTCCGAAGCTTTACGCTTCCTCTTCTTCGGCGCATCGTCGCTCGAAGGAGCTGGCCAGTCTGCATACTGGATCCCAAGCGTGTCAAACAGTCTATTGACCCGACCTCTGCTACCCACCGAGCTATGGATCGCCTTAACCTCTAGCGTGGACAGTTTCCCAACAAGCTCCTCCGTCCACTGCTGAACTCGCTTGTAGACGGCCTCGACCCCATCTTCGCGCGAGGGAAACTTCTTAAGAGTTTTCTCCCAAACCTTGTCCAGATCAAGATTCGGCCTCTTCAAACCCCTACCTTCGTACTTAGAGTCACTCTCTACCTTGAACCATGCCTGCCTCCGGCCGAGAGGCCAAATCTTGGCACAACAGTACTCCTCCACTAAATCACGTGCACACAAAGAGCGTGCAATGACTCTCAGGCAGTCAACAGCAGCGTGAGCCTCGACGCTCATCCTAGCTTCGGCGCTTACATCCCCAAGCAATGGAAGCTCACCGCAAAGCTCGACGCAATCACTGAGCTTGTAATAAAACCAAAACTCCTGCCACCCGCTGCTCCACTTGTTCTTCTGCGCCTGCACCGGCAGCTGCGCGCCGACGCGGTGACAAAAAGTGTACACCGCAAACTGACCAAGACTGGCCTTACCTTCGCCGTCCGTAAACTTGCGAGGTTGCATATGAACGCGATGAGTGCGAACAAACCCCTCGACGTGAGGGACAATCCCCTGAGTTCGGCAGGCCCAGACATAAACTGACATCTTCGTGAAGCAAGAGGGTGTAAGCTGGTGGAAGCGCAGGTTAAACCTTCGCAGAACCGAAGTCACGAAGGAGTCAGCGGGGAAGCGAAGACCAGCTGAAAAGAACTCCTCAAACACAACAACCTCATCTGCGTCCGGCCTCGGCACGGTCTCCCCAGCGCTGGTCCTCGCCTTGCCTTCCTCAATCCAACCCCACCTGACATAAGATGCAATCTCGGAGGCGCAAACCCGGCTGAGACCGAACTCGAAGGTAATCTTCTCATCCGCGATAGTGGGAGAAACAGCGCGAGCGGTCTGCTTCAACCTGGCCATCTCTCTAGCTCCTGACACTATCGAACAACAAATGCCCGACTCAACCCTCGCACGCAAGCTAAAATAGACCTTCGCCACAAAGCAAATCGCAACAGCAGGATGGCTATAGCAGAGGAGGGCACAATCCAAGCTTCTCACCCACCCTTTCTATTTATAGGTCGGATGGCGGAGCGCCCCACCCAATAAAACCGGCACCAAAAATGAAACGGACTCCAGTTCAAAACAATACAACGGCCCGGCCCAAAAGCAGCCACGGGCGTCGCTGCCGAGGATCCCGTCTCATTTACCGTTGAAAGGCGCTGCTTGGGCCTAAACACTGTTCTTTAGATCCAAGACAACGAGGGGCTACTGTTGGGGGAAGGGACCCTCGGCAGAGGCGCCACGCAGGCTGGCTTAACAAAACGGCCCGCGCACCTTCGCCGTCTATCCCCCTATTTCATCCTGTCAAGTCTCTCAGGTCGCAAATCAAACCTCTGAACACTGACCCAACCTTCGCAAGCGGTCAGGTACATTTTGCTGGAAAAGGGCGTGAAGAGCGAGGGGAGTGACCCTCGCGCATCCCGCCTACCTTCGCCAAGAGGCCCAAACCCAACTGGTGGCGAAGGACCTCAAGCTCTGCGACTGGACGGACACCTCCGCAGGACGAAGGTCGGCCCTCGTCTTTCCATCGCGAGGCTGAGGCGTGACGACAATGCGGCAGGCGACCCTCGCCGGCCTTCGAGGCCATTCCACTTGGAGCGATGGGTCTGGCAAGCGTCAGCGGAGCGCTGGCCCGAGGGCAAGCGAGATCGAGGGTCCGACACTCGTTCTCCCCTCTCGAAGGTGATAAGAATCAGGTGGCGGCGCGCAGGAAGGAGGCTGACTAGGGCTTTCACCTTGGCTGTATTTTTACGTTGTTACCCCTCCTCCCTGTGTGGAGCCAGGGAATCTTTTTTGTACCCTTTTGTAATTGATCCCATGACCCTTGGTATTCCCTATAAATACCAAGGGGTGAACAGTGTAGAGGGACGATGTTTTTTGGGAATAGAGCCACGTCAACCTTGTCTTTGTTTCCTCAACCTTCGCTGGTGCTCCCGACACTTGGTCACCTTCGCCACTCCCCTGTACAAGTGCGGAGGAGGGGCAGGCGTGTTACCAACAGTGGGCACAACTGCGAACCTCCTCTTGACATATGTCCCTTGGTTATGATCATTCCTTAACCATGGAGTTTCCTTATTGTTTAACAAAATGCTTGGGTCTTTGTTCACTTTGAATGGCGGAATTCGGTCATCTCTTTCATAATCACCTGACATGTTTGACTTGTCCTCAATTCCAACAATGTTTTTTTTCCCTGAAAGAACTATGTGGCGCTTTGGCTCGTTGACGATCGAGTTGTTATTATTTTTTTCCCTCTTTTTGGTTTTGTAGACATATCTTTCAAATAGAACACCTGACTCACATCCGCGGCAAGGACAAATGGTTCATCTTTGTACCCAATATTGTTGAGGTCCACTGATGTCATCCCATACTCCTTGTCGACTGTTACCCCACCTCCGGTACCGATCATCTTGACCCATTTACACCGGAACAAAGGGACTTTAAAATTAGGTGCGTAGTTTAGTTCCCATATGTCATGTATGCGGCCATAATATGTTTGTTTGTTCCCATTTGGATCCGTGGCATCCACGCGTACACCACTGTTTTGGTTGGTGCTCCTTTCGTCTTGGGCTACTGTGTAAAATGTATTCCTATTGATCTTGTACCCTTTGTACGTGCTGATATGCCACGATGGTTGTCTGGCCAACAAATAAAGCTGCTCATTTATGTTGTCATCACCCTGACATTGTTTTCGCAACCAATCGCCGAAGGTTTGCTTGTGCTGACGTGTAATCCAAGATTCACTCTTCCCGGGCCACTTGGATCGAAGGAAATCCTTATGTACCTCGATATATGGATCGACCAATGAGGAGTTCTGTAGAACTGTGTAGTGTGCTTTATCGAAGTAATCGTCTCCCGTACCGATATATGTTTTCTTCCCTAGTGTTCCCTTGCCACTGAGTCTGCCCTCGTGTCACGATTCAGGAACGCCAATCGGGTCAAGGTCTGGAATAAAGTCCACACAAAACTCTATGACCTCCTCTGTTCCGTAGCCCTGGGCGATGCTTCCTTGAGGCCGAGAACGGTTATGAACATACTTTTTCAGGACACTCATGAACCTCTTGAATGGGAACATGGTGTGTAGGAACACAGGACCAAGAATAATGATCTCCTTACCAGGTGAACTAGGAGGTGTGTCATGATATCAAAGAAGGATGGAGGGAACACCAACTCAAAGCTGACGAGACATTGAACGACATCATTCTGCAAAGTAGAAAGTTCCTCTGGATTGATTGCCTTCTGTGAAATTGAATTGAGGAATGCACATAGCTTCATGGTGGCTAGACGTACATGTGGAGGTAGAATTCCTCTTAGAGCAACAGGAAGCAATTGAGTCATAAACACATGACAGTCATGGGACTTCATGTTTTGGAACTTCTTCTCTGGCACATTAATTATTCTCTTTATATTGGAGGAGAATCCAGATGGGACCTTGATGCTGTTAAGGCATTCAAACATGCTTTCCTTTTCTTCTCTGCTAAGAGTGTAGCTAGCAGGGCTTAAGTACTGGCGCCCGTCATCTGTCTTCTCCGGATGCAAGTTGTCTCGTTTTTTCATGCGCTGCAAGTCTTGTCGTGCTTCAAGTGAATCCTTAGGCTTTCCGTAGACACCCATGAATCCAAGCAGGTTGACACAAAGGTTCTTTGTCAGGTGCATCACGTCGATGGCATGGCGGACCTCTAGGACATGCCAGTAGGGTAGCTCCCAGAATATGGACTTCTTCTTCCACATGGGTGCGTGTCCCAAAGCGTCTTTGGGAACAGGTTCGCTGCCCCGTCCCTTTCCAAATACTACTTTCGTATCCTTCACCATTTTGAGTATATCATCTCCGATTCGGTTACGAGGCTTGGTTTGGTGGTCTGCCTTACCTTCAAAATGGTTGCCTTTCTTTCTTACTAGGTGGCCCATGGGAAGAAATCGACGGTGCCCAACGTACACGACCTTTCGACACTTTTTCAAAAATAAACTATCAAGGTCTTCGAAACAGTGTGTGCATGCATTATATCCCTTGTTTGTCTGGCCTGAAAGATTACTTAGAGCTAGCCAATCATTGATTGTTACGAACAATAATGCTCCCAGGTCAAAGTGTTCCTGTTTGTACTCATCCCACACGCGTATGCCTGGTTTGCTCCATAGAAGTAGAAGTTACTCAACTAATGGCCTCAGGTAGACATCGATGTCGTTATCAGGTTGCTTCGGCCCTTGGATGAGCAACGACATCATAATGAACTTCCGCTTCATGCATAACCACGGAGGAAGGTTGTAGATACATAGAGTAACTGGCCAAGTGCTATGACTACTGTTTTGCTCCCCAAAAGGATTAAAACCATCCGTACTTAAAGCGAACCTCAAGTTGCTAGCCTCATCTGCATACTCTGGGAATTCTCTATATATCGCTCTCCACTGGGATCCATCAGCTGGGTGCCTCAGCATATGGTGAACCTTACGGTCTTATTTATGCCACTGCAACAACTTTGTATTGTCCTTATTTCTGAACAAACGTTTCAAGCGTGGTATTATAGGAGCATACCACATAACCTTGGCAGAGATTTTCTTCCTGCTTGGACGTTCTTCACCCTCTACGTCGCCAGGATCATCTCGCCTTATCTTATACCGTGATGCTTCACATACCAGACATGCACCCAAATTCTCGTATTCCTCCCCACGGTACAGGATACAGTCATTAGGACATGCGTGTATCTGCTGGATTTCTAATCCCAAAGGGCAGATGACCTGTTTTGCTTCGTACGTAGTGGTGGGCAATTCATTCGCTTTCGGAAGCATCTTTTTTTGTCGGATGTACCATTCTTTGCCTTCCATTGCAGCAGTTCCGGTGTAGTACCCAGCTTTTTTGGCCATCTTCAGCAGTGGGATATAGCAATTTCCTATGATCCTCTAGCATGCGCTCGAACTTGACCTTCTCCTTGTCACTTTCACATTCTCTTTGTGCATCACGAATGGCATCACCAAGAGCATCAACATCAGTTCCCACATCTTCTGCCGCTGCCGCATCTTCTTCACCATCTCCCCCCGCTGCATCATCATAGAAGGCACCGTACTGAGCAATAATATCGGCGTGGGCCAATTCTTCTTCACCATCATCCATTACAACCCCTCTTCTCCATGCTTCGTCCAACAAATATAGTTTGTTACGAAACCCGACTTCAACAAATGCGTATGAAGAGTCCTTGAGCATGAATATTCCTTCAAATTCTTACAGACGGCGCATGGGCAGCACATGAAATTATCCTGCTTGTTTGTCTCAGCCACACCTAAGAAATAGTGCACGCCAGCAACAAACTCTTTGAAGCGGCGATCGACATTATACATCCAATTGCGTGACAACATCTGCATTAAATATTACAACCATGCACTTAGTAGTTTCTCGTGTTATTGCACAACACTCATGACATCACATGATTGATTAATTCAAGCAAGCTTGAACAACGAAGACAATCGCAGCTAGCACTAAAAAAACTAAAACTAAAATGCACTTAAGCAACATAATTAGTTCGCGTCCGATCCCAACTAAAATAGACAGATCATTCGCTTCATCAGCATGGATGGGCTGCTGCCACTGACTCACTGCCTCATCACCTTCAGCGGCAACCTCCTGTGCAACAGAATTTCGTACGTGCTGAACGCACTCTTCCTCCTAGTACCAACCTTTACATCCGCCGGTGCCCTCCCACTGCAATTAGAACAAAGAATAAGAAATTTAAACAATATCATTAAGCAAAACCGATACAAATGAACCATATTAATCAAATGCGGGTAAATAATAACTCACCTCATGGTCCGAACACTTTAGAATATACGACCCTTGTTGATTCCCTCTTTTTTCACTCGGTACTCCTTCACAATTTTCTGCTTACACTCGCCGCAAGCAATGAGAGGAAGATCCGGCCGCAAACGCTTCGGATCCCGATGATGAGAGGCTGAGGACCCGGTCACGGTTGCCATCTACTATATCCATGCTCATTTTTTAAACTATTACATGCAAATTCCTAATTTTCTAAACAATTATAAATAAAAAAGACTCTAAATTTATCTATTTGTTTAGGTAATCGAAAAATATGATATAACAATACCAATTTCCACATTGTCTACTCTCTATATTCATTGTTGCAAACTATTATAAATTCCTCATTTTTCTGAAGAAAATAAACTAAAAAGACACTAAAATTTAATATTACTCGTCTTGCATAAGTATGAAATATAGAATGGATACTACGAACTATCAAGTGATTATGATGAACCAATTTAAACTACTCAACTCTCTATGCTTGTTCTTGCAAACTTTATATTTTAATTAAATTTCTCTCATATTCAAAAGACATGATATAGGAGATGAAAATAGTTACCTCTCAACGCAAGGAGACGATGACGGAGTCGAAGAAGATCACCAATTGACGCCGGAGACGAAGAACAAACGAAGAACAAGCAATAGCAGCAGCAAGAACAAGCAAAGAAACTCACTGAAATTTGAATGTCTCAGGATCGGGGAGGAAGAAGTTGGTAGGTTATAAACCGAGGAGCTTTAGTCCTGGTTTGTATTAAAAACTGGGGCTAAAAGATGATCATTTATCCTGGGGCAAGCCACAAACCGTGGCTAAATCTTTAGTCCCGGTCCGTGGCACCAACCAGGATTAAAGAGTGCCCTTTAGTCCCGGTTGGTAACACGAACCGGGACTAAAGGGTCCCTGCCCTGACAGCTCTGCGCAATAGCTGTTGGGGCAGACCCTTTAGTCCCGGTCCGTGTTACCGACCGGGACTAAAGGGTCTATTAGTCCCGGGCGACAAAAACGCCGAGACAAATGACGATTTTGAGAATCGGCCAAAGACCCTGTTCTGTAGTAGTGCCTTGAATATTTTCTTTTGAAAATTACTCATTTTCCTTTGCGCAGCGTATCCATTTTATGTGGGGGATATACAACTAAGTGAGCAAGCTAATATCAGAAAAATAATGTAATTTCACTGAATGCCAACAAAAAAAAATGTAATCCACTACAACGCCGATCGAATGGAAGCATGGTGGCCATTTTTTATTTTGAAGTAAATAGTAAAACTGTACTAGTACTTTTATGCGGCTTGTTTTCTTTCGCAAAATGTACTCCAATCTAGTACTAGTAGGTACACTAAATTATAGGGTGAGAAAGAACAAGTTTTGATGTGCAAGAAATGTTCTGAGCCTTCATTCCAAAAAAACTAAGATCACCAAAACAAATCAATGTGAACATCTATCAATAAATGTTGGCCATTGGAAGAGACGAGACGAGGACAAATAATGAAACAACTCCTCCTCGTTTCATTTGTACATCTGACTTGTATATAAGTACTCCCTCCATCCCAAATTATAACTCACTCTAAGAATCTTGGAGAGTCAAAGTTTAATAATATATATGCTACTAATCAAGTAGTATTATATTCTTTGTTAAGTATATCTATGTAATGTCATAAATCTTTGTATTTCTCTTTATAATTCTGATCAAACTTAAATTTTTTTGACTCTTTAAGATTGTTAAAATGACTTATAATTCGGAAGAGAGGGAGTATATTTGTATAGGTGCCAAGATTGGCAGGCTGCAGCAGAGGATCAAGTGGCAGTGCTCAGTGCTCACGGAGTCGGAGAGTACCGTATATGACAATCGACAACAAGTGGAGTTGTGTTCTATGCATGAGGGGAATTATCAAAGAAGGCGGCTGCAAATCAAATCAATGCATGCAGAGCCGCAGCAGATTGAGGCTCCGCTCGGCTCATCTCGCTCCAGCTCAGGGGCTCTTGTTGTCTTCCTCCCTGCGATAGATGCCAGGCTGCTCAAATCATTGGGGGCTGGCTCATATCACATCTCGATCAGCTGGTCCCGTCAAGACTTTTGCCTTCACGACAATCTATCCATCCACACATGCAATTGCCCGTGCATGTCGTGTTCGTGTACAGCCGGAACCCTTCTGTTTCCATTATCCAAGGGCAGGGGATAATCCACCGGGCCGGCGTCTCAATCTCAATTAATGGCGTCTCAAGAGAAGGGATCCCGTGCTCTGAACCTAGCATCGACATTTGGTACCATTGAGATCATACGGGGTGTATGGTTCCACGAACTGGTTTTTGTCATATCAGGTGTTTAGATACTAATTTTAAAGTATTAGATATAGATTTATTATTGTTAACGTCGGAGGTGATCCGAATCACACACCAGCTGGGCTAGAACGCCCGAAGAGGTTGCAGATCAACATGAGACAGCAGAGGCCCTGGCTAAGCCGACGAAAACCGATCTAGAGATCGGTTTAAGCCGATTTAGGGTTTTAGACCCCTGTGTTGATAACTCTAGAACTCCTCCCGGAAAAACCCGTCGGGGAGAAGCACGTAGAGGTTGCCCTAGGACCAGCAAGGCCGCCTAGAACGCCGTCGAGCCTCGCCGGGAGACACGCCGAACAACAAAATAGAAAGAGGAAAAGGGTAAAAGGTATAGTAGATTGATTTTGATCGATTAGGGTTGGATGCCTCAATCGGCCATGATCCTCTCGTATATATAGAGGGGGCTGGTCTTATCCCAATAGGAAACACCTCCAGATACGATCTCTAAGTTTCCTATTCGAACTCCATCAAAATATGGAATCCACGAATCCAATCCGGACTAGATAAGGTAAACCCGATCCCGCTGATCTTTGAATAGACTAAACCGGCTAAATGGACTTTATAAATATCAGCCCAAACCGATTATACCAATCAACAGATTATCCTTACAAAGAAGGATCTTTGAATCGGCATCCGATTCGGCGCTCACCACCATCTTAAGACTTCCGACCAGCATTACCTGGTCGGAAACAGCACAACTGGTCAGAATACCTCAAATTATCAGGTTCATCTTACTTAAACATTTCGACCCTCAATTTAAAGATCAATTCAACCAAAATATTATGAGCCGAATACGTCTTCTAATCTCAATATTTACCTATGACACTTTTGAGTGTCAACATATGCCCCCCTGTTTTTAGGTGATCTTCAGTAGTACCTAAAAACAAACCGAATAACAACGATGTCCAACTCATCGGTCATTCAGTAACCCAGGATAAATGTTTCTGATCATTTTTGTTCTAAGGGCGATACATGTATCGGCCGTTGCTTGGAAGGCACTCAGGCTTCTTGCCAAACACTTGGAAAATACTTTTTCAAATACCTCTCGTTTATTGCTCTTGGGAGACTTTCACCTTGCAACGTCTCTAGCTTATATGCATTCCCGAATATTATTTTGATCACTTTATAAGGACCTTCCTAGCTCGGCAACCACTTGCCAAACTTATTGCTTCTCGATCCAAGTGGTAATATAGTCTTCCATACTAATTCCCCCACTTGGAACGATCTGCTTCTCACCTTCTTGTTGTAAGCTCTGGCAACTCGGGCTTTATCTTTCTCCATCTCCTTAAGAGCCCTTAATCTCTTGTCGGTTGCTTCATCAATGTTGTCCATCATGGCATCATGATACATAACAGCATATAAATCATTCTGTTTAGCCAGTCTATATGCATCCAGATTCACCTCGATAGGCAACACTGCCTCTTGCCCATATACCAGCTCGAAAGGAGTAACTTTTGTAGCACTATGTCTTGATATACGATGAGCCCACAATGCCTCAGACAAAACCTCATGCCAC
Organism: Coix lacryma-jobi var. lacryma-jobi; assembly: GCA_009763385.1. Lineage (NCBI taxonomy): Eukaryota > Viridiplantae > Streptophyta > Magnoliopsida > Poales > Poaceae > Coix > Coix lacryma-jobi. The sequence continues at coordinate 159,512,751 of CM019822.1, forward strand.
TTCCTTGGGTTGTCCTCAATCTTCGTTTTGATAAGCTTGATCAAAGTCTTGTTACTAGACTCAGCTTCACCATTAGCTTGAGCATAGTATGGAGATGAATTGAGCATCTTTATCTTGTATAATTCGGCAAAATCCCGTACCTCTTTGGAAATAAAAGACGTTCCTTGATCTGTAGTTAACGTTTGAGGTACGCCGAATCTATGTATAATATATTCAGTAATAAACTCAATCACCTCCTTGTGTGTCATATTCTTCAAAGGTACCGCTTCAGTCCACTTAGTGAAGTAATCTGTAGCAACCAGAACAAAACGATGTCCCTTTGAAGATGGGGGATGAATTTGGCCAATGAAGTCTAGCCCCCAACCACGAAAAGGCCACGGTTTGATGGTGCGAGCTGTATATTTCCAAACCGTTGACATTCTTCACACCCTTTGTAATACCGAAAACAATCGGCCATCATCGTGGGCCAATAAAACCCAACTCTGCGTAATAGCCATTTCATCTTTGGGGCCGATTGATGTGTACCACAAATACCTTCATGAACTTCTCCCATAGCCACCTTCGCTTGATCAGATCCCAAACACTTAAGCAACAAATCTTCGACAGTTCTTCGGTAAAGCTCATCATTGTGCAGTACATATTTAAACGCACTCCGCCGAACACTTGGATCAACCTTGGTACTCGGATCATTGAGATATTTTAGTAAGGGAGTTCTCTAATCTTCTAAATCGGTTTCACTTTCATTAGAATTTGACTTGTACCGATTTAGAGTTTCTTCAGACAAATCAACTGAATTAATCCTTCCAAGATCGACCAGATCAATCGGACGAATTAACTGACCTGATTTATGAACAACCTGGTCGGCCAAAGTGTCTACCCAAGTATGCTGATCTCCGGAGTAAACTGGCCGAACTGATTTGGAAAAAGTCTGGTTGGCCATTCGAACCGACAACACCTCTGCATGCTGACGCATCGGCTTTATGTGAAAATTACGTCTGCTGATGCTATAGCCAGATGCTTGTTGAGCTAATATGTTGGCTTTATGATTTTCATGCCTTGGTATATGCTGAATCTGGAATTCGGCAAAGTGAGTAATGATATCAAGGCACATATCAAGATAAACATTTAACGACCCTTCTAGGCATTGAAATTCACTGGCAACCTGTTGCACTACTAGCAAGGAATCACCATAAGCCTCAACATGTTTAACCTCCATGGAACATAATATTTCTAAACCGAATAATAGAGCTTCATATTCGGCTTGATTATTAGTGCAAAGATAATCTAACCGGCTTAACATTTCAAATTCAGCACCATTAGAAGAAACAATGACCACGCCAACACCTTGGCCCTCCTTACAAGCTGATCCATCAAAATAAAATTTCCATGAAGAAAAAGTAAAATAACTGATCTCATCTTCTAAACTAATGCTATGCTCAACAATGAAATCAGCAAGAACTTGACCCTTTAATGTTTTTAATGGTTCATAAGTCAAGTCAAACTCAATCAACGCATACGCCCATTTACCAATCCTTCCCCTAAGGATTGGCCGATATAACATGTGCCTAATTACATCGGCCTGACATGCAACAACACATGTACTAGACAATACATAATGTCTCATTTTGGCACAAGCATAGTACAAGGATAAACATAATTTTTCAATATGGGCATACCTGGTCTCAGGATCGAGAAGACGGCGACCAATATAAGCAATTACATATTCTTTACCGCCATCTTCTTATGTCAAGACAGCTCCAATGACCTTCTCTTCAGCGGCGATATATAATCTGAAAGGGATTCCTCTCTTAGGTGCTCGAAGAATTGGTGGAGATGACAAATATTCCTTTATCTTCTCAAACGCTTCTTGTTGCTCTGCCCCCCAAGTGAACTTAGATTCATCCTTCAATTTTAGTATAGGGGTAAAAGGAATAATTTTTCTGGACAAGTTTGCAATAAATCTCAAGTAGGTCACTTTTCCCAAGAACTTCTACAAGTCCTTTTTGCATGTAGGCGCTTGAACTTTTTTGATCTTTTCTATCCTTTTAGGGTCAATCTCTATGCCTTTGTCATGAATGATAAACCCCAAGAACTTCCCAGCTGATATACCAAAAGCACATTTTAGTGGGTTCATCTTCAAACCATAGTGGCACATTCTCTCACACACAACGCAAATTGGAAATCAGAAAGGCCCCGACCAGATAAACAAGCAATAGTATCATGCCCCCCCGAGCAAAGGAGCATCAGCCGTAGCTACATAAGACGATGAATCTGAGTGCACTACAACATCGTTCCTCACCCATTAAATGAGAAACTGATGCAGGCTAGAAGGAATTCACCGATTAGCATGAATCCAATCATGCCCGAGTATAAGGTTGTAGCTACCTTGTATGTCGGCGACAAAGAAAGCAGTGGCCAAAGTCTTGCTCCCAACGGTCAGCTCCATGGACGCAACTCCTTTGGCCAGAATAGGATCTCCCCCTCCAACTCTAGTGATAGTCATGTTGGTCTTGATCAGCTCTTCATCAGTGTCACCAAGCTTTTGGTAAAGCGAGTATGACATCAAGTTTACGATCGCCCCGTTGTCGACCAGCATTTTGTGAACTGGTGTGCCATTGATGTGACCTTTTATATGCAACGGCTTAAGATGATTGACAGATTCCTCCGGCTTCTAGAACACGGCAGTCTGCGTAGCGAAGTTGAATTCCGCCGCTGTCGAATCATCTCCGACCACGTAGTAGTCGGCCGATAAGGAAACCACGTTGACCTCCGCCCTCTCTGGGGCAGGCTCATAATCCACCATCTCCTCATCTTGTTCTTCAGGTAATTCTTCACTGGTCACGGCAATACCAGCGGAGGAAACAGGGTCATTAAGACATGTGTCAGAATCCATCAAAATACCAGGAACCAATTCGGTCTTAGAATTTGGTCAGGTCGGCTCAATTTCTAATTCAGCAGTAGCTGATTCAACCTGCTCGACCCCTAAACTGGTCGGCACATGTCCTGAGGTCGTCGAATTAGGGCCCAACCTGATTGGTTTTGAAGCCACTTCAGTAGATTTGGTATCCAGGCTGGTCGGCTCAGGATCCGACCTGTTTAGCTCTACAATTGTTAAAGTCGGCTTTTGGTTACAAGCCGGCTCTTCACCCCCTCGCTTGCCCTAAGGGAAAATGGGAGGATGCGTTGAGTTAAATATAATCCTCCCTCATTTTCTCAAGCTGCTCCCGCCTCTGTTTGTTGCAGCGAGCTCTCTGTAGCTCCTTCCTTCGCTGAGTTTTACTCAAACCGGAGGACACCATTCTGGGCTGCATGATATGACCTCACCGAGCAGCTCGTCGACCACAAGACCCCTCGCTGACTAGCAAGACGTTACAGAAAGCTTCAATCAAACTACAACATAGCTTCAGAGTCGTGGAACACTCTAGAAAGTGCATTCGCCCCCAATGTGGGTTTTGGCTAATTAATGACAATCAAATTAGGGACTAACCAGTTTATAAAAGCATGTATGCAGGTGTTAGTCCTTTGAAAGATTTGAAACGTTGAAATCTCGTGAACAAAGCACGTAGGATATTTTTGGACATAAAGATGCCTAGCTCAAGTGGTAGTTTAAAATTTCAATTTTAAACTTGAGTTATAGGTAAGCCGGACTATGAAGAGGGTCACAAAGTAAGTTGGCTAGATGTGGAGAAAAGTGCTCAAATCGACTAACCTTAGTTCGCTTGAGAGACACCGCACAATCACGAACACGTAGGGGTAATTTCATATGGTCGGTGGTACCGACCAGGGTGGTCGGTGGTACCGACCACGGCTTCTCTGCGCAGCGCTCAAACACCCTCTCTGTGTTGGTCAAAAAATGACCTGGCGGTAGTACCGCCATAACCTCGGTACTACCGCCCGCGGTGGTACCGACGCAAGGTCGGTAGTAACCTGGTTTGCAACCCTCTCTGGATAGAGTTGTTTTTGACCTAGCGGTGGTACCGCCATACCTCGGTAGTACCGCCCGCGGTGCTACCGACCCATGGCCGTAGTTTCCAAGTTTGCAAGGCTCTCTGTTCGCGCTGTTTTTGGCCTGGCGGTAGTACCGCCATTACCTTCGGTAGTACCCCCCCGGTGCTACCGACGCAAGGCCGGTGGTAACCAAGTTTGCAGAGCTCCCTGTGTAGAATTGAAAAAGGCCTGGCGGTGGTACCGCCATAACCTCGGTACCACCGGGATCGGAGGTACCCGACGGAGGTCGGTGGTACTTGGCTTTGCGAGGCTCTCTGTGTTGTGTTGAATATGACTTGGCGGTGGTACCGCCATAACCTCGTACCACCGGCCTCGGAAGCACCGACCCAGGTTCGGTGGTTGAAAGTTTTTCAGGGCTCTCTGGACTGACTAGCCTTTGACTGGCGGTGGTACCGCCATTACCTCGGTACCGTACCACCGACCTCGAGGTACCGACCCTCGGGCGGTAGTTTCCGAGGGACCGAGTCCCTAACTGAGTTGCTCTCTGTTCGAGCTTGTTTTGGCCTGGCGGTGGTACCGCCATAACCTCGGTACCACCGGCCGGTGGTTCCGACCTTGGCCCGGTGCTTGTCAGTTTGACCAGATCTGGGTGTATGCGACCGTTGTGCATGGTCGGTGGTACCGACCATGGGTGGTCGGTGGTACCGACCAGCCTCGGGACTGAGGGAGTATAAATGCCTCCCTCTTCACTTTTCACGGTCACGGACTCACTATACACTTATTGCTGACCTAACTCTAGACAAACTCTCTCCAAGCATTGACTCACCCCTCTCTCCCCCTTTGCTCCTAGATTCATTCCCTTGCAAGATTTGAGCTAGGGAAGTGAGATTCGAGAGTGGGAAGCATCAATCTTCGACTTGAGCACTTGGTTTCCATCTTGCCGGCTTGTTTTGTGTCTTTTACTCTTGAGCTCTTTGAGCTCTAGCCGGTTAGGTGTTCTTCGTGGTAGCCCGTATTGATTTACTTGTGAGGGCTCCCCGAAGCGTTTGTATTACCCTGAGATTTCTAGTAGAGATACTCTCGTAGCCTTTGTGGTTGCTTGAGTGAGGCGAGGAGGTGAAATAGACTCCGACCTTTGTGGTCACCTCAACAACGAGGAAGTAGGCACTCCTTAGTGGATTGGCCGAACCTCGGGATAAATCTTGTGTCCCGTGTGCTTGTTGTTGTTGTCCCTATTTTCTCTACTTCTCTTGTTATTGTGTTCTTCGTGTTCTTCCTATCCCTATCTCGTTCTTAGGTTGGGAAGGCTCGATCTACATCAAGGGGAGCAACCAAGGTTTGGTGAGAGTAGTTTTACCATAAATTATTCTTAGGAAAGTTGGCTAGAAACTTGTTTTATCTTCATAGCTTACTTCATCGGATTTGTAGTTTCTTTTAGGATCCCGGTTGTGCCGTTTGTTTGTGTTGGTAGTACCGGTGTTTCACACCCGGTAGTACCTACCCAAACAAACCGGCCTCTCCGGTTGCTATCTAACTACATCTTATAGTTTGTGAAGTTTCAGATAGTCAAAAATCACCTATTCACCCCCCTCTAGGCTGATTCGGTCCTTTCAATTGGTATCGGAGCCTAACCCTTGTGTTAGCGCTTCACCGCGTAAGGGAGAATCATGTCTACCATAAGTCAAGAACAGCTTGATGAGATTGTCAAGAAGGTTACTGCTCAGTAATTCAAGATCAAGCAAAGAAGCATGAAGATGAGATGAAGAGAATGAAAGATGAGATGGAGAGTTTGAGGCGAGCTTTGGAAAGCAAAGCCGAAGCATCCGGAAGCGGTGGAAATCAGCCGCCCAAGGATGACAAGAAGAAGGAAGATGAAGAGAAAGGCAAGAAGACACCGAGTTCACTAGAGTGCCATATGACTATAGCCATATGGGCAAGGTCATGCAATTGCCTAGCGTCAATCTAGGCAAGCCACCTGCCTTTGATGGAATCAACTACAATGATTGGGCACACAAGATGAAGCTACACCTTCTTGCTGCAAGAGTTTGGGAGATTGTTGAAATGGACCAAGTCATGTTGAAGGTCAAGAGTTCACCGACAATGATGTGTTGAGTTTCAACAAAATGTTCAAGCCGCATCATTGATTCTATCATGCCTAAAGCCTGAAGAAAGCAACAAGGTACATGGAATGGAGAATGCCAAGAAGATTTGGGATACACTCAGGATATCATATGAGGGTGATGCGAGTGTGAGGAAGTGCAACATAGAGCTTCTTCATGGAAAGATTGAGAACTTTGCAATCAAGAAAAATGAGACCACTCAACAAATGTTTGACAGATTCATGACGTTGGTAATCAGATTAGAGCACTCGGAGACACAAAGTGGGATGACTACTCAGCTGGAAGAAAGCTATTAAGAGCATATAGAAAGAGGAACAAGAACCTTGCATCAATCATCATGGAGAGACCTAACTATGAGAGCATGGGACCTCATGAGATGCTTGCCAAGATAAAGCATCATGAAGTCTTGGATGATGAAGATATAGAAGATCAAGAGGCAAGCACAAAAAGGTGGTAGCACTCAAGGCTAATCAAGAAGAAGGACAAGGCCCGAGATGACTCTTCAAGCGAAGGAAGTGAAGACTCCGATGATGAGTTGGCCCTTATTGTGAAGAACTTTAGAAGATTCATGAGAAAGAAGATGCACAAGAAGGGCAAAGGTGGTTACTTCAAGAAGTCAAAGAAGAGAAATTGCTATGAGTGTGGAGCGGATGATCATTTCATTGCCGATTGTCCACAAAAGAAGAACAAGAACAGTATAGCAAGAGTGATGACAAGAAGCATAGAAGAAGAAGAGGTGGTGAAGCTCATCTTGGTGAGGAGTGGTTCTCGGAAGATGACTCAAGTGATGAAGAGAAGAGCAAGAGCAAGGAGAAGGAGAAGGGAGCGGCCAACATCGCCATACACAAGACCTCTTCTCCAAGCCTCTTCTCCAACATGGCTACATCGACAACTTCGTCACGCTTGTTCGAGAACCTCTCCGACGACGAGGATGACTTCACTCATTCTTGCTTCATGGCTAAGAATGAGAAGGTATCACCTAACTCTCCTACTTGTTCTAGTGATGAATGTAGTGATGATGATTGGATGAATTTGAGCTTAGCATAATTAGAAAGTTTGGAAAGAAAGGTGGAGCTAAAATCATAAATTGCTCACTAAATTAGAGAGTCGGAATGAGAGTCTTGCAATGCAAGGGGACTTGATCTCTCAAGAGAGAGAAAAGAACCGTGCATTGGAAGCCTCTCTTGCCGAGGAGAAGTTGAAGGTTGAGAAATTGACCGTGGAACTATCTTTAGCCAATGACTCCAACAAGAAGTTGGCTAAGGAGTGTTCCATGAGCAATGACTCAATTGCAAGCCTAAAGAATGAGGTTAGCATGGTTCAAGAGAGCCTCACAAGCTCTCAAATAAATATCAAACTCTTGAACTAAGCTACAACACTCTTTGGAATAGCACCTCTTCACCTCTTCTAAGGATTCCGATGGCTCTAATGCCTCAACTAGTAATGGTTGCAAAAGATGCTATAAACTTGATATAAATGCTTGTGCAACTAACCTTGTTGAGATAGAGAAGAAAGACAAGGAGATTCATAGGTTGAACATGATCTTGAGGAATGGTTGCAAGTGTAAGGTGCAACAACCAAAGATATCCTCAAGACCGCAAGACACCATCCATCAAGGATGGAATTGGTACAATAGGTATGGTGGTAAGGCCAATGGTAGAAATGGTCAATGGGGTACCTTTTGTTAACTTTAACAAGGGGTTCCTCTCTTTGACCTAATGAACAAGGCCAACAAGGTTGCCAATCCAAAGGCTCCACTTGCTAATGGTAAGATCAACAAGGAGAAGCAAGTGGAGGCCCCCAAGCAACAAAAGCCCATATCAAGAAGCTATACATGTGATTATTTGTGTTGTTGGGTGATGATGGCAAAATAGTTGTCAAGTATGTTGGTGCCCTCAAGAAGAGGGAAATTATGAGAAATGTTTGGGTACCAAAAGCTTATGTGACTAACCCCCAAGGACCCAATCTCGTTTGGGTACCTAAATCTAGAACATAAACTTGTTTTGTAGGAATATGCCTCCGGTGGATCAAGTTGGGTGTTGGATAGTGGATGCACCAATCATATGACCGGGGCAAAAGATATGTTCTCCTCCTTTCAACCAAGCAACGACTCATGCAACAACATTGTGTTTGGTGACAATGGTAAAGAGAAGTGCTTGGTTTGGGTAAAATTGCTATCTCAACTGACAATTCCATATCTAATGTATTACTTGTGCATTCGTTGAGTTACAATTTGTTATCCGTTTCTCAACTTTGTGAAATGGGTTACGATTGTCTCTTTACGGATAAGGGTGTGACCGTCTCTAGAAGAAGGGATTCCTCTATTGCATTTAAAGGCGTGTTGAAGGGAAAACTTTACTTAGTTGACTTCTCAACTAGTAAGGTAGAACCTACAACATGTCTAATGGCAAAATCTAGCATGGGTTGGCTTTGGCATCGCCGACTAGCTCATGTTGGGATGAGGAACTTGGCCCAACTTCAAAGAGAAGGGCACATCCTTGGACTAACCAATGTTTCTTTTGAGAAAGATAGGATTTGCAGTGCGTGCCAAGCCGGAAAGCAAGTAGGAGCAAAACATCCAATCAAGAACATTGTGTCGACCACAAGACCATTGGAGCTATTGCATATGGACCTCATCGGACCCGTTGCTTATCAAAGCATCGGCGGTAACAAATACGGTTTCGTTATTGTTGATGACTATTCTCGTTTCACTTGGGTGTTCTTTTTAGCAGACAAAGCGAAACGCAAGGCATCTTCAAGAAGTTTGCTAGAAGAGCACAAAATGAGTTCGACATCAAATCAAGAAAGTGAGAAGCGACAACGGGACCGAGTTTAGGAACACCAACATAGAAGAGTATCTTGATGAAGAAGGGATCAAGCATGAGTTCTCCGTTCCATATACCCCACAACAAAATGGGGTTGTGGAAAGGAAGAATAGAACTCTTGTTGAAGCTGCAAGATCTATGTTGGATGAGTACAAGACTTCCCATGGATTTTGGGCGGAGGCAATGAACACGGCGTGTCATGCAATCAACCGCCTCTACCTTCACAAGCTAAAGGGAAGACGCCATATGAGCTTCTAACCGGTAACAAACCAAAGGTGCATTACTTTCGAGTTTTTGGCTGCAAGTGTTTCATACTTAACAAAAGGGCCAAAAGTTCAAAGTTTGCACCTAAGGTACACGAAAGGCTTTCTACTTGGTTATGGTACTAACGAACATGCTACCGTGTATCAATAAGGCCAACCGGCACTATTGAGTTTAACGGTAGACGTGACTTTTGATGAATCCGACGCTCTCAAAAGAGCAAGTCAATGATGAGCTTGTAGGTAATGACCGAGTCTCCATCCGAAAGCTATCAAGAAGCTACAACCGGTGATGTGAGACCGTTGAAATACAAGATGATGAAGATGAACCATCACACACTCCACAAGATTCTCATATCCATCATGTGCATCCAAATGCGCATGATTAAGCTTCCGCAACTCCGAATGGTGGTAGTTGTGGATGATGTTCAAGTGATACACCAAGTTGATGATCAAACACGAGCTCAACTGAAGTCCGACAGAAGATGGGGACATCAATGCATACGATGAAGATGATGAAGATGGACCCATCCAACGAAGATCACTTTTGCCCGCACCCAAGAGTTCATCATACAGTTCAACGGATCACCCGTTGACAACATATTGGGGAGCATACGGCGTGGGTAACGACACGTTCTCGTTTAGCAAATTTTTGTGAACATTACTTGTTGTCTCCTCTTTGGAACCTCTTAGGGTGGAAGAAGCACTGACGATCCGGACTGGTGATGGCATGCAAGAAGAGCTGACCAACTTCACCAGGAATGAAGTCTGGTCCTTGGTGGAAAGGCCAAGCAAAATGTGATAGGAACCCAAGGGTCTTCCGCAACAAGCAGACGAGCATGGCGTGGTGACAAGAACAAAGCACCGGTTGGGTGGCTCAGGAGTTTCACTCACATCGAAGGTTTGGATTTTGGGGAACCCATGCACCTGTAGCTAGGCTCGAGTCAATTCGTATATTACTTACTTGCCTTTGCTACTCACCATGATTTCAAGCTATACCAAATGGATGTGAAAAGTGCATTCCTCAAACGGCCCCCTCTCCGAATTGGTCTATGTGGAGCACCACCGGTTTTGAGGCCCAAAGTTTCCCAACCATGTCTACAAGCTCGACAAGGCGCTCTATGGGCTTAAACAAGCCCCTAGAGCTTGGTATGATTGTCTTAAGGACTTCCTACTCAAAAAGGGTTTTGAGATAGGAAGGGCCGATGCTACTTTATTTACTCCGCAAAGTTGATAATGTATCTTTGTGTGCCAAATATATGTCGATGACATAATATTTGGTAGTACTAATGTTGTCCTTTGTGAGGAATTTAGTAGGATCATGACCAAAAGGTTCGAGATGTCCATGATGGGTGAGTTGAAGTACTTTCTTGGATTCCAAATCAAGCAACTCAAGGATGGCACGTTCATCAGTCAAACCAAGTATACAAGAGACATGCTAAAGAAGTTTGAGATGGACAAGGCCAAACCCATCAAGACCCCTATGCCTACCAATGGACATCTTGATCTAAATGTGGATGGTAAGTCAGTGGACCAAAAGGTATATCGCTCTATGATCGGTTCATTACTTTACCTTTGTGCATCTAGGCCCGATATATGCTTAGTGTGTGCATGTGTGCAAGGTTTCAAGCTAATCCGAAAGAATGTCATATTATGGCCGTTAAGAGAATTTTTCGATACTTAGTGCACACTCCGAATCTTGGCTTGTGGTATCCCAAGGCTCCACTTTCGATCTACTTGGCTATTCCGATTCGGACTATGCCGGTTGCAAGGTAGACCGAAAGAGCACTACCGGGACTTGCCAATTTATTGGGAGGTCTTTGGTGTCATGGAGTTCTAAGAAACAAAATAGTGTTGCCCTATCCACCGCCGAAGCCGAGTATGTGGCGGCCGGCGTTGCTGTGCTCAACTACTTTGGATGAAGCAACACTAAAGGACTTCGGATGTGAGAAACCAAAATTCCACTTTTGTGTGACAATGAGAGTGCTATCAAACTAGCAAACAATCCCGTAAACCACTCTCGCACAAAACACATAGACATCCGACACCATTTCTTGAGAGACCATGAAGCCAAGGAGATATCGCAATACGCCATGTGAGCACCGAAAAACAACTAGCCGATATCTTCACAAAGCCTTAGATGAGTCAAGATTTTGTGCTTTGAGGAGTGAACTAAATATCATTGATTCTCGTAACGTGGCTTGATGTCTTGCACATATTTGTTTTCACCTAGAAACCTAAACAAATGCTTTTGACAAATATTGTAGTGATTTCAAAATCTATTTTGCATGCTTCACTTGTGTCCATAGCTATGTATTGATTCTATGAAATCTGGACATATTTGAATGTGTGTGGTATACCACACAAAGTCCTCCTGGAAACCCTCTCTGGACCCTCTGTTTTTCTGCCTGTCGGTGGTACCGCCATTGTGTCGGTACTACCGACGGCGGTAGTACCGGCCCCTATGGGCGTTCCACCGACCGTTACCTCCGAGTATAAAAAGGGGCGCGGTGAATCTTTTCAACCCTAGTCAATCTCTTTTGACCGCGCCGCCACCGTCCTTGTCTTCTTGCGCCATCTTCCGAGCCCGTTCTAGCCACCGTAACTTCTTCCTCTTCGATCTCTTTCCTCCTCCATCCAAATCCAAATCCCTCCGGTGGAAAGTTGCTTTGGAGCGTGGAGATCGTCTTGGTGGTGTTCTTGAAGCCCGAAGCTTCTTCTCCTCCTTTGTTTTCGCCTCTTCTTCTCGAATAGCAAGGTACTAGGGTGTTCTTGCTCGATCTCTAAATGTACCCTGTTCTAGGTCGTTTCCTTTGGTTGGCTTGTTCTATCTAGTGTGTAGATGCTTCTAAGATGTATGGTTTGCAAGTTCATGGCGATTTGGTAGATTGGATTGAAGGAAACCACACGCTGCTGTGCGGTCGGTAGTACCGCCCCCAGGGGTCGGTAGTACCGCCTGCGCGCAGCGAGCAGTTCTCCCTCCCGATTTTGATCGTCTTATTTGCTACATCCGTTGAAGTAATCGTTCCATCATCTTTGTCTCATGTTGGTCTATGCTATCTTTGTCTAGATGAGCTGGAGGCCCTCTCGTGCTCGTTCCCCTAGTGATGATGATGAGGATTATGCCGCCTTGGAGCAAGGTGGTCATGCTCAAGGGGAGCCGCCGCGTCGCAATCCCGGGCGCCGTGGTCGGTCTGGGAGTATGGATGACTCCTCTCGTCAATCCGTGGACGCTCGTCCGCGGGCCTTACGGGTCGTCGCAGCGTGGATAGCGCAAGGGCGAGCGGGAGCGGTCATGCCCGTGGCAGTGGGCATGCTGCTCCTCCTCCTCCTCAGCCTTCTCCGCCCCCTGTCGCTGGTCCGGTGGGACGCCTGCACAGCGTCATTGTGGGAGGAGTGCCTTCAGCTGGTCTCGATCGTGAGGGTCGCTCCATCGATCCTCAAGTTGGACCGGCATCCCCTCGGACTTCAGGGTTGATGCTAATCAACCGGGCTTTTGACATGCACCCTGAAGCCGAAGCTGTCATGTCCGCCGTCCCTCTCCGCTCTTCTTGGAAATCCCATGGATTACTCCGATAGAAAGCGGGGTAGCTTGATGAGGAGGCAGCGTGAGGAGAACCCCTATCTGTTTGTTAGAGATGCTTCTGTGGATAGGAGGTTCTGGTCCAGGTTCCAGCAAGATTTCTACGTGACAGTGTGCTGGAAGGTTTTTGTGCTAAGGGACATCCTCCTCTTTTTGCTCATAAGAGACTGGTTCTCTCCTCTCTGACCGACAAAGATTCTGAGGACATTCAGGCCCTGGTGCAGAGGTTAGAGGAGTGGAGAGTTTTGGGGCTGATCTCTGGCGAGCGCAGCTTCAACCAGGAGATTCTCTGTCAGTTTTGGGCCACTTTGTTCATTGATAAGGAAGCTCGCGTGCTGCATTGGATGACCCAAGGGTCCACTACAGATGTGCCTTCGTCACATTTGCTCGGTTGTTGGGCTTCGATCATGTGGACAGAGATGCCCCTCGTCTTTCAGAGATGTATGGAGGGGTATGTACTTAGAGCAGTTGCAGAGCTCAGGTGTCTATTTGGATGGTGCAGTGGCGACCTTCAAGGTCCCTGGCCTGAAGCCCCGCTTACTACGTCCTCAACAATATCATGATGCGCCTGACTCTGGATCCCAAATTGGAGATCAAGATAACTTGAGAGATGATGCTGCCAAGGTCCTCGTCCGCTTTGCTCTGCCAGATGGACGGTTTAGCATCTCTCACTTTCTGTGGCAGAAAATCTCCGATGTTTACAATGATCCTCACAAGGCCTTGCCATATGCTCCATATCTTATGCATATCATTGAGCATGTGGTTGGCGCCACCTTCGAGTATGATCGCACCATGAAGGAGTACAGTGTTCGCAAGTTCACCTCGGCTCCTTCCAAGGACAAAGAAAAAGTTGATGAAGGTGGTGAGGTCCCAGCAGATGCAGCAGCGCCTGGCGAGGCTCAGCCGGGTGGAGATGTTCCCCATGCTACCGCTCCTCCTCCGCGTCGTGAGAGGCGTAGGGGTGGCGGTCTTTGCTCCGCCCTTGGCAAGATCTTTGAGTGGATGTGCTATCGGGCCGATCGTGACGAGCGACATCAGCATGAGGTGCGTCAGCATCTCGGTCTTCCTCCGCGCTCTCCGGTCCGACCCCATCCAGATCCGTTTGCTGAGTACGATGCTCATGCCCGGAGCGATGGTGATGATGATGATGATGATGATGATGGTGGTGGTGGTGGTCACCCCCAGCAGCAGCCCCAGCAGCAGGCCCAGCAGCAGTCCCAGTTTCCAGGTGGTGGTGAGGCGGGTTTTTACAGCTCCATGCTGTATCCGCCCCATCAGTTCTATCCTCCGCCACCACCTCAGTACCAGCCTCATTCCTTCTTCCCTGACTATGGTATGGGCACGTCCTTTGCTGGCGGGTCCACATCGTATCAAGGAGGGGGTGGTGGCTCGTACATGGGCTTTGCTGGCCCCGACGCCGATCCAGCTGGGAGTGGTGGTCCTCGCGACTCTACACCACCACCTGATTCTTCGGCTCCTTCATCCTTCCCTAGTGGTGATGTTGGAGAGAGTGCCTATTCCTCTCTCTTCGGGGGCTCTTATCATGATGGATCTTCTAGCAGCTATTATTGATTCTTTGCTTATCTTGGCCTACCTGCTTTGGTACTTGATGCCAAAGGGGGAGTGTTAGGCTTATCTTGTTGTAATAGCTGTAAGAAAGGGTAATCTTTGAGACTAAGTGTGGTATGCTACATTTTATTTGTGATATGCTGAGGATGTAAAACTTTTATGCTTATTGTTATATTCATGCTTGGTTCATCCTCGTTATTGATGCTCTTGTCATGGTGATTGTTGTTTTCGATATGGCTATGTGATTTGAGTTCTTTTCTTTCTTCAATAGCCATTCGCGTTTCTTATTACATTGTTATGTGCATCACCATGTCATACCGTTTATGCATCACAAATTGATATATTTGATGTTGTCACACACTTAGGCACCCCACGGATTGCAAAATTTAGGGGGAGCTCTTGTTCTTGTGTATGCAACCTTGCTTTCTAATCAAGGTTTGAAATTCATATCCAAAGCATACACTAAGGGGGAGCTTCAACTAAATTTTGGAATTCAAAAGCTTCAATTCTTTCTATCCCTAATTGTAAGCCTAAGTTGGTTGTCATCAATTACCAAAAGGGGGAGTTTGAAAGTGCATTCGCCCCCAATGTGGGTTTTGGCTAATTAATGACAATCAAATTAGGGACTAACCAGTTTATAAAAGCATGTATGCAGGTGTTAGTCCTTTGAAAGATTTGAAACGTTGAAATCTCGTGAACAAAGCACGTAGGATATTTTTGGATATAAAGATGCCTAGCTCAAGTGGTAGTTTAAAATTTCAATTTTAAACTTGAGTTATAGGTAAGCCGGACTATGAAGAGGGTCACAAAGTAAGTTGGCTAGATGTGGAGAAAAGTGCTCAAATCGACTAACCTTAGTTCGCTTGAGAGACACCGCACAATCACGAACACGTAGAGGGTAATTTCATATGGTCGGTGGTACCGACCATGGGTGGTCGGTGGTACCAACCACGGCTTCTCTGCGCAGCGCTCAAACACCCTCTCTGTGTTGGACAAAAAATGACCTGGCGGTAGTACCGCCATAACCTCGGTACTACCGCCCGCGGTGGTACCGACGCAAGGTCGGTAGTAACCTGGTTTGCAACCCTCTCTCGATAGAGTTGTTTTTGACCTAGCGGTGGTACCGCCATTACCTCGGTAGTACCCGCCAGCGGTGCTACCGACCATGGCCGGTAGTTTCCAATTTGCAAGGCTCTCTGTCCGCGCTGATTTGGCCTGGCGGTAGTACCGCCATTACCTCGGTAGTACCGCCCCCGGTGCTACCGACGCAAGGCCGGTAGTAACCAAGTTTACAGAGCTCCCTGTGTAGAATTGAAAAAGGCCTGGCGGTGGTACCGCCATAACCTCGGTACCACCGGGATCGGAGGTACCGAACGGAGGTCGGTGGTAACTTGGCTTTGTGAGGCTCTCTGTGTTGTGTTGAATATGACTTGGCGGTGGTACCGCCATAACCTCGTACCACCGGCCTCGGAAGCACCGACCCAGGTTCGGTGGTTGAAAGTTTTTCAGGGCTCTCTGGACTTACTAGCCTTTGACTTGGCGGTGGTACCGCCATTACCTCGGTACCACCGAACTCGGAGGTATCGACCCTCGGGCGGTAGTTTCTGAGGGACCGAGTCCCTAACTGAGTTGCTCTCTGTTCGAGCTTGTTTTGGCCTGGCGGTGGTACCGCCATAACCTCGGTACCACCGGCCTCGGTGGTTCCGTCCTTGGCCCGGTGCTTGTCAGTTTGACCAGATCTGGGTGTATGCGACCGTTGTGACATGGTCGGTGGTACCGACCCTGGGTGGTCGGTGGTACCGACCAGCCTCGGGACTGTGGGAGTATAAATACATCCCCTCTTCACTTTTCACGGTCACGGACTCACACTATACACTTATTGCTGACCTAACTCTAGACAAACTCTCTCCAAGCATTGACTCACCCCTCTCTCTCTCCCCCTTTGCTCCTAGATTCATTCCCTTGCAAGATTTGAGCTAGGGAAGTGAGATTCGAGAGTGGGAAGCATCAATCTTCGACTTGAGCACTTGGTTTCCATCTTGCCGGCTTGTTTTGTGTCTTTTACTCTTGAGCTCTTTGAGCTCTAGCCGGTTAGGTGTTCTTCGTGGTAGCCCGTATTGATTTACTTGTGAGGGCTCCCCGAAGCGTTTGTATTACCCTGAGATTTCTAGTAGAGATACTCTCGTAGCCTTTGTGGTTGCTTGAGTGAGGCGAGGAGGTGAAATAGACTCCGACCTTTGTGGTCACCTCAACAACGAGGAAGTAGGCACTCCTTAGTGGATTGGCCGAACCTCGGGATAAATCTTGTGTCCCGTGTGCTTGTTGTTGTTGTCCCTATTTTCTCTACTTCTCTTGTTATTGTGTTCTTCGTGTTCTTCCTATCCCTATCTCGTTCTTAGGTTGGGAAGGCTCGATCTACATCAAGGGGAGCAACCAAGGTTTGGTGAGAGTAGTTTACCATAAATTATTCTTAGAAAGTTGGCTAGAAACTTGTTTTATCTTCATAGCTTACATTCATCGGATTTGTAGTTTCTTTTAGGATCCCGGTTGTGCCGTTTGTTTGTGTTGGTAGTACCGGTGTTTCACACCCGGTAGTACCTACCCAAACAAACCGGCCTCTCTGTTGCTATCTAACTACATCTTATAGTTTGTGAAGTTTCAGATAGTCAAAAATCACCTATTCACCCCCCTCTAGGCTGATTCGGTCCTTTCAGACTCCTTTTCAGGAGGGGAGGATGATATGACCTCACCGACCAGCATGCCGACCAGCAATATGTCACAAGCTCCAACAGGTCGGTATCACCTACATCGACACCAACCCAAGTCCTTGATGTTACACGCAGCCAAGCAAAGAAGTTATAACAAAAGGTGCACGCGCTACTTTGTGAAATTCATTTTAATATTAATGAGAATTATATATTACCTACCTAGTCGTGCACATTGCTATTGCTCAAGTTCACCAAGGAGGAAGACAAGAACACACAAAGAATTAATTACAATGAAGCTCCACATTCTGACCAGTCCAGTCCAGCAGAAACGTCGGAAAGAATTAGTCATATCTTTTGATTCACAAAAGCTATGAAGGCCCACGAGGACATTCTGGAAAGCTTATGAAGTCTAGTTTCCAATGCAATAAGTTCCGACCAGTTTGGAATTTTTCTCTTGACTGCCGACCAGATTTAGTGCATACTGGTCAGCTGCTGGACAGACTACATGTTGTCCAACTTGCCGTGCAAAACTGTACCAATCTACGAAACTTCATGGTGCAAGCTGCACATGGTGTGAAAGCTTATCAAGTCAACTTTCCAACACAACTGACGGTGCATCATTTGGACTTTCCTAGGTGGAGTTATTGCCAAAACATTGAAGACTGCTCTGAAGTCCAACAGTCACGCGAGATTAACTCAGAAGCCCCTTTCGTGGAAGCCTGTTCACATAGTCTATCTTTTCATTTCTATTTTGTGTTTATACATATCTAGGAGGGCTGTTCCTAGTATAAATATGTCATTTCTTCATAGCAAACAGACTTTTGATAATCGAAATACAGAACCCCTTTGTTCAGCTGTGTGATAACAAACTTTGAGAGTGAATCTCTACCCCTTTGCTCTTGTGATTTCCTTCGCGGATTTACAGAAGCGGCGGCGTCATCCGCTCCTAATTGGTGCTCCTACTCCCTTCAAGGTTTTCCTTGATTGATTGTAGGCTGTGTTGGTTGGTTCTTTGAGAGTGTGGTTGGGCGAATCCTCGATTCAGGTTGTCGGTTAAAGACGGTGGTTGGCTTCGAGTTTTATTTGTCAGGTTGCACTAGTTATCGCTGCTTGCAGCAAGTTATCCGGCTGTTCTTCAGCTAGTTATCAAGTTCAAGATCCTACGTCGTGAAGATCGGGACAACGAGTCACATCATCTGGTATCAAAGCTTTCGTTACCACGGTAGGAATCTTTACCCTTAGCTATATATATTTTGTGTTCGTCCTATCCACCAAAAAGCCATAAAAATATTTTGCCATAGCCCTTTGTTTCAATCTATTTTTTTAGTGAGTTTTGTTAAGTTTTAGTCCATTAGTATCTTTGTTTAGTTGCTGATCATTTATCCTTCGTGTGTCCTTTGTGCCTCTTTATTTTATCTGAAACACCCTATAAAAATCTGAAACCTATATCATCCTTCATGTTAACTTTTGTCCTATCAAGTCATAGCCACTGATTGCTTTTGTTATTTGTATGTCCTATCCATAAGTGTGCAAGTATCATATCTGATCTGTGTGTTTAGTTCTATTTAAAAGAATCGTGTCAAAAAAAAGTGCAAAAAAAATAGTGCTGCAAGAAGTTAAAAAACAAAAGAGATTAAGATCAGTTAGTTTATATGTACAAGTGTTGAAGTTAATCATATCAAATTGTGTAACCAGTTTGCTATCTTTGCTTGATGCAAAACTTTGGTTGGTTTGATTGCAACACTTGCATCCCAATCATACTCCTTGTTTGCATCAATCCTGAAATTTCTTTGTGCGTGTGTGATCCATTTATATCTTTTTCATATCTTGTGGTCAGCACTAGGCGGAGAATATCTAGTTTGGATTGTTATTTAACATTACAATAACTAGAATTCAGATTGTTTTTCCTTGTATTAATCCCCACCAAGCTCCACATACAAGCCATCGTAATCGGTACTCTGTTCTTGTATTCGCCTCGCCATCACTTTCTGTTACCACCACACGCTTTGCTTTTCTATAACCCGCAGGGATTTCATAAGAGCTTTAGTTGGTAAGAGAGGTGAGGTTGTGTGAGTTCCACATATTATCCTATACCACATATAAGCTTGTTGTTTGCATATGTATTAACCATGACAGGTCGAAGGTACACCAATCTTCCATTCTATGGAAGTACTGATCCGGAGGAATTTCTTGAGTGGCAAGAACAAATGGAGATTGAACTTGAAGTCCAAGAATATTCAGAAACAAAGAGGATATCCCGGGCCATACTTGAATTTGAAGATTATGCTCTTGATTGGTGGAAACAATATCCACATAAGTGTCTCATCAAGAATTGGGAAGAATTGAAGAAAGCCATGAGAAAGGAATTTGTTTCAAGAAAATATGGACTGATTTTACTTCGTCGTTTGGAGAATGTGAAGCAAGGTAGTAAATCTGTCCAAGCATATTATGATAAGCTATGTTCTTTCTTGCATCGAGCAAATATTGTTGATGACATGAATGCAATGAAGTACTTCATGAGAGGCCTTAATGATAGCATTGTTGCTGCAATAAAGGAGAAACATTTAAGAAACATGCAAGATCTTTTGAGTTGTGCAATTAAAGAGGAGAAGAAACTTATGAAGGTGCAGCAAGGCAAGATCAAAGGATGCATTAATTTCAGCCAAGAGTTAGGTGCTAAGAAACACCCATTATGTCCTCTTTTACTGGATACAAGCAAGCATCAACTCCATGTACAAAGAGAAGACATGTTGTCCCAAAAGCTTCTTCAGTTGATACTAGTGCCAAAAGAAGTGAACATATTTCTCCATTGAAGACTAATCTTTTGAGTACGGAGTTGAAGGAACAAGCTGCAGTTCCACACCATGCAAATCTGAAATTTAGTCAGCAAGAAGCATCACTACAATGCATGACACATGTGTTGTAGATACTACAAGTCTTGTGCCTTGTTCTAGTACCAATTGTGGTGAAGTTAAAGGTCCCAAAACTGTGTAGAATTCTGCCTTGCAACTTGAAAAATTAGAGCTGAAATGGGATCAAGAGGTTGGTAACACTTCAAATTTTGAAGGCATAGATAATCTGAATTTGAAGACTGACCATAGTGTCAATTTGAGTGTTGAACGTGAGATGAAAGATGCCACTATATTGCCACCTAGTGTGAGTGCCAAATCTGTCCAAGATGAAGATCATGATGCTCCAACAAATCTGCAGTTACAAACTAATGTTGTCCAAGCATGAACAAAATGCAAAGATGTGTGGTACCATCAGCTTCTTTGAGTGAGGAGTTATTGGACAGTTGTGCTGAAATTAAGTGCTCCAACATGCCACCTAATGTTCAGATTGAAGGCAAGAGTTGTGCAGATGATTCCACTCATATCAATCCTAGTACAACACCTTTTGAGAAACTCAAAAATGATTGTTTGGTTGCAACTATTGTTCTTCCAATACAATTGTAGGAGACCATGAATCTGAATCCCTATTCATATGACACTCCACAAGACATTGAAGAGGTTGAGCATCAATACCCATGTGAGAATGAGAGCCACATAGCCAAATTTAGTGAGAATGAAAATAAAAGTGAGTTGTGTGATTCCACTAAATGTGAGAGTGAGAGCATCAAATATGAGTGTGAGGGAAACACCACACAAAGAAGAGAGCTTTATTTCAAAGCATGTGAGGATAATTTTAACACTAACACACTAAAGTCTACTTCTAGTGTTGTCTCTCAAAATGTGCAGGTGTAAGGAAAATGAAGAAGAGATTGCTTCTCAAAATGCCACCCTGCATGGCGAGCGAAGTGAAGAGATAATAAATGTTGACAACCAATTCATTGCTGCCCCAAGTTTGAACCATGAAAACAGTGGAGGTAAAGATTCAGAGATACAACCCATTGTTTATGAACCATCACAAAATCTGAAAGGAACTAAAAATAATTTAGGTATGAATTTGAAATACAAATTGGTGAGCAAATGTGACATTCCACTTGTTTCAGTTGAAATTAGCAAAACACAAAACCTTTATCTTGATTTGATTAATCCACATGATCATACAAGTGCTAAAATCTTGCAAGTGGACAACCCTTGTTCAATCATTCAGCATTGTTACTATTCTTTGACTGATATGCATGCTACTTTACATGCTAATAATGTTGACCATGTGAAGTTGATTACTCATGCTGAATTTCTTAATAGAACAACCCCTGCTGAATGTATGTTTTATGTCAAGCTTGATGAATTTGTTGATATTGATAAAATACTTAAAAGCGATGTTGATATATCATCTATGAAATCTCTGAATAGTGCATATAGCTGCAAGTTTACTTTTAACTTCATTGGACATTATGTTGAAAATAAATTTTATGCTTGTGCTCTTTGCATAACATGTGATAAGCTTGCTGAATTGAACTTGAATAGAATGAACAGTATATCTTATGAACCATATTTTTCTTTATTTCAGATAAGAACATTGTTTAGTGCTTGTTGTTTCGAACTATCAATGTTATCTCCTCGTTCATGTTTTTCACTGAAAGAAAGAAATCTTGTGCAATTGTGTTCCACTCATTCACCCAAAGTCTTTCCATCTACATTTGGAACCATGGAGTTTGAAAGGTACATATCTAAACATTTGAATACCTTACACCATATGGATCTTTCTAATGGCACAAATGTTTCATTTCCATCTATTGTTATGAACTATCTCACTAAGATGAAATATGATAACATGAATGAAATAAGTTGTTTGAAAGAAATTTTTGTGCTTCCATTTTCAAAACTAATCCCAGGATCAAAAAAACTTAGAAATTATTTCTTCCATAAGAATGAAAATATTGTGAAAATAAATTATAAAGAAGTCAATGAACAATCCTCGGTAAGTTATCATAGAAATTGGCATACGCATCCACTCTCTATTTTCTTTGAACTACTTTCAGGAGAACAAAAACAGAGGACAAGTTTTCCGGGGGAGGGAGAATGATAAGACCGTGCCAAGGACATCGACATTCACTCATAATTCTAAGCATTCATTCAAGGTGAAAGCTAAACTTGACTCAAAGTTATTTAGATTTCCACCTACAAAGCTACTACTTGGTCTATATGATTACAGATTCAAACACCTTGCTGTAATGGAAGAAGAAGATTGTCCAAGAAACATAGCATCTACTCATGTTGGCCTAGCACAATTATTGGGCTTAGATGGTTTAGAGTCGAGGATGACTCCTTTTCAAGGAGGGGAGGATGATATGACCTCACCGAGCAGCTCGTCGACCAACAAGACCTCGCTGACTAGCAAGATGTTACAAGCTTCAAATCAAACTACAACAGATACTTCAGAGTCGTGGACAACTCCTTTTCAAGGAGGGGAGGATGATATGACCTCACCGACCAGCATGCCGACCAGCAAGATGTCACAAGCTCAACAGGTCGGTATCACCTACATCGACAGCAACCCAAGTCCTTGATGTTACACGCAGCCAAGCAAAGAAGTTATAACAAAAGGTGCACGCGCTACTTTATGAAATTCATTTTAATATTAATGAGAATTATATATTACCTAAGTCGTGCACATTGCTATTGCTCAAGTTCACCAAGGAGGAAGACAAGAACACACAAAGAATTAATTACAATGAAGCTCCACATTCTGACCAGTCCAGTCCAGCAGAAACGTCGGAAAGAATTAGTCATATCTTTTGATTCACAAAAGCTATGAAGGCCCATGAGGACATTCTGGAAAGCTTATGAAGTCTAGTTTCCAATGCAATAAGTTCCGACCAGTTTGGAATTTTTCTCTTGACTGCCGACCAGATTTCGTGCATACTGGTCAGCTGCTGGACAGACTGCATGTTGTCCAACTTGCCGTGCAAAACTGTACCAATCTACGAAACTTCATGGTGCAAGCTGCACATGGTGTGAAAGCTTATCAAGTCAAATTTCCAACGCAACTGACGGTGCATCATTTGGACTTTCCTAGGTGGAGTTATTGCCAAAACATTGAAGACTGCTCCGAAGTCCAACAGTCACGCGGGATTAACTCAGAAGCCCTTTCGTGGAAGCCTGTTCACATAGTCTATCTTTTCATTTCCATTTCGTGTTTATACCTATCGAGGAGGGCTGTTCCTAGTATAAATATGTCATTGCTTCATAGCAACACGGACTTTTGATAATCGAAATACAGAACCCTTTGTTCAGCTGTGTGCTAACAAACTTTGAGAGTGAATCTCTACCCCTTTGCTCTTGTGATTTCCTTCGTGGATTTACAGAAGCAGCGGCGTCATCCGCTCCAATTGGTGCTCCTACTCCCTTCAAGGTTTTCCTTGATTGATTGTAGGCTGTCTTGGTTGGTTCTTTGAGAGTGTGGTTGGGCGAATCCTCGATTCAGGTTGCCGGTTAAAGACGGTGGTGGCTTCGAGTTTTATTTGTCAGGTGGCACTAGTTATCGCTGCTTGCAGCAAGTTATCCGGCTGTTCTTCAGCTAGTTATCAAGTTCAAGATCCTACGTCGTGAAGATCGGGACAACGAGTCGCATCACTGCATGTATTTGGGGTTTCGCTCAATAGGTTTTTCTACCTCTACCCCAGCTAAAGTATCTTGAACGTCTTGAACCTTTGCTGGGGTGGAATCCTCAATCACCATCGGCTCGGTTTCATTAATGATGGGAACCTCGATAGAGCCGACCGTAATTGTGGGCACAAGATCAGGTCTAATCGGAGAAACAATGGGGACACTTTGTACCTTCTTAGGTACATAAATTTGTCGCACTTGTGCTTTCCCCATTTCCTGAGAGGTCAAGGTCCTTGATGTGATCAGCCGATTCTGATTTGTGTTACTAGAACTTGGCCGATCACCCAAATGATCGAACATTGAGATCCTTGTAGGCTGTTTAGCAGGCATTCCCCATCCTGGTTGGTAGTACATATGTGCTGGCATGGGGTAAGGTACCCACACTCCTTGAGGACCCCATTGTGGTGGTGGCAAAATAGGAGGAGCCCACTGATGCCAACAAGGGCCGATCTTCGGTGCTGGAGATACTGCCTGAGACACCATCATTTGCTTGGGCTTCTCATCCCCATGCTTCAGAGGAGTAGACTCTCTTTGAACCAACTCAAATACTTACCATGTAACCCGGTCCCTTCCGAATATATAAGGAGGGGCAGGGGTCCTCCGAGAGGACAGGTCACAACTCACAAGCCAGATCCAATCAATACAACTCGACGCAGGACTCAGGGTATTACGCTAACCTAGCGGCCCGAACCTAGATAAACTTTTGTGTCATCTAGTTTTGCCTTGCGTCATGTCTGGGTCATCGTCTTGCGCACCTTCCCCTCTAATCTACCACCTTGGGCATACCCCTAGGTGGACTATCGGTGATATTTCGTCGACATTGGCGCCCACCATGGGGCATGTGCGTAGAGACTCCATGGCGAGCCGAATGGTTATCTTCCCTGCTTCCACGGCTCTTCTGGCGGGCCTCACGTTCACTGTTGTGTCGTTCTCCTGGACTATCGGCGTTGACGGCGCCGCAAGAGGCATGGAGGCGGTGCAGGCTTCCCCTATGCCGAACAGATCTGCTTCCACCACTTTAGCATCGGCGGGACCAGCCTCGACATCTCTTCGAGGTCATCTTCTCCGGCGCTCCGACCACGCTTCCCTGCTATTGGGGACGGCGTGTCAACGACACCGATCTGACCGAATCCATCGATCGGGTCACGACAAGCATCGGTGAAACTCTCGCTCTTGTAGATCTGATCAGAGATCGATCTCCGAGCACGACATCGTCCTACCTCTCGTTCCGACCTCCAACCGCATCACAATCATAGTGATGATCACTGTAATAATTGGCGCTATGACGACCACGACCGATGCTATGACGATCGGTAGGAAAGATCGAGGGCCAGACAATTCCATCATCGTCGATAAAGAAGACATCGTTGGCTCGGTTGATTAGCTACGATGAGGATTCTGAGATGTTGTTCGACGACCCATGCCCTATGAATGAATCTTGGCCCCTAGTGGGTTTCGGTGATTGGATGAAACACAAGATTACTATGACTAACGTGTGTTTTGCAGAAACAGGAATGAGTTATGTCATGGTAATGGCGACGATACGGGCATACAGAGTTCATGTCCCCTGGCGATGGATATCATTTCGGTTTTCAAAGGACGGACGACGAAGATGGTGGTAGACTAGGCTAAGTGTCATATGGTGTTGGAGGACACTTAGGTAGTCTTAGGTCTTTGTTTTTCCTTTGGCCGTATTATAAAGGGGAGCGTGAATTAGTAGCTTGACCTAGATGAGTCTATTGAGGTAGGTGTGGTGCACACTTGTTATTTCATAGCCCTAGGTAGCTTTGAGAGAGCCCTTATGTCGTGAGGATGAAAAGTCGTTAAGGCAGCGTTGCGATCCGAAGTTGTTTTGGCCCTGTTACAGGCATCGGACGCTGGCCTTAGTGGCATCGGACGCGCGTCCGATGTCACTCAGACATGAGTGTGCTGGCGACGTGGCATCAGACGCTCCGATGTGGTCACATCGGACACTGTGATGCCACTGTTCATGAGAGAGTGCCCTGAGGGGCACATCGGACGCTGAGGGCCAGCGTTCGATGTCCTTGCAGAGAGGTTCCAAAGAGGTCAGATTCACATCAGATGCGTCCTATGTGATGGCATCGGACGCTGCCCAGCGTCCGATGTCCCTTTAAGAGGTCTGACAGAAAGTACAATTGACCGTTGGGTCGAGGGCATCGGCGCGTCCGATGCCAGGCATCGGAGCGTCTGATGCCCCCAAAAATCGTATTGTGCAGTGCTCTTTTGGATGGCCGGTTGGGGGGAGTATTTATACTCCTCCCCCTCCTCCATTAGAGTGTTCTTGCCATTCCATTCTGCTGAGAAATACCTTGAGAGAGCAAGGGAGAGCAAGAGCCCTAGTGAGGTTGAGAGATTTCCCAATTGTGAGAATTAGGGACCTCATTAGTGAAAGAGAGTAGCAAGTGTGCATCCATCCATCTCTTTGGCCTTGACTTGGTCAAGTGAGAGTTCTGGCTTGTTACTCTTGGTGATCAGCATCACCTAGACGACTTGGTGGTGATCGAAGAGCTTGGTGATCATCCGGTGGACTTGTGGATGACCCAAGTTGGCTTGTGACCAGTAGTGAGCGATTCACCGGGCCGGAGTGGCGAAGAATCAGCTCATAGTGAGCACTTGATCCTTGCGCGGATCAAGGGGGAGCGATACCCTTGCGCGGGTGCTCCAACAAGGACTGGGGGGTGTGCCGACACCTCGATACCTCGGCAAAAAGATCATCGTGTCATCTCTACTCCTTTTACATACGCATTTACGTTTGAGCAATTCAATTCCGCAATTTACTTGTTGTTCATCCTTTATTGAATTGCCTTGCTAGAGTAGAAGTGGCATAGTGATAATATTTTGTGCGGTAGAGCATAGAAACACATTTCTAGGCACAAGGGTTAATTGGGCTTGATAGGTTCTAATTTATGCTAAAGTTTTAGAAAAGCCCAATTCACCCCCTCTTGGGCATCTTGATCCTTTCAATTGGTATCAGTGCCTCGTGCTCTCGATTTAGGCTTAACCGCCTAGAGTTAAGATGTCTGGAGGTGATGGACCACCTCCCATGTTTGAGGGAGATGACTTTCCATATTGGAACATCTGTATGGAGTCATACCTAGAGGCGGTCGATGTTAAATGCCGTCAAGCCGCAATAACCGGGTTCCCCAAACCCAAGGAGGGCACTAGCCTCACGCCACATGAGGAAGAGAATGAGAAGTGGAATGCAAAAGCCAAAAATATCATCTTTAGAGGAATTTGCAAGGATGTGTTTAACCATGTCTGGAACCACAAGGATGCCCATGAGCTATGGGATAACATTTGTGCGCTCCATGAGGGAACCAAGAATGAGCGTGAGGAGCGTTATCATTTGGTCATGCAAAAGCTTAATTCTTTTGATATGCATGCTAATGAAAATGCAAATGAAATGTACTCACACTTGAATGTTCTTGTAGAAGAGCCACTACAAGAAATGGTTGGCTTTTTGACATAAAATCCATTTGTGACACTGGCTTTTTGACCCAAGGTTGGCATGTAGAAGCTCAGTGGACTTGGCCTCACACAAATGCAACCATCTGATGTTGTGAGGAAGATTCTATGTGTCCTTCCCATTGACAAATATGGACACATTGTGACGGTGCTACATCAAAGTGATCTTTCCACCGCTACACCAACTCAAATCTTGGGATAGATCAATGCTCATGAGATGTACATGCACATCACACCAAGTGGTGGTTCTTCCACCGACAAGAAGAGGGACTTGGCCTTCAAAGCAAGCCTTGACAAGAAGGGCAAGTCCAAGGCAATTGAGGTGCATCATGAGAGCAGAAGTGATGAAGAAGATGATTCCAACATTGCTCTCATGGTTAGGAATACCACCAAGATGTTGAAGAAGCTTCACAAGAATGGAGTCAACTTTGACTCAAGAAAGAAGAAGTTCTTCACAAGTAGCAAGAGAAGGCCAATCTCCAAAATGGATTGCTACAATTGCGGTGATCTTGGCCATCTTGCTCATCAATGCACCAAGCCCAAGAAGGACAAATACAAGAACAAGAACAAGGGCAAGAAGTATGACTCATCAAGTGAAGATGAGAAGAGAAATGAAAAGCCCTATAAGAGAGATGACAAGAAGAAGAAGCAATACCACAAGAAAGGTGGCAAAGCTTACATTGTTGGTGATTGGATCACCGACATTGACTCCTCCGGTGGCTCATCAAATGAAGATAGTGATGATGAGAAGGAGAAGGTGACCGCTCTAGTGATTGGGACCTCTACACCACCACCACCACCATCGCCATCATCCACTACCCACCTATGCCTCATGGGCAAGGGTGACCGGAAGGTACAAAGTGATGATGACTCTAGTGATGATGAAAGTGATGGAGAGTTCCAAGCTCCTTCTTATGATGAACTTGTTGATTTGCTAAACAACTATTCTAAAATCATAAGAAAGTCTGGAGCTAAAAATGAAAAGCTTGTTGATGAAATGAATCTCTTGTTGAAAAATATACCATGCTATATGCTATTGATGAACTATGACTATATATGCTATACTACAATACAAAACTGACTGCACTATGTCATCTTCCATCAGAGCTCAAATCCTTTAACAAGGAGCTCAAAGCTAAAAATGAAAAACATGATAAGATGCATAGTGATCTTAACACTAGTTATGCTTTGCTCAAAGAACAATACACTCAAGTTAAAGTTGATCATGATGCTCTTTCCGTTGCTTATGATATACTTTCTCATGAGACACATGATGCAACTAACCTTGTTGCTAAGTGTGACATAGCAACATCTTGTGAGGACTTGGTTAGTGAGCATGATGAGCAAAGAGCTAGTAGCAAGGGCAAGAAAGTGGTTGAGGCCGAACACTATGATGACTATGTCAAGATCAAGAATTAGAATGCAAAGCTCAAGATTGATCTAGAGAAGCTAACAACCACCAAGCAAGTTGTCATTCAAACTCATGATGATGACTATAGCATGACTCTTGAGCTTGACATGCTAAAAGAAGAGACAAGAGATTGAAGATGGAGAGAGATTACAAGATGACACCATCTCAAATGGAGCTCCAACAAGAAAATGACAAGCTCAAGAAAGAGAAAGAGCACCTTACCACCGGGTTGAGAAACTTCACCAAGGGTCAATGTCTTCAAAGTGAGCTTCTCATGAACACAGTAATGAAGACCAATAGAAGTGGTATTGGCTACCTTGAAGAGAAGATGAAGCAACGCAAGAGCATCCCAAAGCCAAAGAAGCAGAAGTTGAGAAGATGCTTTGAGTGTGGAAAATAAGGTCACTTTGCTCACGATTGTGAAGAGCCAAAACCCAAACCTTGCCCAAGCATTCTAGGCCCTTTGCTTTCAATGCTCACTACATGCTTAGACAAGACTCTAGTGGAAAAATGAAAGTTATGTTCATGGGGCCTCCAAACAAGAATAGGCCAAAGCAAATTTGGGTTGCTAAGTCACTAGTAGAGAAGGTTAAGGGGCCTCAACAAGTTTGGGTCCCTAAAGCTCAAGCTTGATTTCTTGTGTGTGTAGGTGAACTACAAGACCGGTGGATCTCATTGGGTGATTGATAGTGGTTGCACACAACATATGACCGGTGATCCCCAAATGTTCACCTCACTAGAAGAGAATGTCAATGACCAAGAAAGATTACATTTGGTAACAACTCAAAGGGAAATGTCACGGGTTGGGCAAAGTGGCATAACCAATGACCATACAATATCAAATGTGCTTCTTGTTGCTTCATTGAGCTTCAACTTGCTATCTGTTGGGCAACTATGTGATCTTGGCTTTCAATGTTTGTTCACCGATAAAGAAGTGGTTGTGACCAAGAAAGATGATACACAAGTGATATTCAAAGGCTTTAGATACAACAATCTCTATCTAGTAGATTTCTCCTCTGAAGATGCCAACTTGAAGACATGTTTGTTCACTAAGCAATCTCTTGGTTGGCTATGGCATAGAAGATTGACACATGTTGGAATGAACACTCTCAACAAGCTATTGAAGAAGGATTTGGTTAGGGGCTTGAAGGATGTCAAGTTTGAGAAGGACAAATTGTGTAGTGCATGTCAAGCCGACAAGCAAGTTGCAAACACTCATCCAACCAAAGCCTTTGTTTCAACATCTAGAGAGTTAGAGCTACTTCACATTGATCTTTTTGGGCCAACAACATATGCTAGCTTGGGAGAAAATCTCTATTGTTCAGTGATTGTTGATGACTATTCAAGATACACTTGGGTGTTCTTTCTTCATGACAAATCCGAAGCAACCCCTTCATTCAAGAAGTTTGCCAAGAGAGCCCAAAATGAATTTAACTTGAAGATCAAAAAGATTAGAAGTGATAATGGGAGAGAGTTTGACAACACCCACATTGAGCAATATTGTGATGAAATTGGGATCAAGCATGAAGTCTCCGCAACCTACACTCCACAACAAAATGGGGTAGTTGAGAGGAAGAATCGGACACTAATCACCCTAGCAAGAACAATGTTAGATGAGTACTCTACACCGGAAATATTTTGGACGGAAGCAATCAACACGGCATGTTATGCATCCAACCGGTTGTTCCCCCATCGTCTCCTTGGCAAGACCCCCTATGAGCAACTCAACAACAAGAAGCCAGATGTATCCTTCTTTAGGGTGTTTGGGTGCAAATGCTACATCTACAAGAAGCGCCAACACCTAGGGAAGTTTCAACGCCGATGTGATACTGGTTTTCTTGTTGGTTACTCATTGAAGTCCAAAGCATATCGAGTATTCAACCATGCCACCGGGATGGTAGAAGAAACATATGATGTGGAATTCGATGAATCTAATGGCTCTCAAGGAGAGCATGTGAATCTTGATGATGTAGGTGATGAACCATTGGGGGAAGCAATGAAGAACATGCCGGTTGGAGCCATCAAGCCTAAAGATGATGATGATGATGTGCATGTCATTGACAAGCCATCTTCATCAAATGTACCACTTGATGATGACAAAGATGGGAGAGACCCGAATTAAGATACTCATGTCACCCATGATCAAATGGTGGTACAAGCTCAAGATGTTGATGCTCCACAAGCGGCCCCTCAAGTGGTTGATCGAAGGACTACTCCTCTACTACAAGCTCATCCTCAAGATCTCATCATAGGGAGTCCAACAAGGGGTGTAATGACTCGATCTCAAAAACTTGCTTTATTTATGGAACATCACTCATTTGTTTCTCTTGTTGAGCCTACCATTGTAGATGAAGCTCTAAGTGATCTGGATTTGATGAATGCCATGCATGAAGAATTGAACAACTTCACCCGCAATCAAGTTTGGACACTTGAAGAGTGACCTAAAGGCGCAAGAGTCATTGGAACAAAATGGGTGTTTAGAAACAAGCAAGATGATCAAGGCAAGGTTGTTAGAAACAAGGCAAGGCTAGTTGCAAGGGGTTCTCTCAAGTTGAAGGCTTAGATTTTGGAGAGACCTTTGCACCGATTGCAAGACTTGAAGCCATTTGTATCCTCCTTGCATATGCATCACATCATGACATTAAATTCTATCAAATGTATGTGAAAAGTGCATTTTTAAATGGCTTCATAAATGAATTAGTGTATGTTGATCAACCTCCCGAGTTCGAAGACCCTAGATATCCTAATCATGTATATAGGTTGTCCAAGGCACTATATGGGCTCAAGCAAGCCCCAAGAGCAAGGTATGAGCGCCTCCAGGACTTCCTCATTGAGAAGGGCTTCATCATTGGGAAGGTCAACACCACACTATTCACCAAGAAGCTTGATGGAGAGATCTTCATTTGTCAAGTCTATGTTGATGATATCATCTTCGGGTCAACAAATGAAGCATATTGCAAGGAATTTGGTGACTTGATGTCAAAGGAGTTTGAAATGTCCATGATTGGAGAGCTGAAACATCCTCAATTTTCCACGAAGGGAAAATCCACAGAATGAGTTATAATATGATAAACCAGGAACTGAGCTTATCATATTATCATATATCAGCCGATATCACAGTCATACATTGTATTATTACATAATGATAAGCATTACATCATAGGGGTATCACCTATTATAGAGTTTATACTAGCGGAAGTCCATCGACTGAAGGCTCCTCCTTCACGAGCATCATCAAAGTTGTTGTAGCGCAGCATCAACCGGATCCTCCAAACCAAACTTGAGCGTAGGCACGAAACCCCAATTCCTCCTAGAGTCAGTACTTCTGAAGCAAAAAATCTGCACACCGCCAGATGTGTGCAGGCCATGGTCAGCACCGATGAGCTTTAATGGAAAAGATAAAACAAGGGACCTAGCGATCCTAAGATTTGGCTCTAGTTTGCATCCTAGCGCATGAGCATTAGTAATAATCAATATAATAATGTTATCAAGTTTTAACACATTCCCATACACACACATCCACATCCATCCACCATACCCATATCTAAATCCATCCCAAACATCACCACACCATCACCTTCTCATCTCACACACTCAACCGCTCAGTCGACAGAGGCCAGCTCCCTCCCAGCCTTATCTCAACGGCCCGCAACCTCACACCAGGTTCACGGCCGGCACTCACATACTAGGGGGAGAAAAGAGAACTCTCGCTACTCGGAAACAAGTCAGGGAAAAGGTCCCCGACCAACGAATTGGCCAACGTATCGATCGATCAACCATACACTCTGCAGAGGTTCTACAATATCCACAAGATCGCCATCATCGGCACCCCGGGGTGCCTAGGCGGATACCACTCGCTTGCAAGCCTAGAGTAATGCCACCCTACCACTCAGCCCTGGAATCATCCCAAGTCCGTCTGGGATGGCTAAGTCTGTGAAGTCACGTTCGTCCCCCTAAGTCCGTCCGGGGCCGTGATCATCTCGGAAGGGTGTGGGACTCCCATGCCCGTACCTCCCTCGCACTCTCTCGCCTAGCAGTAGTGGCATTACCCTACCAGGTAGTCCGACCGTCCCCGTCCATAAAAAGCGAGTGGCATGTAAAGGTATTCCCCGTGGTCAGGATTTCCGCTCCACCTAGGGTGACTAAGCCGGAATGTCTTCTCAAAGGTTTTCGTTATCCGTGCCACCACAGCACGCTCCTGACCCGGGCTCCACCAGCGGCACACCCGGATCCACCTCAAGTCACCACTTAACCCACCACAGGTTTCACAACCACAGGGGCATCCAGATCTGCCCCACGGCAAGACTCGCACCAGGCTCGTCGTATATTCCAGCTCCGTCGACTCAACCCTCACCCTCCACACACCCAAGTCACACACGCAGCACGCTCATCCACCACCAAGTCCGACATCACCCGCTAATCCATTCCCAAGGGTTCACCATCCGCATCACATCTCAGATATAATACGAAGTGGAGTTAAATAATATAATGGTGAATCATGCAAGCAAGCAGGCGAGTAAGCAGGAATAACTGAGCGAATGCGCAAAGCAGGGTGTTGTGGTAGAGTGGGTTGCAATCAGGTAATAATGGCATGGGTAGTATCATGCATCAATATACTAGCAAAGGAATAAGTATAAAGCACTAGCAAGTCTACATATTTGCAATGTCTAATAGGATTCTCTAAAAAGAGGGTGCTGCCATGACACCTGCGAAGTAGTTGTAGTCGTGGTTAATTATTCCTCGTTGGTGTTCCATTAGCGAGGTCGTCTCCTCCTGAGTTGACTCCATGTCATCGTCCTTGTTGTCATCCATGCTCTCTTGATCCAATCGTATGCTACTCCACGAAATGACACATAGGGCAAGAGAACACTCACACCATGACTGAAAAGACGACAAGACGTAGGAAGATCCAGTAACACCATCGAGACACAAAAATTGCGGATACATGGGTGTATGCCGAGTCTCTGAGTGATGAGTGATTGTCAACTGGGATAATGCGCATGTTCTTTGGCTTGTGTTGTGCAGGTGTCGAGCACGGATACAGTGATCAAAGGCAAGGTGAAGGTCAAGTAGAGACGTGTCGTGCCAATGGACCGAGAGTGGCGAAGGGCGGACGTGAGGCTTGGACTGAGGGACCGGTGGCCCGAGGATCAGCTGTGGTGGCTGACAGCCTGGGACAGCGACGAGTGAAGACTTGCGGGCACGGTGTTGCTTGGGTCGAGGACCTGGGGACACGTGTCGGTGGACGGGGTGCACGGGCGGTGCATCCCCTCTACGGCTCGGTTTGGTGGTTGAGCCACAGAAAAACCACCGAGTGGACGGTTTCCAGGTTTGGGCCTCAAAACCTGGGCGCTGATGGTTTCCGAGTTTGGGCCACAAAACTCGGGCTGAGGACGGTTTCCAGGTTTGGGCCTCAAAACCTGGGTGTTGCGGGTTTCTGAGTTTGGGCCACAAAACTCAGGCGATGGACGGCTGGTTTCCCGGTTTGGGCCTCAAAACCGGGGGTTGGTCGTGAAGGCTGGTTTCCCGGTTTGGGCCTCAAAATCGGGGGCGAAGTCTGGGAAAAGGATGAGCGGAGCGGTTGCGGCATGTGGCGGCAATCGGTGAGGTTGCGTCGAGGCAACGCTACCAGTTGTGCGGGCGTGGCCGTCGGATCACCAGCATCTTCGAGTTGGTCCAGAATAACCCTAGGGTTTAGCTGGTTCGCTCTATAATTAGTGAGGGGTAGAGTAGGAATTAGAATTAGGATAAGTAGAGGGAGACACCCTCCTCCCATTCTATCTCAGCCATTTGCTCTTTGCCTTCTAGGTTTTCCTGCTCTCCCAATCCCCTGCTGTAGCAACTGAGATCCGCAGAGAACCATACCTCTGTGTACTGGAGATTTTGAGGAAGTGAGACCGTAATCTCACTGTTGTAGCGTGTGGTAGCCACACGGTTGCAGATCGATGACTTGATTTGCGTTTTGTTCGTGTTCTTCGCGTTCTTCGTTTCTCCGCGATTTTCCCATCACTCGATCTCCCTCTCTACTACGTCTTTGTGAAATCTGTTTGAATCATCTTGTTCTTTATAGTGAGGAGATCATTTCCACCGAAGGAATTCATCTAACTCCTCATGAACAAGTAGATCGGGTTGATTTCATTTTTGTGGCGCTTTTTCGTTCATACTCCTTCCCTTTTGATTTCCCGTTGATTGAGTTGATTTGAGCGGATGATTTCTTGGGGATAGTCTCCTAACTACCTCGTGATCATCCTCTCCAAGTTTGGAATCAAGGGATTTTAGTTTGGATCGAATTTGGGAGGATTTGGGAGAAGGGCGAACGAAATCGCCCTCTCTGTTCATCCGCGGACAGTCCGTCAGTGCTACCGCGGACAGTCCGCGCGTCGGGGTCGGTCAGACCAGTGGCCTGACTCCGCGCTGTTGGGCAAGTGTTTTTCGAACCGCGGACAGTCCACCGTTGGGACTCGCGGACAGTCCAGGAGTCATCTAGGGAGGTTCCAGCAGAGTTGCTGTTTTGGTGTTTGGCCGGCGGACAGACCGCCATCCCCTTGCCGATAGTCCGCAGTTGGGGTGAACAGTCCGGGACCTCAGGGCCGGACAGTCCGGGATCCTGCTGAGTGGTACATTTTAGTGTGTTTGCTCTCCCGGCTTCTTCGCTTGGTTTCCGGACTTCTCGGTTGGTCCTGTAGTTCACCTAGGAACCTCTCTAGGTATCTTTGCTACTTGTTAGCATCGGTATTTGGGGATTTCCCGATGTAGCCTTCTATCTACGTTTGGGACTCGGTTCTTAGGCATCGAACTTGTGCTGGTGCTTTTGGCTTTTGGCTTGCTATCGCTTTGTGGTGCCTCGCTGTGATCCTAGGGATCATCCACCCTCTTCCAAGGGTCGTGGGCATTGCAGTTTCGATCGAAGCTTTTGGGGGTTGATTTTTGGGACAAAGGCCAAAGTTTCGAGAGAAAGTTTTTGAGCTCCCATTCACCCCCCTCCGGTCGCCTTGATATTGCATTCTCGGTCCTTCAATTGGTATCGGAGTGGGTTAAGGATCTTCCACCTTAACCGGTTCGAGATCCACAGAAGGCGACATGGATCGTGGTGTGGGCAAACCGCCGTTTTTTGATGGGACGAACTATGCGTATTGGAAGATACGTATGTCGGCCTATCTGCAGAGTATTGGTGCTTTCATTTGGGATATTTGCAACTCTGCCGATTACGTGGTCTTGGCTGCTCGTGTGACTCAGCATCAGATCGATGAGCACGATGCCAATAGCCGAGCCCGTAATGCTATTTTCTCATGCCTGAGCATGAGTGAGTTTGATCGCGTTTCTCACCTCACTACGGCTCGGGAGATTTGGGCTACCCTCATGTGTTTCCATGAGGGAACCACTCAAGTCAAAACCCATCTCTACGAGTCGTTCAAGCGAGAGTATGAGAACTTTTGACATATGCCTGGCGAGAGCATAGAAAGTTTATTCGCTCGCTTTCAGGTGATTGTCAACAGGATGAGGGCTAACAAGGAGTTGTTGCCTTTCGACGATCATGAGAGGGCTTTGAAGCTTTTGCATACCCTTGATCGGTCGGTGTGGGATTCCAAGGTTCAAGCGATCATCGAATCGCCTAACTATGAGACCCTCACGTGCGACGAGCTCTTTAGTAAGCTCAAGTCCAGTGAGATTGATGCCATGGCGAGGGCTTCTTATGAAAATCCTTCTGGCCCGTCGATGGCTTTGGTTTCTGGCTCCTCTGTTAACCCCTCTGGAGGATTTGCACTTTCTTCTCTTCTTTCTGTCATAGAGGAGCAGCTGGAGTTCATGGGGGGTGACGAGCTGGCTTTGCTCGCCAACCGGTTCTCGCGGTTCCACAACAACCGCATGAACCGTCGCCGCGAAGGAGGACGCTCGGGCTGTTTCGAGTGCAGCAACCCCAACCACTTCATCGCCAATTGCCCGAAGAAGAACAAGCAGACCTTTGGCAAGGTGGATCATGGGCACAAGTACGACTCTGGTAAGCACAAGGAGAAGTACATCCCCGCGAAGCACAAGCGGAAGGGCGGCTTCAGCAAGGAGTACATCAAGACGAAGTACATGGAGAAGGCCCAGGCTGAGCAGTGTGCATTCTTCGCCACACTCAGCGACGTCGATGACTCGGATGACGACTCCGCTTCTTCAAGCGACGACGAGTCCGAGAAAAAGAAGAGGATCGAGGACAAGCTGAACGGCCTCTGCTTCTTCGCCGACGATGAGGGTTTCTGCACCATGGCCCTCGGCAAGGAGGTCGACGGTGAGCTGGAGGAGACCCCTCGGGACGACGACGACGACAACGACACCTCCCAGGTATCTCTGACCCCTGATGAGCTTTCTGCTGAGGTCGAGAAACTTACTGCCGCTCTCCTTAGTCAAGATAAGCTGCTTAGGCGTGCCGCTAGAGAGCGCAAGGAGTTTAGGC
This sequence comes from Coix lacryma-jobi var. lacryma-jobi, assembly GCA_009763385.1. Lineage (NCBI taxonomy): Eukaryota > Viridiplantae > Streptophyta > Magnoliopsida > Poales > Poaceae > Coix > Coix lacryma-jobi. The sequence continues at coordinate 159,549,655 of CM019822.1, forward strand.
AGAAGTGGGAGGATACGGTGAAGGAGCTTGAGTTTGCCAAGTCCACCGTAGTCGTTTCTGAGGAGGCTGAGTGCGAGATGTGCACCACGCACATGACTGACCTTCTCACTTTGAGAGGTAAGTATGTGGTGTTGGTAGGAGAGGTGGATGAGCTTAAGGCTAGATCCTTGTTGTTGGGTGCGTGCAAGTCATGTGCTGGCTTGCAAACCGAGTTGGCAAAGAAGAATGCCAAGATTGTGTCTTTTGAGAAGGCCAGCACGGGTAGCACTTGTGTGACTAGGTGTGTTCTGTGTGAGGGTTTGGAGATGGAGATCGCAAACGTGAAGCATGACAAGATGCAAACCGAGGAGGAAAACACATACCTTCGGACCATCTTGTCATGAGTGTCGAGTGGTGAGCCGCAGCTTGGGATGATGATCTCCCAGTTCAAGCGTGCTGCTGGAGGTCCAGGTGTAGGCTTTGCTCAGGGTGTTGAGTGCGCTTCATCTTTTGGGAAGATTGGAGAGTCGAGTGGTCTGAACCCATGTGAGAAGCCCAACTCCACCACTACTCCCAAGCTTACCAAGATTCCACCCAAAGAGCCTCTAAATCCTAACACCAAGGTTGGTGTTTTTGAGGAACCTCCGAGAGCTCCACCCAAGAAACAATCATGGGCTCCGAAACCAAACCACCTCAAGAACAAGCTAGACACCATGCCACCTATCCAGGAGGAGCTTATGCCACAGAAGGGCAAAGTGATCCACACCCACTACCGTAAGTACCAACAACCCCCTTTGAGAGCGGTGAGGTACCATTGTGAGCACTGTGGGAGAGATGGACACTTGAGTGAGTTTTGCTTTCGGCGCAAGAGAGAGGCGCGTCGTGCAAAGAAGATGAACAACACGGACATGTACCATCCTTTCCATGATGTACATGTGTTGAATGTTCAGAGGCGTGCTGTTAGGCCTAGAGGTCCAAAACCTCAAGTTCCTAGGCCTAGGCCACAAGGAGGTCGTGCCCGGCGGGAGCCTGCAGTTGTAGGCTATGGACCCCGTGGCGGTGACTTTGTAGTTGAGCGTTTTCCTCCACCGCGTTTTGAGTATCGCGATGGACGCTCCTCCCTTAGCGGACCACGTTTTCCTCTACGTGGTGATCGCTCTTCCCGTAGGCGTGCTAGGAATGGTTTTTATGCTAACCGTTCTTTTGAGCAGCCGACCCAACACTGGTATTCTTCCAACTTCACTAACCCAGTGTTGGACCGTATGCTCACCCTATGTCTTTTTATTGATGTAGGTAAAACGATTGGAGAACGTTTGGTTGGTGGATTCCGGTTGCTCGAGGCACATGACTGAAAATGCCAAGTGGTTCTCCAGTCTTAGTCCGATCGCCAGAAAGGAGTTTATCACCTTCGGCGACAATAGTAAAGGTAAAGTGTTGTCTCATGGGTCGGTGCGAGTTAATGAGCATTTTGTGTTGCGCGATGTTGCTCTTGTTTCTAACTTGCATTTTAACCTTCTTTCTGTTTCGCAACTCTTTGATGATGACTATGAGATTCGTTTTAAACCGAATCTCAGTCGTATTTTGGATCCTCAGGGCAATCTTGTGTGTTTGATTTCGCCCTTTGGAAAAGTCTTTCGTGCAAATTTCTCGGAGTCTTTTGGCACTTCTCGTTGTCTTTTGGCTGGTCCTTCCTCCTCTGATCTAAGTGGCATAGGAGAGTAGGTCATTTGAGCTTCGACTTGCTTGCAAGGCTTAGTTCACTTGGCCTAATCCGAGGATTGCCCAAGTTATCCATGGAGAAGGATCTTGTTTGACATTCGTGTAGACATGGGAAGATGGTTGCCGCTCCCCACCATCCAGTGACTCAGGTCATGACTAAGCACCCTAGAGAGCTTTTGCACATGGACCTTGTTGGTCCGGCTCGGGTGAGCTCGGTTGTGTTGTGGAGAGGAAAAATCAGACCCTTGTAGAGATGGCCAGGACGATGCTCGATGAGCATAGGACTCCTAGGCGATATTGGGCCGATGCTATGAGCACTGCATGCTACATTTCCAATCGCACTTTTCTCCGAGCTTTCTTGAAAAAGACTTCTTATGAGTTGCGTTTTGGAAAACTGCCCAAGGTGAGTTATTTTAGAGTCTTTGGTTGCCACTGTTTCATACTTAAGAAAGGCAACCTGGACAAATTTGAGTCTCATTCTTCTGACGGTGTATTTTTGGGTTATGGCACTCATACTCGCGCATATCGTGTACTTAACCTTGATACTAACCGAGTCATGGAGACATCAGATGACACCTTTGATGAGACCATGGTTTGTCCTTCTTCTCGTTTTGAGCGTGCAGGTGATCATGAGGTTGGCGAGCCTCTTTTTGATGATGAGGAAGAGGGTGCTGAAGGGATGGATGACCCACCACCTCCCCCACCTGCTGTGCCGCAAAGAGCGGCCTCTACTACCACTCACGGCCCCGACCCTTCTTCTTCGACTTGGGGGCCATGGGATCCGCCACCTCGAGCGGTACCCTTTGTACCCGAGGAGGTGCCAGCTGCTGTTGAGGGGGAGGCTACATCAGTTCGGGAGGCGCCACGACACATCCAGCGCCAACACCCGCCTCTACAGATGATCGGCAGCATCGGCGAACGTGTCACTCGGTCAAGGTCACAACAAATCTCTTACTTTGCTCATTCTGCATTTGTTGCTGATTTTGAACCCCGAGATGTGGGACACGCTTTATCTGATCCAGATTGGGTCAATGCCATGCATGAGGAGTTAGAAAATTTTGAAAGAAATCAGATTTGGGTTTTGGTTTCTCTTCCTCCTGAGTGTCACCCTATTGGGACAAAATGGGTTTTCAAAAACAAACAAGGAGAGGATGGCCATGTTGTGAGAAACAAGGCCAGACTTGTAGCCCAGTGGTATAGTCAGAAAGAGGGGATAGACTATGAGGAGACTTTTGCTCCTGTAGTTCGTTTGGAGGCAATTAGGATACTCTTGGCTTTTGCTGCATCCAAAGGGTTTAAACTTTTTCAAATGGATGTCAAGAGTGCCTTCCTAAACGGCTACATAGAAGAGGAAGTGTATGTGAGACAACCCCCCGGTTTCGAAAATCCCAAGTTTCCAAACCATGTTTTTAAACTTCACAAAGCTTTATATGGTTTGAAACAAGCTCCTAGAGCCTGGTATGATAGATTGAAAACCTTTTTGCTTGCTAAGGGTTTTAAAATGGGATGTGTGGATAAAACACTCTTTCTCCTCAAGCAAGACAATGACACTCTCTTGGTTCAGATTTACATGGATGATGTCATTTTCGGTGGTACTTCTCACGCTTTATTTGCCAGGTTTGCAGACACTATGAGCAGGGAGTTTGAGATGAGCATGATGGGCGAGTTGACGTTTTTCCTCGGGTTGCAAATCAAGCAATCTCGAGAGGGAACGTTCGTGCACCAGGGCAAGTACACCAAGGACATCCTGAAGAAGTTCGACATGGGTGAGGCCAAGCCTCTTCCAACACCCATGCTAACCACGGTGGCCCTGGATGCGGATGTGGATGGAGAAGCTGTGGACCAGAAGGAGTACCGGAGTATGATCGGGTCGCTGCTGTACCTGACGGCGACACGCCTGGACATCCAGTTCGCGGTGTGTCTGTGCGCGCGATTTTAGTCGTGGCCGCGCACTTCTCACCGTCAGGCGGTCAAGCGCATTATGAGGTACTTATGCTTCACTCCAGAGTTTGATATTTGGTATTCTGCTTCCTCCACCCTCTCCCTTTGCGGTTATTCTGATTCCGATTTTGCTGGTTGCCGTATTGATCGCAAGTCCACTTCTGGAACTTGTCAGTTTATTGGTTCTTCTCTTGTATCATGGTCTTCTCGCAAGCAGTCTAGTGTCGCCCAGTCTACCACGGAGGTTGAGTATGTTGCTGTGGCTAGCTGCTGTTCACAATTGCTTTGGATGATGGCCACTTTGCGTGATTTCGGTCTGAGCTTTTCTCGTGTTCCTTTGCTTTGTGACAGCACGAGTGCTATTAGCGTTGCTAAGAACCCCGTGCTGCACTCTAAAACCAAACACATTGATGTGCACTTTCATTTTTTGCGAGACCACTATGAGAAGGGTGATATCGACCTTCGCCATGTCGATACTCATCATCAGCTGGCTGATATTTTCACCAAGCCTTTGGACCAATCAACTTTTGCTAGGTTGAGAGGTGAGCTTGGTGTATGTTTCCCCTTTTAGATGGGAAAACATTTTGGTTCTTGTATTATAAACTGACTTTTTGTTTTTCAATTGGTTTCTTCATGCATCTTTGCATTTCATCTTGCATATTTACATTCAGAGCTTCATGTATATAATTCTTAGAATGTGACTATGCTCTGTATAGTGTATGCTCTGATGCTTTATGATGATGCTTATAGCCTATGCTCTTTCTGATCACTGATACATGTTGTGAGCTGAGCTATTTTATGAATGGTGAACTTGTTTAATGAACCTAAAATTTGAAACTGTTCACCATTGAGATATGCAACTAGCATGTGTAGGATGTGTAGAATTCACTCGTGCTTTTCATATATGCTAGGTTGCTATGTCTCTAGTTCTGAGTCATTCACTTGCTTGGTATGATCATATTCTGAAATAAAATTTGAACCAAGTTAAGTGAGTCGGAAAGATCGAGACAGGACTGCTTGTCAGCACATCACAGTTTCGAGACTGTTTCTCATTGCACCTTGAGTTAAACTTGAGCTGTGTAGTGTATGACCAAAACTGTTGCTTTAAGTTTCTAATTGCTTCTGCATAGGCTTCGACAGTTGAAAAGTTAGGCAATGACAAGCTTTCAACCTCTCGCAATCATATGCTGAAATTTGAACTTGTGTACTTTAACCGCTGCAACTCCGATAAAATTTGGATACACAAGTCTATGTTTCATTCTATAGCATGATGGTTGACCCAAGCTAGGGGTAGTTCACCTTGTATACATGTTTAGCACTTGTTTGACATCCTGTCTATACATGCTTAGTGCTATTTTGATGGTGAATACTTTTTTGGCTGAAAACTGCTCATTTTGCTCATATGTTCAGATTTCGTATGTAGTGATCAGTTTGAGCCTCTGCTAGCATTCTGTGCATGTTATGAGTCATCGGATCTGCACTCTGTCGAGCATCTTCTCATTCTATCGACTATATTACTGAAGCTGCTAACTTGCATTTTGACTCATATGCATTTGGAAGGGAGATTCTTGATAGTGCATTTTCAACTAAGGGGGAGAAAATATTGACAAATCATATGTGCTCTCTGTGTTCGACTTCTTGGTTATGTGCACTATTTGAGGGGGAGTTTTCGAGCTGGTAACAGTTGTTTCGGAGCATTTTTTGGTAGCTAGTTGTGTTGAGCCTTTGCCTCTTTCTTGAGGAACTAGCACCTTTGTTGTTATGCTCTTCAGTTGGTATCAAGCTTTCTTCGTTTGGTATCGAGCTTCCTCGCTAGCGGTGTTGAGCCCGTGCTGCCTCTTCTTGAGGGCTAGCTCTGTTTTGCTTGAATTTCAGTTGATTCTTCAATTGGTATCGAGCTTTCTCGCTAGCGGTGTTGAGCCTGTTCTACCTCTTCTTGAGGGCTAGCTTTGCTTTGCTTGGTTGCGTCGAGCCGTTGCCCATGTCTTTGGGAACCAAGTTGTCTTGCTCTTTCCACTTGACCTTCTTTGGCTTTGCTATGCTTTTGGGTCATTTGGTCGAGTTCTCTCTCCTTCCTTCCTTCCTCTATTCCATTATGATTTGTGTTGGTAGTTGACAATGCACTCATCAAGGGGGAGATTGCGGATACATGGGTGTATGCCGAGTCTCTAAGTGATGAGTGATTGTCAACTGGGATAATGCGCATGTTCTTTGGCTTGTGTTGTGCAGGTATCGAGAACGGATACAGTGATCAAAGGCAAGGTGAAGGTCAAGTAGAGACGTGTCGTGCCGATGGACCGAGAGTGGCGAAGGGTGGACGTGAGGCTTGGACTGAGGGACCGGTGGCCCGAGGATCAGCTGTGGTGGCTGACAGCCTGGGACAGCGACGAGCGAAGACTTGCGGGCACGGTGTTGCTTGGGTCGAGGACCTGGGGACACATGTCGGTGGACGGGGTGCACGGGCGGTGCATCCCCTCTACGGCTCGGTTTGGTGGTTGAGCCACAGAAAAACCACCGAGTGGACGGTTTCCAGGTTTGGGCCTCAAAACCTTGGCGCTGATGGTTTCCGAGTTTGGGCAACAAAACTCGGGCTGAGGACGGTTTCCAGGTTTGGGCCTCAAAACCTGGGTGCTGCGGGTTTCTGAGTTTGGGCCACAAAACTCAGGCGATGGACGGATGGTTTCCCGGTTTGGGCCTCAAAACCGGGGGTTGGTCGTGAAGGCTGGTTTCCCGGTTTGGGCCTCAAAACCGGGGGTGAAGTCCAGGAAAAGGACGAGCGGAGCGGTGGCGGCACGTGGCGGCAATCGGTGAAGTTGCGTAAAGGCAACGCTACCAGTTGTGCGGGCGTGGCCGTCGGATCACCAGCATCTTCGAGTTGGTCTAGAATAACCCTAGGGTTTAGCTGGTTCGCTCTGTAATTACTGAGGGGTAGAGTAGGAATTAGTATTAGGATAATTAGAGGGAGACACCCTCCTCCCATTCTATCTCAGCCATTTGCTCTTTGCCTTCTAGGTTTTCCTGCTCTCCCAATCCCCTGCTGTAGCAACTGAGATCCGCAGAGAACCATACCTCTGTGTACTGGAGATTTTGAGGAAGTGAGACCGTAGTCTCACTGTTGTAGCGTGTGGTAGCCACACGGTTGCAGATCGATGACTTGATTTGTGTTTTGTTTGTGTTCTTCGTGTTCTTCGTTTCTCCGTGATTTTCCCGTCACTCGATCTCCCTCTCTACTGCGTCTTTGCAAAATTCGTTTGAATCATCTTGTTCTTTATAGTGAGGAGATCATTTTCACCGAAGGAATTCATCTAACTCCTCATGAATAAGTTGATCGGGTTGATTTCATTTTCGTGGCGCTTTTTCGTTCATACTCCTTCCCTTTTGATTTCCCGTTGATTGAGTTGATTTGAGCGGATGATTTCTTGGGGATAGTCTCCTAACTACCTCGTGATCATCCTCTCCAAGTTTGGAATCAAGGGATTTTAGTTTGGATCAAATTTGGGAGGATTTGGGAGAAGGGCGAACGAAATCGCCCTCTCTGTTCATCCGCAGACAGTCCGCCAGTGCTACCGCGGGCAGTCCGCGCGTCGGGGTCGGTCAGACCAGTGGCCTGACTCCGCGCTGTTGGGCAAGTGTTTTTCGAACCACGGAAAGTCCGCTGTTGGGACTCGCGGACAGTCCGGGAGTCGTCTAGGGAGGTTCCAGCAGAGTTGTTGTTTTGGTGTTTGGCCAGCGGACAGTCCGCCATCCCCTTGCGGACAGTCCGTAGTTGGGGCGGACAGTCCGAGACCTCAGGGCCGGACAGTTCGGGATCCTGCTCAGTGGTACGTTTTAGTGCGTTTGCTCTCCCGGCTTCTTCGCTTGGTTTCCGGACTTCTCGGTTGGTCCTATAGTTCACCTAGGAACCTCTCTAGGTATCTTTGCTACTTGTTAGCATCGGTATTTGGGGATTTCCCGAAATAGCCTTCTATCTACGTTTGGGACTCGGTTCTTAGGCATCGAACTTGTGCCGGTGCTTTTGGCTTTTGGCTTGCTATCGCTTTGTGGTACCTCGCTGTGATCCTAGGGATCATCCACCCTCTTCCAAGGGTCGTGTGCATCATGGTTTCGATCGAAGCTTTTGGGGTTGATTTTTGGGACAAAGGCCAAAGTTTCGAGAGAAATTTTTTGAGCTCCCATTCACCCCCCCCCTCTGGTCGCCTTGCTATTGCATTCTCGGTCATTCAAAAATACACAAGGTTTAGCTCTCTCGGTGGTTGTCTGATTTCCTCGAGCTAGGAACAAGGTGGTGGTTTGCAAGTTTAAGTCTTGGCCAAGCCAATACGGCTTTATGACATAGGGTTCAAACCAAGGCCTATCCTTAGCAAACACCACGGCTCACATCCTTCGATTTGGTCATCATTTAAAAGGGCGGAAATCGGAGGACGGGCCTAATGAATAAAGAACGACGGGGTTCAGCTCTTGTAGCCGTATCCCAACTGTTGGCACAAAATGTGTCGCACCATGCCTCACACACAGCAAGCCGAAAAGCGTAGCTTCAATTGGGTGCCCGGATGATTTGAAATTTGGAGACGTGCCAGTCGGTTTGACCTGAAAGCCAACAAGGGATAAAACTATGAGAATAAAACTGGAACATGCCGGATGAGACCAGACAGTTCCATATTTACTGTGACACCCTAGTGTCAAGCACTGCATTAGGCGCTGCAATTAGCTACTAAAGAGCATAAGCAATGCATTGCATCATTTCATGAGCATGAGAGTGTTTTGTCTTTTGTTTATTTAATTGGATTTGGATTTCTATTGGACTTGGTTGTTTGAGTGGATTTCTGTTTTGGCAAAGAGTTTTATAAAATAGAGAATATTGAGTAGAGTGCTTTTCATGTTGGAGTTTTGACCTAGTTCAGATTAGTTTGTAAATAAAAATAAGTCAAACAAAATGGTTTATACTTTAAAATTGGCTTTGTTTTATGAGGAGGATTTAAAAATGGTTTTCAGAAAAAGTGTCCTATATGAAAGTTGTAGAGAAAATTATTTCGAGAAACTTTTATATTTGGGTCAACACCTAGTTTGGAGTTTTTGAAACTGTTTTTGAGTGGTCAAAGTTTGAAAAGAATTTGTAAAAAGAAAAAGGAAAATGATTCCTTCCACGCCCCACCTTTCGGCCTTTCGGCCCAGCTAGCCGCGCCAGCCCGCTCCCGCACTCGCCCGCGCACCCCGCGCCGCTCGCCAGCGCTCGCCCGCGTGCCGCGCGCGCCGCGCGCTGCTGCCGCTGACATGCCGCGCCGTACGCCGGCCGCAACCGCCATGTGGCCGCCGCATTCTGCCGAGGATCTTCGCCGGCCACTCCTCGCTCGATCCTCTCTCACCCGAGCACGCAAGCTATCTCCCCCGGCCACTCTCCGCTCGCCTCGCCTGCCGCACCCGCTCGCCGTGCACGGCATCACCGCGCTGCCTCGCCGACCGCGCCGCCGTGGCCCCGCCACGACCACTGGTCAAGCCGATCAAAACCCCGAGCACCTCTTCACTCCCTCGCTCTCCCGCACACACTCTCCCAATCTCGCTCGCACTCTCCTCCCCTCGCCACCAAGCCAGAGCAAGCGCTCGGCTCGCTCTCGCCGCGACCACCGCCGCAACCACCCCTCTCCGTTCTGACCTCGTCGGAGCACCTCCCTTCGATTCCCTCCGTACACCGCTCCGCCTACACCGTGCACACGCCGTGCGCACGTTGTCGTCCCCGACCGAGCCCCTTCGCCGCCGGAGGACGAAGCGCCTCTTTCGGTCCGTCAGTCGCCACCGCCGAGCCGCAACGCCGTTCTTCCCCAACCTGAGCTCCACCGACTCTTCTTCTTCACCTTCGAGCTTCACCAAGCCAAGGCAAGGTGAGAACACCACCTAGCTTCAACGCTACCGCTCTCTCCCACATCTTCTTCCCCGGCCGAACGCCATGGCCGTCCGCCGCGGACCTCGCTCGTGGCCAAGCTCCTCTGGAGCCACCCGAGCCAAACCAACCCCGTAGCTTTGCTCCTTAGGGTTCTCTCGAGCTTTTGCCTCCTCCAATTTCTCCGGCCGCCGCCGGAAACGGCGTAGCCGCGCGTTGCCGCCATCACCGTGCGCCGCCACTCGCCGCCGGCATGCTCCGGCCGTGCGCTAGCCAAACCACCTACACCACTCGATGCGCCTCATCGAGTCGAGTTCACAAGCCTAGCTTCCCCGCCGGCGACCTCACCGTCGGCGAGGAATCGACGGTCAAACCTCTCCCCTGTTTCCGTCTCGCCCGAGCCCTCGAGCCAGGCCTCGGACGGGCGTGTGTTTTTCCGTCTCGCCCGAGCCCTCGAGCCAGGCCTCGGACGGGCGAGTGTTTTTTCGCCTCGCCCGAGCCCTCGAGCCAGGCCTCGGACGGGCGTGTGTTTTTCCGTCTCGCCCGAGCCCTCGAGCCAGGCCTCGGACGGGCGATGGTTTTCCGTCTCGCCCGAGCCCTCGAGCCAGGCCTCGGACGGGCGATGGCTTTCCGTCTCGCCCGAGCCCTCGAGCCAGGCCTCGGACGGGCGTTTGTTTTCCCGTCTCGCCCGAGCCCTCGAGCCAGGCCTCGGACGGGCGTTTGTTGTCCGTCTCGACCGAGCCCTCGAGCCAGGCCTCGGACGGACGTGTGTTTTTCCGTCTCGCCCGAGCCCTCGAGCCAGGCCTCGGAAGGGCGTTTGTTGTCCGCCTCGCCCGAGCCTTCGCGCCAGGCCTCGAGCGAACCCTCGGCCGCTGTCACGTTCGAGCCAGGCCTCGGGCGAGCGCGCACCTATTCCGTACGCCGAGTGTTTCCAGAAAACGTTTTCCAAAATGTTTTTCTTCTTTCCAGTAAATGTTTGTTTATTTGGTAGATCCTGTTTTGTTAGTCCAAATGGAGTGCTTTCAGTTTTGTTAGCTTGTTTGTGAGTAGATCTGCCACGGAAAAATAAAAAAGTATTTTTGGTAGGAGTTAATTTTACTGTTTTCTTTTATTTCAGTTTATATGCTTTTGCTAAGATAAATGGTTATATATGTTTTCTGGTTGAGATAATTCCTGTAAAATTTTGTGTAAGTTTATTATTCTGTTTTATACATGTGAAAAATATATAATGCACTGTTTATGTAGAAAAAGTTTCTGTTTTGGTAAAAAGTCCTTTTTGGCTGATTTCTTTGAATAAAGGTTAAGGTGTTTTATATGTCGAGAAAAAATGTGGGAAAATTTGTACAGTCTCTGTTTATAAGGTTCAAGCTAAGAAAAATTAAAGCACGACCTGTTGTGTGGAGAAATCTGAAGTTGCTTTACAAAGGTGCTTTTCTGTGTTTTCCTTTGAAAATTCATGTAAGAAATAATATAATGTTTCTGTTCATGGGACTTTCTTAATAAACATAAAATATGAAACAGAATCTGGGAAAAATATGAAATAGAGTTGTGCACCCTTTTACAGTAGGGTTGTAGTTCAAAGTACCTTTTTGGGCAGTTGCTTGTTATTTTTATATCTGCAGTTCTGTATTTTATTTTTGGCTGAAATTTGTTCAGTGGAGTCCAGCAACTGTTGTTTGCCTTCTGAAATTTTCGTGGATTTTTCTGAGTCCAGAAAAGTGCACTTGCAGTTCAAACCTAAGTTTCTTTTGATTTATTAAATGAGAAATAGGTGAATAAAAGGATTTTGTTTTATGAATTAAATGAGTATTTACCTCAATGGTTCAACAAGTTGGTTTTGTTGGTTTGCAAGAAATGCTCTTTCTCATACCACACATCTCGCACCCCGCATTTAAATATTTATTATTCGTCGCATGCAATAGGATCGACACTCCCGGAACCCGATCAGGAGCTAGAGGCAAACACCGAGCAGCAGATCCCGGAGCTCCAGCAAGCCGAGGAAGTCGACCCCGCCAGCGACACTAACTTGCCCGAGTGCCCCTCCCACGAGGCCTCGGTCTTCACCCAAGGCAAGCCCCGGAGCATTCTAAGTCTCCCAGTATTTACAATTAAAATTACTTGAGTCCTTTTATATTGTGATGCATTAGGTCTAGGAGTTGAATGAATCCTATTTGCTGCATTACCATTCCTTGATGATTGATTAATATCTACCTTGTTATCCTGTTATTCATTTACAATGTAGAATTGCTTAGCCTGCTTAATAAAAGTAGTAGTTAAGGATGTCTCCGTAATACCCTGATGGGTAGTTACCGGATCACGGTTGGCTATATTTGCTATCGTGGAAAAGAACCTGAGTAGTAATGAAATACGGTCAACTGGAAGGCAAGGCACCAAGTTGGAACTTGGGGGCAGTCCGTCCGTTGGATCGTGTAGGTTTGTATCGATGTTGGCCCTCGTTCATTTTTGAACGCGCCCTTTTACTTAGGGATATGTCGGTGCCGTAATCATCGACCCCAAAGCCGGTTAGAAGCTCTTCGGGCCGGTCTCAACCCGTGTTGTGCCCTCTAGTATGGAAATTGCGATCTGCCGCGTGAGGCCATCGCTAGGTTCCAATTGGGCGGTCCGTGCTTGAACCGCGGCGATTACCACCACGAACAAGCGTCGAGCGGTTGCCCAATGCATGGACCCGACGGGGAAAGTGTGGGCTGGTATTAAAGGTCTTTCACCAGCTGGTTTGGAATTCGATTCGAGTCGTCGTCTCCCCCGGTTAGTGGGAAACTATGGCGAGCTTCACCACGATACAACTCCATGTGATATCTAAAGGTTCAACTAAAATGTGGACAAGTCAACTGGATATGGTTATATTATTTATCTGCTAGACTCAAGTGTGTGCAATAGTTCAGGTGCAAACCTAGAAGAAGAAATAGGTATAAAAGATGACAGCTCATTAACTTCACTAATACTTCGCTTATCTTAAATTGAGCTTTTCGCGAATTCAAATCCCAGCTCCACCCAAAAAGGCCTTGCATGTCCTTGGTGTCTTTATTTTCAGTTGGACGGGTAAGTCTAGCTGAGTACATTCCAGTACTCAGGGTTTATCCCGTTTGTTGCAGATGGCCAGGTCTACTTCGGCTATTGTAAGCACTGCCTCTACCCAGTGGAAGGTGATGAGGAGTAGGCCCAGGGCAGGGTCGTCCAGAAGCTTTCCCCTTTTCTTTTGCTGGACCAAGACTACTAGTGGCACATTATCTTAAAAAGGGAGGAGTGAGTTGTGTCGAGTGGATTTATCAAAACAATGTTTTATTTGGACCACATGTGTGGTAGTCGTGCTTTAAACTATTTCAGCTTCCGCACTTTTAAACTCGGTATTGTAATAACTCCGTTTTAAATTCGCACTCTGATATTTTAAATTCAGTTTCGTTTTCGTTATGATGTATCTTTACGAATGTAATCCTTGAACGATGCGATCCTGTATGATGTATGGTGTTAGAAATCCTTCGAGATTTCCGGACTACCGGGGTTGTATGGGTTCAAGTATCAGTCGAAGTCGGACGGATTTGGCTAAGATAATACTTGAGCTCTTATAATCAGGACGGTTCCGCCACATTTACGGCCCTGAAGCCACTCACAACGACATATAGCTATAGAAGCTATCTGTCAACAAGTTTCAGAGATCATTCGGCTAACTCCAAACACGAGCATATGTAAACAATTGGTTGCCGAATGATCATTCATAAAAAGACATGCTTGAACAAGAGATAGATTACAAAATAACGTATAACCAAGCTCAGCAAACCAGCCGAGTTGGGGTCCATGAAGAAGGAACATGCAAACCAAAAAATGATTGTTACGAGTCCTAAGAGATTACGATTTACACAATAAAACTTGGAAAATACGAGTCCTATTCCTATTTTCCTCTTGGCGTCCTCCATTGTCACGTGTCTTCTTGTGCAAGTCGGCTCCACTTGCCATATTTGCTTCCCGAATAGAATCACCTCCTTGCATGATAATCGACCGCACAGACACTTGCCGAAACTCCGAGATTTAACCGACCTTGGTCATCTGCCGAATGCATCGTACGACCATCTCTCGCACACTGGCCCACCTGTCATTTCCTCGTGCGTGCGAAAATCTGGTGTTAACACATGCCCCCTAATTTTGAGATAAATATTTATTCCAAAATTCCTATCTCCTGTATACTGACGTGGAACCTCCGGAAGCATCCACCTTCACGTACCATAATTGCCTTACCTGCCGATTCATCTCCCGATGCACTCTTTGGGGTCCTTTTAAGTCACCCTTCACTTCGTTTTGGCTTACTCTCTCAACCTCCCATGTTTCAACCTTAAAAACAAGAAAACCCTTTTTTCCTCCTATCATCACCCAATCCAACTCATAGGATGTCTTCCATGGCGAGCAACCATAGCTCCGATCTTGGCATCTCCAGTACTTCCAGGAGGAGGTTGCTCTCTTCTACTTTATTTCAAAATGAAGCAACTGTTCTTACTTTGTTACCTTTGTTCAGGATGGTCGGTGACGACTTCTCTAAGGATTTGACTCAACGGATCATAGACCTTCAACTTGATCTGGAAGAGAAGGACCAGGAGATTTCTCAAATTTCCCGGGAGCGTGATGTCGCCCGGAATCGGGCCGCCGGTGAATATCTTCATTATCGCTATCTTTGTTTCCCCTTTTTTTTCACTTACTCTTCTCTATCTCAGCTCTGGGGGCCAAACTTCATGCTCTTGAAGCTGTCGTTGCCAGGCTTGCCATTAAGGCCAATGCGACGGGTACGACAGCCCTGAGTCGGGTGACTGAGGTTAACCGAATCCTCCCCGACATCTCTAGAGCTGGCATGGGGTACGGCGCAGCGCTTGCCTTCAACGCTGTACGGATTCACTCCGGCGCCGATTACCGCAGCTTCAACGTCTGTGAGCGAGGACTAGAATACAGAGTAGCACACTCTTTAGATGATATGAAGGAAGCTGGAACAGATCTGGTCGATTCCTTCGACTCTGATCTCCCGATTAGACAGAGGATAGGATGGACGAATTGATCGTTATTGTAATCTTGTACCCTCCTTTTGTAAATAAAAAGTCTTTCTGTTTGATCCCTGAAACCAATCTGTGACTGATCCTTCGAGATCAATGCATACTCTGCTTCGTGCATTAGTCACTGACTTTTATTTTTGCTTTAACGGCGATGTGTATCACATCGGCTATCACTGATAATCATGTCAATCATCTTTGTCCCGTAAGTAATTGCTGTAATCTTTAAGGGATTTTTCATTTTCAGTTTCTTTGAAGATTTCTCTATTAAAGCTTCATTGCCTGGAATAAAATACAGTCTTCCCCAATTTGAAGACCACCTGCCAGACTTATTGTCTTCGGTGTCAATCGGTAATATGAGTTTCCAGACAATCAACCGAAACTGAGCTCCTTGTGCAGTAACAATCCTTAGCCGAATCAATCGGTTTTCCGACTCTGGAGTCACGATCTCCTTAAATCGACAAAATTCGGCCCGGCCCAATAATGGCCCATAAATTGTGAAAACACTACTCCGATGTTTAGCTTTCCAGTGTGCAAGTCACGGTTCCATAAATATGACCCTACGCAGGCCATCACCCTCAACTTCCAAATGAACTCCACTTCTCGGCCCTTAGCTCAAGCCAGAGAAAGAATCCTCACCTGTATTTTTCGTTAATGGCAGGCAATGGTGACCATAGCAAACGTCCTACTAGAGACGAAGCGGAAGGAAGCCAAGCACCAACTCGTCAGCGTTATGGGTAAAAATTGGTCTTCTACCCCCTTGCAGTAGCTTTCTTGTCCATCCATTCCTGATTCAGTATTCACTTTCCTTCCAGGGTGAGGGCTTTCTCTAGCCAAACCCGGATTCTTTTTCTAGAAACGGCAACTCCAATGGTCTTTCCCAATCCTCTTCCTGAGTCACCAAATTCCTCCGAGCCTGATGATTCACCTTGGCACACCCGTTTGGATACTCTCCGGTACCGCGAGGAGAAGGATAAAGCCCAGAAGGTGTTGGAAGACGTATCCAATAAGCACGGCATCAAGGAAGCCGAGTGGGAAGACCAGCGGAAGCAGCTTTGCAACATTATCACAGGTTAGTAAAATCCTCGCTCGATTCCTTTCTTCTGATTGGGCTTGCTTTGCCTGATGCATCTTTTCCTTTCGTTGGCTCTTTCTGCAGAGAATGACTGTCTGAGAACGGTGGCGAATAGAGTTGCTGACAAGGTGAATGCCCACGGGAGCTCAGCTGAAGCGCGCCTTGATGCCACAGACGGCCGCATAGATCAGGCCGTCGTCCAAGGTGTGGAACTTGGCGTCTCCCTTGGTCTAGCGGCAATGAGCTCTTGGACCAACGAGGACTACTCCTTTCTACCAGTTGGCTTCGCAGGCGGATGCCTAGATGAAATCGAAGGTATCGAAGTTTATGATGATCATGCCGCTACTCTCGCCGAAGTCACCAATCCGCAGTCTGTTCTGAACAGATTGTTCCAGGAGTAGTTTGTACTAGGACGGATCTGCAAATGAATAAACAAAGCTATTTTTCTATGAATGATGTCTTATTTGCATTTCCCGATTACCTCAGTGACATCTCTGATTGCAACATTTCTTCAGAAAAGCACTTGTCGAACGCATGATGTCATCTTAGCCGACTAGATCTCGTTTCGACATGTCATATCACTTGGCATCTTATTTACTGCACTTCAGCTTTCTCTCCTCCCGATAAACCTGCTAACTTGAAAAAGGCTAGGGTCACCAAGTTTATGAACATTTTTGCACTAAAGGCGATATAAACAATATCGGCTATATTCTAAACTCTTGGAGTATTTTCTACTAAGGGGCGATGCTTTACATCGGCTATACAAATATTCTTGAATCCTGCTCATGTATCGACTATCTTCTCACATCAAATTTCAAAAACTATCAATGCATCCGGCATTTAATAAGTAGTGCCGAAGCTCGGTACATGAGTACGACACATATGAACAAAATTTTTCCGTAGCTGAATACTTTATCTCTGGGTCTAACATGTTTCGGCTATCACTTTGTTTTTTCTTTCAAATCCTTGTATAAAGGCCGATCCTATCATTAGGCTATCGGCCGTCACGTACAACTTGAAAGATTTACCAAGCTGTGGAGGTACAAAATACTGAGGGTGCCTTCATGTATTCTTTAATCCCATCAAAAGCTTTCTGTTGCACATCACTCCATATGAACTTCTTGATCTTTCTTGAGCTTCCGTAACGGAGGAAGAAGGTAAAATTCTCTTAGAAGGTTTATCAATTTCAACCTGTACTCCGGATCCAGATTTGTACTGACACAATATCGGTCTTGTTTTTGGCTTCATTATTAATGTTTACCTCTTCTAACTCATCAACCGATACGAAACCTCGTCCTAATTCTCCTCTGTTACCATCAATTGGATTATTCAAAAATTGCTCTGAGAGCCGATCACTTGAATCGGCTGTTGGTCCTCGTCATAAACATTCACAGGACCTACTTCCCAAACTCTTCCAGAGAAGCACTCGACACCATCATATTCCCAATAGATGGGTTCTGCAGTAGCAACACTCACTGAATCATCAGCATGGACAATTTCGACGTCATCTCCAATCCACTGGATGAGGATTTGATGCATAGTTGACGGAACACAGCAGTTTGCATGTATCCAATCCCTTCCTAAAAGCAAACTATATGCCTCTTGCCATCGATGACGAAGAAGGTAGTAATCAAAGTTTTTGACCCGATCATCAATTCAACATGAACTGCTCCTCGAGTATTAGAAGAATTGCTAGCAAAGTCCCTCAACACCATGTTAGTCTTCAATAAATCCTCACTTGCCATCCCAAGTTTCCTGAAGGTAGTATATGACATGATATTTATGGCAGCTCCTCCATCAATAAACATTTTAGTTAGTGGTTTGCCATTAACATACCCCCTCATATAAAGTGGCTTCAAATGTCGATGCTTAGCCGGTTTATCAAAAACTGCCCGTTGAGCCAAAACGAGTTGAGCCATCAGATCATGGAACTCGTCCTCGTCAAAATCCGAATACACTTCTTCTTGGACGTTTTGATCTCCGGGAGCTATGAATTCCGACGGGAGAAAGAATGACATGCACGCATCAGCCGAACGATCATCTTCATCAAGCTTTTCCTTAGGACGCCAAACTTGTTTTGTTTTGGTGCCTGCTTGCGATAATTCTCTGCTCCTTAGGCGTTGCACTCTCCTTTTCTGGCTCTTCCTCAATCCTGGTGGACACCACTGTCCTCTCTGCCAAACATATTCACGGTATTCTTCTTCTTCAGTGCGAGTCCATCTTCGATCGACAAAACTTCTCCCTTGCCGATTCTCGGAATTACTTATTTTTAAGCGCCGATCGTCCTCAGGGATTCGCATCTCAAGCCTTTCATGGACCGAACGGTGGTTGACTTGAGATTGCCTGTATTCAGAATATTGATCATTGCACTCAGGGCAATTGTTTTTAATAGGCAGTTTCAAGCCTTCATTCCAACAATATTTAAAGAATGAGCACTCCCAATGAGACTGCTCTTGCTCCCTCATATATTCTTGTTCCTCTCGGTACATCTCCTCTTCGTACCTCTGTTGCTTTTCTATGAACCTTCATTCCTCATAAAACCTCTGCTTCTGGTACCGCTCCTGCTCCCGACGCCATTTGTTTAACAAAATACATGTCGTGACTCTGGGCCTGGAAGCTTCACCCCTTTCAGTTCGGCTATTCTGGAAACGAACTCGTTGCCGAAATTCTTCATTTGTGATTTGCCGATTGGGGTCAACAGCACCGGTCTCTCTAGCTCTATCAGAGGTTAACACCTTCATCTTGCTCTTGCCCCTGGGGTCATCTGCATTGACCATGTTAACAGAGAAAGACACGGTATTCTGTCCAAAAGGGCTACCATCAATTTTCATCTTTCCATCGAACTTCAAATGCCCTTCCTGGATAGCCTTCTGGATTCGTACTCTGAATACTCGGCAATCATTTATAGAATGAGATCTAGTATTATGGAAACCACAATATTTTTTGTCTTTAACCCCTTCAGGGCGCAGCATGGGATGGTCTTCCGGTAACTTGATGCGTCCTTCCTTCAATAGCAATTCAAATAGCTTATCTGATTTGGAAACATCAAAATCATAGGTACCTTTTTGTTGCCTCAACCATCGTTGATTGACTTGAGTCGGCTCTTTTGTCCAGACTAACTCAGCTGCAGCTACCTCATCTTCGTCATCATATTCTGTTGCTTCTTCTAAGAAAGTCTGATACATTTCGCTGGCCACATCACCTTTCTAAAACTGGTTATTTCTCCTAAACCCCTGAGCCTGACTATTCATTATTGCCAACCGTTGTGATAACTGCCCAAGATCATCAAACTCCATGTCGAACAGCTTTTCCCTGATATTCGGCAACATACCAGCAATAGCTATTCCTGGCAATTGATCATCTGGCAAATTCAGGGAATAGCAGAGATTTTTAGTCTCCCTGAATCTGCGTAAATATTCTTGGGGAGTCTCATTAGCTCTCATCCTCAGACTCATGAGATCGACCAACTTCTTCTCATTAGTACCAGTAAAGAAATGCGCGTGAAACTTCTGTTCTCGCTCTGCCCATGTATTAATAGAGTTTGCTGGCAGAGATGTGAACAATGAGAAAGCTGGTCCCGTTAATGACAGCGGGAAGTACCGAATTCTCCTAGCCTCATCTGCAGATGCCTCTCCGAGTTGCATCAAGTAACGACTGATGTGTTCAACAGTACTGGTGTCATCTTGGCCTGAGAACTTAGTAAGATCAGTAGGAGGTTTCACCCTTGGAGGAAGTGCCACTCGGTTGTACCACTCCGGGTAAGGAGACTTGTAAGCATAAGACTGATTTTTTTGCTTCAGGCCGAATTGATTCTGCATCAAGTCGGCCATCCTATGCATGATGAGGTCAACGCCTGAGTCAGGAGCAGCCTGTGCCTGACCCCCAAGAAATGCCCTTGTTGAATTCTTATAGCCTGGATTCGGGAAAGCATCAATCGCACTGTAATCCACGAACTCCTGATACCCATCTCCATACATGTTCTTCTGCAACCTATTTGTTGCTAGAGATACTCTAAAAGCATATGGAGGGACGTTTCCCGTCGTGCCGAATGCAAGCTGGCCCTAAGTTGTGGGAGATTGCTGCTCTTGATGAAGGATCATCCCACCTTTGCTCGATCCAACTCCACTATCTTCAGCAGTTTTCCTCTGATGCTGGGGAACGGGGAATAACAGTGGCCCCTGCATCGGACCAGCGGTTTCCTCAAAATGCTTATCTATCGCTGGGCCGAAAATACCAACCATGACTGCACGAAAAGTATTTAAGAAAGTTGACTGATGATTGGTCATGGCCTCTGACACAACCTTGTACATAAGTTTGGACATTTTTCGAATATCTTCCTCATCAGTGCTATCAGATTGATGGGGAAGGAGAGCCCTCGGGAGTGACTGCTTCTGGAAGACCTTGTTGCTCTTGTTCTTGGCGAAGGACATCAAGCATTTGCGTTGAAACTCATCGCATGCTTGTTGTACCAAATCTCGTAATTTTGGTGGCAGTTCATCCATGGTCACGTCCAGAACTTGAGTGTTGCCGAACTCAACCATCTTGGAATGTGGTGTCCCACTGAGCGTGCCAAAAAGTGTGTTGGCACAAAATGCGTCGCACCGTGCCTCACACACAGCAAGCCGAAAAGCGTAGCTTCAATTGGGTGCCCGGATGATTTGAAATCCGGAGACATGCCAGTCGGTTTGACCTGAAAGCCAACAAGGGATAAAACTGTGAGAATAAAACTGGAACATGCCGGATGAGACCAGACAGTTCCATATTTACGGCCCTGAAGCCACTCACAACGACATATAGCTATAGAAGCTATCTGTCAACAAGTTTCAGAGATCATTCGGCTAACTCCAAACACGAGCATATGTAAACAATTGGTTGTCGAATGATCATTCGTAAAAAGACATGCTTGACCAAGAGATAGATTATAAAATAACGTATAACCAAGCTCGGCAAACCAGCCGAGTTGGAGTCCATGAAGAAGGAACATGCAAACCAAAAAATGATTAAACTAATCTAAAACCTGCATCTGCCGCACGATACCTAGTTTTATCAAAGCTTAAGCATGATTGACATGTATGAACCCTCAACACGTAACAATCTAGATTAGAAATTAATTCGGTCGTCATGATTATTCAACTATCGGAAGAAACAAGTAAAAAACTTGTAAAGCAAGGCCGAACAAGGTCAATCTAGATTGGGCAAAAGAGTGTTGTAAAACTTAAATAAATAAATCATGCAACACAAGGTAACTTAATGAATCTACTAGATCTTGCCAAATCTAATAGAGCCGATAACTATCTCGCTTTTGCTAAACGTATCAATAAACGGCTGCCGCACGGTATTTATTCATAAGCAAAGCACAAGCAAAGACTTCTTGATCATTAACAAAAGTCCGCCGCACGACCATTGCAAACAAACAAGACTACTTGCATCATATCTAAATCCACCGCATGATACTAGACATGATAACAAGGTTGCCGGGACTTACGGAGGTCGACGGATCGATGATTCCTCTCGCAGAACTCGACGACACGACAAAGGACTCGAAGATGGCACGGGGCCGATTTGTATTGATATGGTTGTGAACAGTTTTACAATGGTCGAGGGTTTATATTTATACCCTGAGCGAAATACGAGTCCTAAGAGATTACGATTTACACAATAAAACTTGGAAAATACGAGTCCTATTCCTATTTTCCTCTTGGCGTCCTCCATTATCACGTGTCTTCTTGTGCAAGTCGGCTCCACTTGCCATATTTGCTTCCTGAATAGAATCACCTCCTTGCAAGATAACCGGCTGCATAGGCACTTGCCGAAACTCTGAGATTTAACCGACCTTGGTCATCTGCCGAATGCATCGTACGATCATCTCTCGCACACTGGCCCACCTGTCATTTCCTCGTGCGTGCGAAAATCTGGTGTTAACACCAACAATTAACACCATTGGACCTGTCTCCAAGGTACCTTGGCTTGCCTGCTATGGCAAAAGCGGTAGCGCAAAAGGATTGGAGATCTTCAATCCTCTCGATCCACACGACACAGTACGTCGGGAACCAAGAATCAGGGTCACTCATAAGAGCGGGGTTAGCTCAGCACATCTATGTCATGTCCTCAAGCACATTTCTAGATTAATGTGTTTAGGTGGTCGATCGAGTCGACGCGCGGGGTTCTGAGATACAACATAGACCATAGCTTTGCTAACAAAAGGAATAGCAAGAGTTCAAATATATAAGTCAAGGGTTTATTCTTTCCAACGCACACGTCATGGTAGAAGACGGGGTATTGGAAGAAGTGACACAATATAAGATGCAAGTGCGCAAACTACTTGTAGGGTACCTGACCGAGGTGCTCTGGCACTATGTCATTTCTAGATTCGTAGCGGTGCGGTTATCACCGCGAGATTCGAGATACGCAGTGGTCAACGGGTACAAGCATACAAGAGTTTGTGCACGAAGAAGCATTTGTAAAGCATGAAAAAGAGCGTAGCTCCATGGTCATGGCGAGGTGTACTCGCGACCACAAGATACACTAACAAGGGTCATGTTACATTCGGCATCACGGCCATGGCGAGACGGGTCTCGCGATCGTAACGTCTGAACAAGGTACGATCCCTTAGCCGGCTTAAAGGCTCGGCACACATAGATAACACACAAACATCCATCCATACAACGTTAAGAACCATAAAGTGACACAAAGACACATCGAACCAAGTAAGTGGAGTAGCACATTCCCATAGCATTAGATTTGATGGATCCTGTGTCACAAGTGCATATACAGGTGGTCGTAAGAACGAGGTATCACTATACCACAACACCAAATCACCGTCAGACATCTGACGCTAAAACTTACATTTAAGGTTGGATCATCTGACGCTAAAGTTATCTTAGAGATCATCTGACGCTAATTCTTCATTTAGCGATATGTTGTCTGACGCTATAGATATTGACATTTAACGTCGAGTTGTCTGACGCTAAAACCGAGTACACCGTCAATCTATCTGACGCTAAAGAAAATAGGGCCCACACTAAGCTAGCGTGCCCCCACCTAGCAAGCGCGCATGGCGCCTGGAAAGTTTTTCTCATCCTTATCCTCTCACCACTCCCCAGACCCATGTGTCGCCCGTGCTTCCCTTCTCTTCTCCTCCCCAGATCTGGCTCTTCCTCCTCCGGTCCTCACCCCCCGAATCCACCAACACCAGGACCTCGCGGCGACACGGGTTAGAGTAGTTGGGGCCATGGCAGTCGGCATGGTGGCTCGGGCCTTGGGGCGGCGTGGGTGGTGCGGCTCTGTGGCGGACGGTGCTGCGACGAATGGCACGGGTGTGGTTGCTGGCTCCGCGACGGACGGGGCCGCAGCAGAGGGCGCAGGCCGCACGACGGACGGGGCCGCGGCGGAGGGCGCAGGCCGCTGCCGGCTCCGCGACGATGGCGCAGTGGTGGAGGGTGCCGGCTGCTGCCAGCTCCATATATAGCTCCACATATAACCCCCCCTGTGCAACCTTCCTGCACCATATATAGCTCCACCCAAGCTTTCTAGTTCTGTTTAGGGTAAATGGCAGAAGACATTAAGCATTACTTGTTCGCGTCTTGGAAACAATGCTTTTCAGCAGACCTTGAGTTTTGTATTTGATCTCTGCAGGACATGAGCAACATCGGAGAGGTCCTCAACCATCAGGCCCATAAGATCCTCACTTCCAAGTTGCAGACATCAGATTTCTGTTATGTGCTAAGAGTAAAAGGTTCTTACAACTGGATTCAACCTACTCTTTTTTTATTTTAAAAATACAAATATATGAGTTACACAAAGGCATTGTAGTTTATAATGACCTTAATTTCCATGTAATGTTATAACTAGAAGAGCTCCTGCAGAAGAAGGGCATAGTAAAATCAAACATAAATTGATTTCTCATTGGAAGAAGGGCTCTTTTGCATATGTAGTCTGTATGCACAAATAAGTATTTAGTTCACTGAAATTTTATAAACCTGGCAGATGCTTGGATCTGAATTTCCACATTATTATTTTGTGGATCTTTCTTGTTGCATGGATCTGATGAAACCTCCCCTTTGTATAAATCAACACACTTTTAGTGATTAAATAGGAAACCTGAAAAGAGAAGGCTGTGTGATTATTTTTCCACATATTTAACTAGTTAATTAGTGTTACTCTTGAGTTTATTTTTTTCACATTTAATTAGTTAGCGTTCGTTTCCTTAGCTTACCAAAATATTTATGCTTTCTTCAGTGATCAAAAGGCTTATAGTGTTCACTTTATACTAAGTAGATCTACAAATTTAACAAGACAGCCGAAACCATTTTGTACTTTACAGGCATCCTAGAAGTGAAGATATAATCAGTGTGAAGATATAATTAGTGTTGTTCGTGGCATGTATAGAAAGGATGGATTATCCGTTCTAGATAGAGTATGTAAATGTGATGGTGACCAACTTACCTTTGTGAGCTATTGTAATCTTTTGGTCAAATTTGTGAAGATGTATGTATCTTTATTGAAATTGAATTCTAGCTGTGTATTTAAATGATCTTTTGAAGCTCACTGTGCTATTTGTAATAATTGTTGGCAGATTATTTTTTATTTTTTTTAAACCATTCAAAACTATCCTGATGGACCATCTGACGCTAAAACTATCTACAGCGGCACACAGTCTGTCGCTATAGAGTAGCAGCTCGCTGTCTGACGCTAAAAAATAGCAGCGGGTTATCTGACGCTAAAAATATTTAGGACAACAGACTGTCTGACGCTAAAAGTCCTGTCTGACGCTAAAGATTTTTAGCGTCAGGACTTACAGCGTCTGCAGAAGTCTGACGCTATATGTTTTTAGCGTCAGACAGCCTGTCGTTGTAGCCGCTTTTAGCGTCAGATCGTCCATCGCTAAAGATGGTGTTGTGGTGTAGTGTATATAGCATGAGTACGGATAGATAAATAAGAGACTTTCCA
The DNA here is from genome assembly GCA_009763385.1 of Coix lacryma-jobi var. lacryma-jobi. NCBI lineage: Eukaryota > Viridiplantae > Streptophyta > Magnoliopsida > Poales > Poaceae > Coix > Coix lacryma-jobi. The sequence continues at coordinate 159,574,241 of CM019822.1, forward strand.
GGAGAGCTTGGTAGATCGACGATAAGATAACATGGGTCCCATAGGGTCATGGTAACGGTATACAGGGTCACGGGGTCTCCTTTATTGTCATACGCTACATTTTCCATCATGGGTATCCTACGGTCAAAGATGAGAAGATAATTACCTTATCATCCAGCATGTCGACTAAGGTTCATTCCATTTCGTCTAAACGCATCGTGTCATGGTTTCGTCATGGGCATACTTCTGGGGCGGTCAATAACACGTCGGTGTTCTTGGAACACCGGAGGTTCGATTTGGCTTGGGCCGGTCGTGTGTGTGCATAAGTGTCCAATGGTCGGAAACGATCTCGGTCTACGCGTTCCAAGTTCAGCAAGAAGTGGTCAGGGGTTGGAACAGAGGAACATTTTAGCTAACCAGGGTTCATCGTGTAATCATGGATGGTGTTGCTTGGCATCTAGGTCTTGGCGTTGTGGTGCCATCCACGTAGCTCGTCTTTCGTCCTTTGCACGTGGTGCACCTAGAGAGGAGAAATTTGATCGAAGAAGATAATAGATCGATACGAGATAGAGTTTGTCGATAGCGAGAACATGAAATAGCCGGCACGATGGCACGGACAGGCATGGATGATATCATGAGTCGTATTACAAGGATGAATCAAAGTATGCACAGGATATGTAAAGGGGGTCTTCGACTTGCGGTAGTGATCTCTGGTCGCGTGTGGAGTGTCAGGGGATGCTTCAGCCGAGAGTTGTTGAAGGCAGCAGGCACGACTTCGGCTAAGTAGCTGCACACGATCGGCCGAACAGCACGGCGCGACTTCACGGTGTGTTGTTCGTGAGCTTGGAGGCGGTAGGCACGATGATGCAGTCCTGTTGAACAGCGTCGGCAGGGTCACGGTGGCCTGAGGCAGTTGTGGTCTTCGTTGGCCACCACCAACCAGTTGCTGGCCTGCAAGGCAATGCCCTGGCCAGAGCAGCGACGAGTGGCCGGCCGAGGCTGTGGTGAGTAGAGAGCCGGTATGGTCACGGCGACTCACAGCCTCGACGTGGCACGGCCACGACACAACCGCGACCGGCGCGACAGGTGCTCGACGCGGTGTGGCGCGACGCGGGCATGGCGAGGAAGGAGAGGTTGGTCCGGTGACGACGAGGTGGAGTTGGAGCACTGACGGGCGACGTCACGGTCTCGAGGCATCCCTGCACGGCTTCGGCGAACGGCGTGGTGGTGGCTCGATGTCATGGAGCTTGCCGACGCGGGCCGACCATGGCTCGGTAGGGCTGGCTTCGTGCAGCGGCGCACCAAGGTGAGGCGGTCCGGACCGCAACAGGAGGGGCGCCGGTGACGGTCGAGGTGCTCGATGTCGTGCGGCGACGTCGTGGCGAGGACGGGGTGGGGTCACGGCTGGCTCTGTGGTCGTTGCAGAGCGTCGTGGCCGACCGGGGCAGCAGCGTGGCTGGCCACCGCGGTTGCATGGCGTGCGCGACGCGGCCAGGAGGAGGCGCTGGGCGGCCGCGCTGTGCCCAGAACCGGCAATGGCGTTCTCGGGGACGGGTGTTGTTGGCACAGCGACCTGTCGCCGGAGGGAGCAGCGACCAGGGTGGCTTGGCATCATGGAGGTGGCGAGGAAGCAGTGCATCGAGGCGATCCCGACCGGCGTGGACGATGTCGCGGCGCGGTTGGCATGGCGCGGTCATCGCGGCCGGCGCTCGACGCGGTTCGTCAAGCCGCAGCCGACTAATGGTCCGGCGGGGTGCGGCCGAGGCCAGACCGTCGTAGCAGCGGCTGTAGTGGAGGGAGGAAGAAGAGGGCGGCGGCTTGGAGGAGGCGGAGAGGAGGTGGAAGCGAGCAGGCGGCGCACTCGGGGGAAGAAAAACAGTGGCGGCGGCCATGGCTTTTATACGTGCGGTGCTAGGGCTTCGAGGTGTGGGCGTTGATCCTCGACATTCGTGCCGTGGAGGGGCATGCGTCGAGCATCGCGTGGTGGGATGCAGGCGTGAGCGCGGCCACGTTTCGCACAGTGGCGGCGGCGCCCAGAGAGCTGGGGCGCAGCGCCCCCTAGGGTTCAGCAGGGAGCGGCGCCTGAGCTGGCTTGGGCCGAGCTGCGCATGAGCGAAGGCAGGGGAGGCCGGTTGGGGAAAGAGGTGGAGGGAGCGCGCGCTGGGCCGGGCGCTACAGAAGGGGGTGCGGGCAGCTAGCTGAGCTGGCGGGGCTAAGAGAGGAGGGAAGAGAGTGGGCCGCGCTGGGTTGGTCCGGTTGGGCCAGTCAGAGAGAGGAGGGGAGTGGGCCCAGGAAAGGATTGAGGGGGTAGAGAGGTGGAGTTTGGGCCCATAGAAAGGAAGAAGGGTTTCTCATTTTGCTAAGGGAAAAGGAGGGGGATTTAAATGGGAGGTTTGGGGAACAAACTTATGATGCATACGGGAGAGGTTTGATTGGAATTTCAAAAAGTAGATTCTCCATCTCATTAGTTAGTAAAAGACGGAAGGTCAAAATAGAAGGTCGGGGATCATTGGTAGAGACTCGAGTTAATCCCGAGAGAAACATGAGGAGGTTGCTATGGTCTTGTGCTCTCTAACATAAGACTTAAGTTGCAAAAAGAATCTCCGGCAAACTCCTACAAGCAATACTATATGAATGCAACAATTTATTTATAAATTGTTCCCGATTCGGCTAGCAACTACATGCTCCACACAATCACAGAAAAATTTTAAAAATTCTGAATTTTCGGGTTGTTACAGTCCTCCCTCCTTACAAGGATCTCGTCCTCGAGATTTAGGAGTTAGTGTTAATTAGTCAGTTCTTCGTTGTCAAGTCATATGCAGCAATGCACTTGATTTTGAACTCTAGCATTTGAAGAGGAGTTTTGGAAATATTTGTTTTCGGAAGTCCTTTTGAAATGGAGAAACTTTGTTTCGCAAAGTAAGAGAAATTCTTTTTAGGAAATTCATTTTTAAATTCCAAATGAAAACACTTTCGTAACATTGTTGTTTGTTTTTTTTGGAAAAACAAATTTAAGGATTTGTTTTGGAAAATAAACCGGTATTTCAAATCCTTTTAGTAAATCAGTTCGATTTTCGAAATCAACTTTTTTGTTCAAAAATGTTTTCATGAAAACTCATGCAATACCAACTTACGCTGATACCAAAACTATTTCATGGGTTTCCTGAAAATATTTAAATCGAGGAATGATTTTTGCAAATAAAGACGGTTTTGTTGAAAACTTTCTTAAACATGATAAAATAAGGCGGAGTTTTCGAAAACTTTTCAAACCGGAAAGTTATCTGAAAATACGGAGAGGCGGGGTTTCCGTAAAACTTTTCAAAAGAGTTATATAAAGGAGATTTGAAAAGGAAAGTCGTGGTTTTGATAAACATAGGTTTTGGAAATCTCGATGTAGGTACGAAACGGGGTTTTGAAAAACATATTTTTAAAGACCTTTTTACATATAACCTCTTGGTAATCTTTAAAATAGGGAAAACATTATAGGGTAGGACTTTTACTTTAGAAATGGATTTTCACAAACTTTTTGAATCCTTGTTTTAAAACGAGAGAGGGGAAAGGGTTTTTCGGATAGAATTCAAATTCTTTTTCTAAATCCCTTTGAAAGCAGGTTTTAGTTTTGCAAACCATTTTTTTTAAATACTAGTTCAAACACTATTTGAAATGTTTCTCTTTTTTTGAAATAGCGAGAACGCACAATTTAAAGTCCTTTTGAAGAAATGTTTTGCAAAACTTTTCAAAGTCCAGTGGTGGTATTTTGAAATAAATATATTGGAGGGTTTTCGAAATAAAGATACTCATTTTGCTTTTCAATATGTTTTGAAATCAAATTATTTCAAAAGATACTTTTAAAAGAGGAATTACTCCACGCGCTTTTGAAAAATAAAAGCAAGCTAGTTTTCAAGGGTGAATCAAAATAAATCAATAGCTTTTGAACAATAGAAATAATTATTTATTTTGAATTTGGAAATTGATTCAAAAAGGCCCTTAAAATGGGATCTATTTTGAAAATAACGTTGAAAGATAATACAGATATGTATATTTTTGCAATAGCTTTTGGTTTTATAAATTCATTTGAAATTGAGAGATTTTTAAGAGGATCATGGCTCTTTGGTCTAATTCAAAAGGTTTTGAAACAAAGCTGAGCCAAGGGTTTTGAAAGTATTTTGTTTAAGATAAAAAGTACGGACTTTTGTTTCTAAAAAGGGTTTTTGCCATTCAAATCCTTTGTGTTCTTAGTATAAATTTTTCGCAAGAGGTTTTGGAAAAAGATTCAAAACAGGCTTTTGACATTTTGAAAATCAAAGCTTCTTTTGGGAAAGATTTTCAAATACAGGGGGCATTTTTTAAAGGAAAGTATTTCTAAATCAAAATATTTTATAAGACTTTTGGCAAAACGGTGTTTCGAAATAAAGAGGATGCATGGTTTGAAAATTCCTTTTGAAAGAGACGTTTCGCAACGCTTTTAAATCTAGTGCTGGTTTTTGAAAATGTTTGAAATCAACACGGGTTTTGCAATAAAAGTCTTTCGAAGTCTTTTTGTTTTCGAAGACAAATCACACCCATTTATTTCTAAAACCTTTGAAACAAACGATTTTGAAGACACCACGGTTTTGAAATAGGGGCGTTGCTCCCTTCTGTTTTAAAACTAATTTTGAAACGTACAAGGTACTTTTAAAACCGGTTTTAAAACATGCCTTTTGAAAAGCAAGGATTTCGCAATCAAATTTATTTTCACAAATCTTTTCAAAACAAATTTTGAAATAAACTTTGGAGGAATTCTTTTTGGTTTAATAATTTTTTTAAAAAACGGTTGCTACAACCTTTTCGCAAAGATTTTGCTTGATAACACAGTTGCAAACATTTTTGAAAGTAGGTTTGATTTTGAAAATAGAATTTGGCTTTAAGTTTGAAATCAAAACCATTTTAAAACAAAGCCAAACCAAGGGTCATTGATTTGAAATATTTCACTTAGTGAAAGCAAAATTTGGTTTTATGAAACCGAGTTCTGAAACACTTTTTGAAAAGAAAACAATTTTTCACACTGCTCTGTAAATAGCTTCTGAGAGGAAATCGTTGGGGAAGGGAACTAAATCTGTTTTCTTTTGAAAAGTGAAAACCTTTTTGAAAACTTGTAAACCTTTTTTTGCTTTGAAATGGAACAGCTTTTGTGAGAGACGAGACATTTTCCTAACGAGAAATGAAAGGGAGTTTTGAAAACTTGTTTGGTTGGAAAGCCAATTTAATTTTTGAAATAGCCTGAAAAGACATGATGCATCGGCTTTACCTTTCCCACTCGGTTAGCTGGGGGGTATCTTGCTAAGTCATAGGGCGGCTTGGGTTTAGCCTGTGGGGGCTATCCGACACCTGGAGTCTTACGTAAAAATATCTTATATCTCTTACACTCAGACAATTTAAGAAACACAAAAGCATAAACAGAACGATGAAGATCCAGACAATCAGGTAGCATTACAACTCCTATATGCACAGTGTTAACTTAAGGCGACTCCAAAGCCTTCAAGCTTCACACATCTACCGTCTAGCGTGGGCAGTCATGGGGTATGTTCTTTTCTAGACAGCTTTTCTAGGGTAAGAGTGCTAGTAAGTAGCAGAAGTCAAGGCGGGAAAAAGAGACCAGTGTCAGCAGTCATTAGACGAGATGTTTGGCTTCTAAACTAGTGTTTGGGTCTTGAGGTTTCATCCTAAGGTCAAGAATGGCTCTGATACCAACTGAAACATCCTCAATTTTCCACGAAGGGAAAATCCACATAATGAGTTATAATATGATAAACCAGGAACTGAGCTTATCATATTACCATATATCAGCCGATATCACAGTCATACATTGTATTATTACATAATGATAAGCATTACATCATAGGGGTATCACCTATTACAGAGTTTATACTAGCGGAAGACCATCGACTGAAGGCTCCTCCTTCACGGGCATCATCAAAGTTGTTGTAGCGCAGCATCAACCGGATCCTCCGAACCAAACTTGAGCGTAGGCACGAAACCCTCTATTCCTCCTAGAGTCAGTACTTCTGAAGCAGGAAATCTGCACACCGCCAGATGTGTGTAGGCCATGGTCAGCACCAATGAGCTTTAGTGGAAAAGATAAAACAAAGGATTTGGCGATCCTAAGATTTGGCTCTGGTTTGCATCCTAGCGCATGAGCATTAGTAATAATCAATATAATAATGTTATCAAGTTTTAACACATTCCCATACACACACATCCACATCCATCCACCATACCCATATCCAAATCCATCCCAAACATCACCACACCATCACCTTCTCATCTCACACACTCAACCGCTCAGTCGACAAAGGCCAGCTCCCTCCCAGCCTTGTCTCAACGGCCTGCAACCTCACACCAGGTTCACGGCCGGCACTCACATACCAGGGGGAGAAAAGAGAACTCTCGGTAGTCGGAAACAAGTCAGGGAAAAGGTCTATGTCAGTGTTTGTTAACCGGCAACTCGTCTTGGGGATTCCCTGACGATTTGTTCGGTGGGGATCGGTGTTCATAGAACTCGACGAGTACACAGAAACAACGATTTATACTGGTTCAGGTCGCTTAATAGTGTTATACCTTACGTCCAGTGGCGTCATGTGCCTTGTGTTATGATTCAAGATTCAATGACAGAGGTAGGCGCCCACTTCCCCTTATATAATTGGGTGAAGCTCAGCGTATACCAAGTCCTAGTCGGTTACAACAGAGGAGTCCTATTCTAATTACAAGACTTCCTTTAGAAACTCGACTAAGTCACAATGAGAGTCCTAATCCATGTAGATTTCGTACCATGTCTTTGGATCTCCCGCGACGTCCAGGGCTGCTCCGAGTAATCATCTTCTGATGATATCTCTGACATTCTGGTCCGTCAAGCCCCCGAGCTTTTCAATATTTCTCCAAAACGTTATCTTCTGGTTTCTTTTGAGAATCTCCCGAGTAATGTCTTGAGAAATCTTGAAGTGCTCTGTAGATAAAAGAACTCCATGGCGTGCACTTTTTTAGAAAAGTGCACCCATAGGGTGTAGCCCCCGAGCCTCTTGTTTTTTGTAATAACTTTGAGGATCTTTGAACTTTTTTCCGAGTAATCCTTAGTTAAGAAAAAACATTTCCTTAATGATATATACTCTGCAGCCCCCGAGACTGAGTTCCGAGTACTGAAGTAGTCGGTACTTGGGGTCTTCAATATATCATCCGGGTAAATCTTAAAGTTTGTATGAGGTTAATACATGACACTGATTTGATGTTTAATCCAACCGAGTAATATTTATTTGGCTTCAGGTGGGTGATATTTTCATCAAACATCCCTTTTCACCCCCCACTGAATAAATATTACCACAAAGGACAACAATAATTGACCAGTGACTGTATCACCTATCCACATTGATGATTCCTTGTCGTTTTGTGCAACTGCAACACTTTTGTTTGTTTCCTCTTGAAGCACGCACGTGAAATGAATAACCCACCAGTGATGCCAGGCTTCACATGTGTAACAGTACGCACAAGGGTGCAGTTATTGAACTCTGCTTGATTGTATCTGTGAACTAAGTCCATAGACCAAGAGCAGTCGCCTATAAATACCCTGCCTGGGGAGTAAGGATGCCACACCTTCCTGTGTATATGACCTCTCTTATTCCCATGAGTGTTATAATATCTATAGCGAAGATGTTCGAGCCCCCGAGTGTCTTCTTTATGTAGGATAGTCGAAGTGCCCAGAAGAACTCTTGTGAAGGGATCATCCGTCAGGGTGGTTTCCAAGTGGTCGGGAGCAGAGGGATACAGAGTTGCGCCTAGAAGAACTCTTGTGACTCCCGCATCACGGGCAACCACGGGGTCACAGGTTATCAAAAGGCGTAGGGTTAAGGCTGACTATCGAGTTCCTTGTGTACTGGGGTAGAGCCTTAAACCCACCTTGGGATGCACTGAAAAGATAGTGTCTACCCAAGGTTCTATGTCTGCTTTACTGCGACTCACTGAACCCAGACCTTGATGCACTGCGCATCAAGACTTTCTACCTTGATTACACTAGAGTAGTGTTTTACATCTTGATTGAACTTGTACTGGAAGTTGTTGTATCTCAAGATGTAACAATGTATCTCTGGTGTAATTCTGAGTAATAATTATTAAGATCCAGGTACTTGGAATGTTTTCTGAGTCCTTTGTCTTTGCTTCCGGGTACTAAATGCATCTTTTGAAAATAATATTGTATGTTTGCTGGTTGCATGTGTCTTGTCACTGACGTCGTCCAGAATGTCCTTCCAACCGTTAGGGTTTTGGATGGTTCCGTAACGCCATTTGTGTAAGCTGAACTGTTGATGAAACAGATCTATAATAAGCTGCCGTTTGCTTCTCAAATTCTTCACTCTTTCATCGAGCCTTTGCCTTTGAGAAAAAATTCCCATAGTTCGTGAAGTTGATGCGTAGGAAAACCCTTGTCACCAACATGGGTCCCAAGAAGCAATCTCAGGAGGAGAAGAAAAAGAGAATCGTCGGTGGAAAGCTGCGACACCCATGCCCTCCCACTGATGTTCTCGCTTGGAAGGCGCCCGACACCAAGGAAGTGGAGCTGGTTTTTCTGAATCAGCAAGGGTTGCTTCGTTCATAGCCGATGGATGGATGGAGGATCCCAGTTGATCATCGCGCTCTAGCCCCCAATACGACGGAGATCATGATGTTCAAGTCTTTTGTTGAGCGCGGATTAGGGCTTCCAGCATTCGATTTCCTAAGGGGATTACTTCATTATTATGGTTTGACCCTCAACCATATTACTCCAAATGCTTGCTTTCATATCGCGATCTTCTCCCACCTCTATGAGGCCTTTCTAGGGATATGTCCCTCTTTTACCCTCTTTCGCTATTTCTTCTGGGTAAAGTGTCAACCCAGCGACGCGAAGGTGGAGGTAGTCGGAGGAGCTAGTATTCAGCTTAGGCTGGAAATAGCTACCCAATACATCTCTGTAGAGCTATCGGATTCCGTCCGAGAGTGGGCTAGCGGATGGTTCTACATGGCCAACCCGCCACCAGCTCTTTGTCGTCATGATGGATGGCCGCCCCAGAAGATCCGTGAGTGGAAGGATAAAATTTCTTCCCAAGAGGTGGAGGCCATTCAACCATTGATTGATATGATAGCGGCTTTGAAATTGAGTGGATTGACTGGATACACCGTCGTCCAAGATTTCATCGCTCGTCGAGTCCATCCGCTGCAGCAACGAGCCAACTTTGGCTTCGAGTATCTTGGCGTGAAGGACCCAAGCCAGCATTCTGCTGAGCAGCTGCCCAATGAAGAAATTCTGAAGAGGATGAACCGGCTATTGAAGAGTCATGAGAATCTTGTACCAATGATGACCACTTTCTCTGCCATCAACCCACCTATAGAGGTAAGAAATTGTAATATCCATCTTTTGGATTCTTAATAGATATCACTCTGACTGAATATCATCTTCTTCCTCTGTTTTGATAGGCTCAAGGGCGGAACAACAATGATTGTCCACCCCTGCCCCCGGCGACTGAAGAGGGAGGACGCATCGTTCTTGAGGGTCCTATTCAAAGTGGGGATCTTCATAATGAGTCAAGCTCTCTTGGTGATCTTGATGGGTTAGACTCAGAATCGACTGAATCTGATGTCATGATCCTAGATCCCAGTGCTGAGGGTAGTCGGAAGCGGTCTCTGAGTCCACTCCGGGCAGCCGGCGATCCTGTCCCGAAGAGGGCTCGCACTGGTAATCGTCGTGCTTGTCGAAAAATTCTTTTATCAAAAGAGTTGGCTAAAAAGCACTATAATCTGGGTGCTCCTAGAAAGGGAACCCGAGTACTTTATTGACTGTCCGCTTTGGATTTTAATAAGCCCTTGGCTTATATCTTTGTTTGATACAGACAACGAGGCGGCTCAAGGGACTTCAAGTGGTACTGCTCCTGAAGAGACTCCGCTCCCAGACCAGCAGCCAAAGAAACCGAGCCTGAAGCTGTCGTTGACTTTGAGGCTAGCCAAGTGAGTCATATTACTCATTGTTATGATGGTTTTTTATTCTAGTGTTGACATCAATACTCATCTGCTGTAGGAAGGTGAAGCCTATCGATGCATCTTCAGGAGGTGCGACTGAAGCCTGGACGGGGGAAGAGTCAGAAGCGCAGGGGAAAGCTAAATCAAGCGTTCCTCCCATCAGCAGCCAGGTGAATACCATGTCAGACTCTTCTCCATCCAGTACTCAAGTCAACGAAGTTCCTGAAGTGGATGCTCCTCCCTTGCCTCAGGTTGGTGTTCCCTATTCCATCCTTCGCTCTCCTGCTCAATTGGAGCTTGACCGGGTGATGAATGAGTGGTTCTTTTGTACCCGACAGCCTGGTGAGCCCACCCTAGAAATGATCCAAGCTGGTACCAGTGCCCGAGGGGAAATTGAAGCCTCAGATCCTCCGCAGAAGGGGTCTGGTGATGTCCTCGAGTCCTCTCGTCAAGGATCGAAACTTGAGGTTGTGGGGTATAACCCGGACCTTGTCCGTCTGAAGGAACTGGGTGAACAGCTGATGGCGCCAGCCGTGGCACTCAAAGAATTTGTTGAGGTAAGTCCCTAAAGTCTTTTTGATATAGCTTTGTTGGCTTTAAGTACTCACATTGTTGCTTCTGCGCAGGGTTTTGATGTGAAGGTAACCGAGCAGATTGCTCGAATCCGTCAAGAACTTTCCCATGAGAACCAACAATTGAAAGACTACATAGCTCAAGATCAGGTCAGCCAAAAGGTGGCCACCCAAGTTCTGCACAATCGCATCAACGAGCTTCAGCGGAATCTCAAGATCGCTGTTGATGAGCGTGACGCAGCCAATCAGCGGGAGATTGAACTACTCTCCAAACATGCTACCGCTGAGCAGAAACAGAAGGAGGCCATGAAGTCTTCCAAGAAGCAACTCACTGGTTAGGCCCCGTTTGTTTCCGATTAAAAGCGCGGTGCGATCGATTGAAGCAGAATAATCCCGCCAAACGGGCTGCGACGACAGGAAAACGCAAACGCGCTTTCGCGGTGGACGACCTATGACACCCTAGTGTCAAGCACTGCATTAGGAACTACATTTAGCTACTAAAACCCATAAGCAATGCATTGCATCATTTCATGTGTATGAAAGTGCTTTTTGCTTTTTGTTTATTTTTTGGATTTTGATTTCTATTGGACTTAATGGTTTCAGTGGATTTCTGTCTTGGCAGCTAATTTTATAAAATAGACAATATTGAGTATAGTACTTTGTATGTTGACACCTTGATCTAGTTCAAAATGGTTTGACAAATAAAAATGGGAGAACAAAATGATTTATAGCTCAAAATTGGCTTTATTTATGTGGAGGTTGTAAAAATGATTTTCAGAAAAAGTGTCTTATATGAAAGTTGTAGAGAAAACTATTTTGAGCAACTTTTATTTTTGGGTCAAAGCATAGTTTGGAGGTTTTGAAATTGTTTTTCAATGGTCAAAGTTTGAAAAGTTTTTGAAAAAAAAAGGAAAACCTTTTCTCCCGCGCCCTCACTTCCGGCCCACGCGGCCTTTCGGCCCAAGCCCAGCCGCGCGCCGCTCCCGCCCGCACGCGCGCGCCGCGCAGCGCCGGTCGCCGACCGCGCCGCGCCGTACGCCGGCCGGCCTGCCGCGTGGCGGCTTGCCTCTGCCGCGAATCCGCCTTGCCTTCTCAACGCGCGATCTTCTTCCACCGGAGCACGCCACGATCTCACCCAGCCTCTCCGCGCACGCCTCGCCTGCCGCGCTCTGCTCGCCCGCTCGCCGCGTGCACGCCACCGCCTGCCGCCTCGCTCACCGCACCGCCGGGGCCCCGCCACGGCCGGCCAAGGTCGGCCAAAACCCCGAGCACCTCTTCCGCTCCCTCACTCACCCACGCACACATACTGTCGGTGTTTCGTACCCGGGGGTATCACACCAACGAGTAACAACGATCGCGTGCTTCTCCTCCTGGATGGTGATGCAAGAGGACACAAGATTTATCCTGGTTCGGGCAAAGAAGGCCCTACGTCCAGCGGGGGAGGATGTTCTTGTATTACTTGCACCGAAGTGCTTGTACAGGGGTGGATACAAGCTCACTGAGCATGGACCAGGGTCCGAACTCGAGTGCGGCGTGAGAGTGGAAGTGGATGAACGTTCATCTGTCTAACCGTCCCCCCGAATGAGGGGCCCTGGTGTCCCCTTTTATACAACAAGAGGAGGCCAGGGCTTACACAGGATAGTTATGTACAGCGCTCGGTATGGCGGGGAGTAGGAACTCTGTCTTGTCGAGGCCGCTGTAGCCAACGTGAGCGTTGCTGTAGAGGCGTCCTTGAAGCGTGGCCTCCATCCCGGGCGCGGTCATGGAGGCGTGTCGGAGTGGGAGCCGTACAGCGCCCCATCCCGGCTCGTACAGGACACAGCGGGGTCCCTCCGGGTCTTGGGGTACCTGTCTTCCAAGAGCGTGAAAGCAGTTAGGGCTCGAGGGGCACAGAGCCGGCCTCGAGGTGGTATCACGGGGGCTCGAGGGATGCGGAGCCGGCCTCGAGGTGTTATAGTGCATGGTATGGCCGAATAGTGCTGTATTGGTCCCCCTTTTGCCCATGCCTGTGGTGAAAATGAGACTTTGACCTTTACATCGAGTCACTGTGGCACGTGCTGTGCTCCAGTGGACATGACCGGAGTAGGTGAAGGCATTAAATGCGTGGTATGGGCTGGTACGGCTGTTTGTGCAGCTCGAGGTTCGTGCGTTAAGGCTCGAGGTGTGGGGGCGCGCTCGCCCGAAGCCTGGAGGGCTCGGGCGAGACGGAGATAGAGCGTTCGCCCGAGGCCTGGCTGGGAGGGCTCGGGCGAGTCGGAGACAAAGCGTTCGCCTGAGGCCTGGCTGGGAGGGCTCGGGCGAGACGGAGATTGAGCGCTCGCCCGAGGCCTGGCTGGGAGGGCTCGGGCGAGACGGAGATCGAGCGCTCGCCCGAGGCCTGGCTGGGAGGGCTCGGGCAAGACGGAGACAGAGCGCTTGCCCGAGGCCTGGCTGGGAGGGCTCGGGCGAGACGGAGACAGAGCGCTCGCCCGAGGCCTGGCTGGGAGGGCTCGGGCGAGACGGAGATTGAGCGCTCGCCCGAGGCCTGGCTGGGAGGGCTCGGGCGAGACGGAGATTGAGCGCTCGCCCGAGGCCTGGCTGGGAGGGCTCGGGCGAGATGGAGATAGAGCGTTTGGGTGTTTGCGTTGATTGGGGGTACCCCTTTTTTGTACCACCGACAGTAGCCCCCGAGCCCTTGTTTGAGTGCTTGCATTCGAGCAGGGGCTCCAGATTGGGATCTCGATGGATGGCTAACTGATCTCGAGGATTTTGTCGATTTGATTCCGTGGGTGTCGTGCGAGCGACACCCGCGGGTGTAGCCCCCGAGGCCATGGGGGAGTGGTTTGAACTCCCTCGTGGGCTTCCCGAAGAATCCTCCGTCGTTTGGGAGCCTTCTGCCTAGTGGGCGCGTCTCTTTAGGCGGAAACCGTCAGGGAGTGGAGGTCGTGGCGCCTGTGTGTACCTGTCAACAGGCTCGAAATGCAGTTTGGCAGTAATATTTAAATGTTCGAAGCAACCTTTCCTTTGTCGTGGGGGACTCCGTCCGAGGCTTGGCTCGGAGGGCTCGGACGAGACGGAGAACAAGCGTTCGTCCTGGGCCTGGTCTCGAGGGCTCGGGTGAGAAGGAGGTCGAGCGTTCCCCCGAGGCCTGAAAATCCCATGTTCACACAAAGAAAGAGATTAGTCGTAACTGTCCGAGTTTTTAGACCCTCTTTCGTCGAGGGGTGCCAGGCTGAACCGACTGGCCGGCTCCTCGAGCTGTCCGGCATGCCGATTGCCCTGGCTTGTCATCCCGCGAGTCCTTTCGATCGGATGCGGGGTGGGATGCCTCGTACTACCCCGAGTGGGCGAGTATCGAGGTTCCCGGTGAGCTAGTAACGGGGAATCCAAGTGAGAGCTCGTGCCCCGTTCGTTAGGGGTCGACTGTGGCCCGGAGGCGGTCTCATAAAGCATGGGTGCTCAGTCTGCAGGAGTGCCGGGTCCATTCGATAGGGCCCGGTGGCTCGATGCCTCCCTCGGAGGGGATCTCACTGCACGTCGAGCTCCCTGCCTTGGATACACGTGAGGGGCCTCGAGGGCTCGGCCCTCGAGTAATGCCGCGAGTGGCGCCCCTTGGTGTCCCTGACTCGGGTGCTCGAAGCCGGCTGTCGAACCCTTTTCGAGGGCCAGCCTTCGCTGCTTCGAGACTTAGGGCCGGGGCCCGTTTTTACCTTTGTGAAGAAGCCTCCGTCGGGAGTGGAGATCGTGGCGCCGGGGCGACGAGCGTGAAGTTGGAGCGGCGGCCTCGGAGGGCCCCGGTAGAGCGTTGCGAGTGCGGAGTCGCCACGTGTACCTGCCATCCAGCTTGCAACGCGGTTAGATGGGCACATTGTACGTGCGCGGTTACCTACTCACCATCGCGGGAGACGGCGTCGGTTTGTCGAGGAGGACACGCTGCCTCCTGATGCGGACGGCGGTGTAGGGGCCCTTCTTCCTCCTGGCTTGGACGTAGCCCCTGCGTCTGGCCCGAGGTGCGACGTCGATGATCGAGCCCCCGCGTCCGGCTCATGGTGGGGCGTCGAATGTCGAGCCCCCGCGTCCGGTTCGAGGAGCGATGCCGCATCTCGAATCCTTTGCTAGGCCTTGCTTGGAGGGCTCGGAGGAAGAGGAGACCGTGCGTTCGCCCGAGGCCTTGCTTGGTGGGCTCGGGCGATGCGGAGATCGAGCGCTCGCCCGAGGCCTCGCTGGGAGGGCTCGGGTGAAGCGGGGATCGAGCGCTCGCCCGAGGCCTCGCTGGGAGGGCTCGGGCGAAGCGGAGAACTCGGGGCCCAGGATTCCTTCGCTGGGTGCGCCTTTTTAGGCGTTTTTCTGGGGCGGTGGGCGGCGCCCGTTGTAGACGCGCGCAAGGGTTCTCGACCAGGCATTTAATGCTTGCGTGCGCACCCGTATCGAGGGGATTTTCTCAATCATGAGATTTCCTCGCGTGCAACGCATTAAATGCGGGCGAATATTTGACCGTTCAGGATCCGGCTGTTGGCTTTCATCCTATAAATACGTCCCTTGGGATTTTAGGAGCGGTTCCTTTCCACATTCTTTCGTGTCCCTTACTCCTTCGTCTTGCTCCTCCGCCCAGCCGCACAAAAGCAGAGGTGGGAAGGAGAGACCGGGCCGACGGCGGAGAAGAGGGTTGTGAAGCAGAGGAGGGGGAGAGAGAGAGACCTTTCTGCTTCGCGTCTCCTGGGCCCCCGCGTTCTGCCGCTCGAGATGGCCGACGCACCTGAGCCGTGGGGCGCTTCTGCCGCTACCCCGGCAAAGCTCGCGGAGCTGGTGCAGGGGGGACTCCTTCGGGGCCTTTCCGGCTCCGATAGGCCGGAGTGGATCGCCCCTGGTGCGGAGGAGGAGCCGGGGCCCCCTGACGGCTATGTGGTCAGCTTCGTCGCTTTCCATGAGCGCGGGTTCGGGGTCCCGGCAAGCCGGTTTCTCCGAGCGCTTCTCTTCTACTACGGGCTCGAACTGCAGCATCTCGCCCCCAACTCCATCTCTCAGGCGGCCATCTTCGCGACCGTCTGCGAGGGCTTCTTGGGTATCGAACCTCATTGGGAGCTCTGGATCCACCTCTTCCGAGGCGAGTTCTTCACGAAGGCGATTTCGGAAGGTCGTCGGAGATTGGTGAGGTCGGGGAGCTGCGTGCTCTCCGTTCGTCAGCAGAGGTCGGGCTTCTACATCCCGTCCCAGGCGACTACCTCGAACAAGGACTGGCGCCTCAGGTGGTTCTACCTTCGCAACGATGACGGGCTGCTTCCAGCGTACACTGGCCGTGTCGTCGAGTCGCGGCCGGACTCTTGGAACTACGGCGTCGTCGACAAGAGGCAGAGTCAGCTCGACCCGCTGCTCGAGGCCCTGTCGAGGCTGCGGAGTGCAGGCCTCACCGCCGGGATGGTCGTGGCCTGGTTCCATCAGCGGTGCGTACTGCCGCTGATGAGCCGGCCCCTAATCATGGCGAAGATGAGGGATGACGCGCCCCTGCTGCGAGAGTGCCAGATGAGGCCGTCCCCGGTCGCCTATTCCGAGCTCGTTCGCCGGGCGAGGGACGCGGTGAAGGAGGTGAAGGATGCGAGCAAACTGCTCAGTATCCCGATGCGCCCGTTCCGTGGGTACATCAGCTTGGTAAGGAGGGTTGATCCTTTGGGTGTGTTGTTCGCGGAGCTTTCCTCTTCTCGTGTTCATTCTTCGCTTCCTTCCCTTTGCAGGGTTTGCAGGGGGTCAGTGCCTCGAAGCCTCCCCTTCCTGAGGAAAGGGAGGAGAGGCGGCGTCTGGCCGAGGAGAGGAAGAAGAAAAAGGATGACAAGAGCGCTAGGCGGGCTAAGCGCCGAAAGGACCGTGACGACCTGGAGAGGCGTCGACGGCAACAGAGGCTCCATGGTGAGCCGGAAGAGTCCTCCCCTACGGAGGAGGATTCTGATGATGATGATGACGAGGGTTCGGAGGAAGACTTCGAGCCCCTGGCGGGGTTCCCCGACGTGGACCGTTCGCCGGTCCAATCGGCGAGCCCCGTGAGGGGCGTTCCCAGGGCGCACGCAGCAGGGGAGAGCCCTGGTCTTGCCTCGGCCGCAGGTGGCATGGCCTTCGCTCCCTAGGGGGGCGGCGGCCCCCTTCAGGGCATGTCGACGTCGTTGCCAACGGGGGCTTCGACGGAGACCCCTGAGACGGAGACCCCCGAGACGGAGCTCCCGCCTCCCCCGAGGGGGGTTCCCCCCACAGGGACACAGCGGCTGCCGGTCTCGCCTGTGTCCACTGCGAGGAGGGTGCCGAGGGCCGGGTAAGCACTCGTTGCTCGCGCGTTTTGCGTTCGCTTGCGTAGAGATTTATTTTTCGTGATGCGTGTCTTTCTTCTCTCATCTCAGCGGGAAGCGGTCAGCGGAGGCCTTATCCCTCCGCCCTCGGAAGGCGCTGAAGGTGGGAGCTACGTCCTCCGCGGATGCGGTGGTGGCACCGTCCGCGACGCCACCACTGTCGGGGTTCGGCGGGCCGGTCGTCACGCCTGAAACCGTCGAGTCCCCACAGGGAGCCCCGGTCTCTGGTGGGGCACCAGAGGAGGGCCCCGACGCTGGGGCGTCGCGGGATGGAGGCGTTCCGGAATCCTCGACCGCCGAAGCCGAGGCCGCCAAGGTGGCGGAGACGGAGCTGCCCCAAGCCGCTGCGTCCGAGGCTGGGGCCGACGCTCTGCCTCAGGCACCGCGCTTGCCGGTGATCCACACCGTCTCTTCTGGCGAGGCATCCCCGAAAGGTGGAGAAGCAGAGGCAGAAGGCGAGGCTATCAGCGCGCCGCCGAGGCAACCGTTGTCAGCGGTCGGGGGAGAAGGCAAAAGCTCGGCCCTCGCACTCCTGGGGGGTCGCCCTCCCGCCTGGGGCGGCCCTCGAGTGGAGTGGAGGGACCCAAACAACCCTGAGGCCGAGCCGGTGTTCGTCCTCGACGATGCCCCCGAGGCCGAAAACTGGAGCGACCTCGGGCGGCTCGGCTCGCTCCTCGCGCGGTCGCTGAAGGCGTCCCTGTCAATGGTGGAAAGGGACCTCCCTCGGGCCGTCCAGGTGAGGCACCTCGCTTGGGAAACCTCCTCTTCTTGTTTTGTCATAGGAAGTGGAGGGATGGAGGTAATCGTTTGGTTGATTGTTCATTTTAGGAGCTTATGGAGACTTCTCGGGCCAAGTCGGAATTCCTCCGTCGGGAGAGCCGCGTCTGGGAGCGGCTTCAGGCGTCGAGCACCGAGCTTGCCCACACCCAGAAGCAGCTTGCCGACAAGAGCACCGAGGCAGGTGAGCTGAACGCCCGCTGCTCCGACCTGACGGCCGCGGTTGCCGAAGCCCAGGAGCATGCCGCCCGGGAGGCGGAGACGGCCAAGAGTTTGGCGTCGCGGCTGGAGGAGTCCGAGAGGGCGGCGGAGGCCCTCCGTGCTCAGGCGCGGGCCCTGAGTACGGATCTCGAGCAGGCTCGGAAGTCCGCCGAGGCGTCAGCCACAGACGCCCAGAAGTGGGAGGGCGTGGCAAGAGGTAACCTTTTGTTTCGTAGACCTTATGGTTTCCTCATCGCGGTTTCTTTTTCTCTTGACGATTTGCGTTGATCTTCTACAGAGTTGAGGGGGAGGCTTGCTGAGGCAAAGGAGGCCTCGGCCGCCCTGCAGTCGGTTTACCAGGCTGAGGCTTCGGATCACCAAGCTCTGCAGGATGCTGCTGCCCAGGCCTGCGCGTCTCTCGGGACCGAAGGTGGTCAGTCAGGGAGCTTCCTGACCAGCCGCCTGGCCGCCTTGAAGGGCCAGGTGGATGACCGAGTGCGCGGTGCCCTGCATCTTGGGGTGAAGCGGGCTTTTGCCGTGATCTCCAGCCACTACGATGGCCTCAACTATGACGCCGTTAGCCAGGGGTTCATCCTGCCGGATGATGAAGCCGAAGCCGAGCGGGAGATTGCGGATTTCGCCCGGGCTGTCGAGGCCCCTGGGGAAACCCTGGCTCGGTTCTTCGAAGAGGACGTGGGACTCCCCCCAGCAGCGCCCTTAGCTCTTGAAGACCCCTCGACGACTGCTCCCGCGGACGAGCCTGAAGAGGAGAGGCGAGATTAGTTTGGGCCACCGAGCCCTTGCGTTGTGACCTCCGTAGGAGGGTATTTTTGTAAGAGAACATGCTCGTGGCCTTCGAGGCCTAATGTAAAAACGTTTTTGCATTTCATTCCTTGTTGTCTCTTTTTGACTTTTTTGCATGTGGAGGGATCTCGGGGGAAACCCTTAGGGTACTTAGGCTACCGGGATAACGGCAAGGGAGTCTTCCTGCCCGGAGGCGACGGTAGTACTCACGACTTGGTTATTCGACTCTCGAGGCATCCTTCGTAACTCTTTGGGCGTCGCACGCTAGTTCCTTCCAACGCACAAAAGGAGAAAAGAGGCGAGACTAGGAAGATTTTGAAAAACGAGCAAAAACATAAATCCCGGGGGCGTCGGATGTTGGGTCGGAGAGTACCCTTCTCCTGATAGCCCCCGAGGCCTCGGAGGAGTGGGAAAGACTCCTTCGAGGGCTTCGGGGTGAGGACCCGAGATAATATTAAAACGTCTTTTACGCTCGAGTTTTCTTATCTTTCTTTGCCTGAAGTTTGCTCTGACTAAGTTTTTGACACAGACTTAAGTCCTTCGAGGGTGGGAGCGAGTGGAGGTACCGTAGCCCGGGGGCGTAGGTGAGCTCCCGCCTCGACACCCTTGACCCTTAGGGAGCTCAACGTGTTTTCTTCTTAGTCGTGGGGCGTGCTCGAGGCATAGAAAAATAAGACGACATCGAGTTTGGTAAAAAACGTGCGCGATTTTTGGGAACCCAGGGGGACCCCCTGGTTAGCCCCCGAGGGAGCCTTGACTCTGACCAGACAGAGTCGAGACTACCTCTGTTTTGAACGAAATAAAAAGCTTGAAAACGAACTTTTATTCATTCAAGATGCGATGTTTGTACAAAATACGAGAATTGTACGAAGCCTCGAGGCTTTTCGGAATAAGAATGACGTAGCTGTTTGATGTTCCGAATTGGAGTCGAGCTTGGGGCGGTCAGCTGGTGACGCTCTTTGAGGATGACGTGTTGCCTCCGGACATGGGCAGTGGTGTGGAAGGTCCCGACCAACGAGGGCTGAGGCCGTTGCAGAGCTCGCTGGTAGTCGAGGGGTGGCGCTGAGGTCGAGTCCAGTGTCCGGCTCGAGGGGTACCGTCGAAGGTCGAGCCCCCGAGCCTGGCTCGAGGGGTGTGTCGAAGGTCGAGCCTCTGAGTCCGACTCGTGGAGGGGCGTCAAAGGTCGAGGCTTCGAGTCCAGCTCGAGGAGGGGCGTCGAAGGTCGAGCCTCCGAGTCCGGCTCGAGGCGGGGCGTCGTGCGTGGGTGCCAACTTAGCCAGCTCGTCTGCGGCGGGCGCCCACGCGCACGCCTTTGTCGTCGTCGTCCTCGTCGTCGCGCCTTGCTTTCTGTCTTTCGCCTTGGCCCGCGGAGTGGCCGAAGAAGGCCCCCACTGCCTCGTTGCCAGAGGCGAAGCTGGTGACCTGATCCACCAAGTCTTCGATCGTCCTGGGATGGTAGCGCCCTAACTCGTGGACCAGCTTTTGGCACGTCGTGCCTGCGAGGAATGCTGAGATGACCTCCTCATCAGGCACGTGAGGGAGCTTGAGGCGCTGCTTTGAGAACCGCCGAGCGAAGTTGTGGAGGGGTTCGTCCGCTGCCTGCCTGCAACGTCGCAGATCCCAGGAGTTGCCTGGGCGCGCACAAGTCCCCTTGAAATTCCTGTCGAAGACCCTGACTAGGTCGGCCCAGTCATGGATCTGATCCGGCGGGAGCCCCTCGAGCCACCGGCGGGCAGTGTCCGAGAGGTAAGGTGGGAGTAGGCGTATGATCATACGGTCGTCGCCCTTCGCTCCGCCCAGTTGGCAGCCTAGGCGGAAGTCTGAGAGCCAGAGCTTGGGCTCGACCTCCCCGTCATACTTCACGATGTTGGTCGGCGGTCGAAAGCGGTCGGGGAGGGTCGAGCTGCGGATGGCTCGGCTGAACACCCTGGGGCCCGGGGGCTCGAGGGTTCGCCGGCTGTCAGCGATCCGGTCCTGGGCTGGTCTGGCTTGAGGGGCGTCCGGCTGGCTGACCGACGTCTCGTGCTTGCTGCGGGGTGCATCTGCTGGCTTCTCCGAGGCTGCTCTGCGCTGGCGCGAGGCCGAGCTCTCGGCTATCTGCACAGCGGCCGTTTTGAGGAGGCTCTCTACTTCCTCAAGCATGTGTCTGGCGTCGGGGTCGGAGACAGCGGGCAGATCGCGGAGCAGCATTGCGGCCGCCACCACGTTTTGCCCGGCTCGTGGGAAGTACACCCTGGGGTGTGCTGGCGCCCCGCCCTCGAGGCTCCGTCGGCGGGCCTCTTGAGCTCGACCTCGAGCTCCAGCTCCTCGAGGCTGGAGTGGTTCCTGTGCGAGTTGGGCTGCTCGGCTGTCGTCGTGTTGATGTGGTGGAACCGAGGCCGAGGATTTGCTTCTTGCCTGAACGCGGGAACCGCCCGCCGTAGCCACGTCGTTGGGTGCTCCGAGGTTGGGCTTTGGCCTGACGTCGTCGTCGTAGTCCTCGGCATCGCTCACCACCCCCTCGAGCTGGAAGCGCTCCCTGGTTGAATACCAGACGTGCCGGTTCGCACGTGTGACGGACGCGGACTTGCTGGGGGAGCGCGCCCGCGCCCTGGAGGTCGCTGGCCGCGTGCCGGGCAGCTTTCCCCTCGGGGATTCTGCGCCGGCCGCGGGGAAGTGGGCGTACGCCGCCGGCACCGCCTGTGCCTGGTGACGATGGTGACCACGACGCTGCTCGCGAGGTGGCGACGTGTGGTGGTGCAGACGACGCGTCATGCCCCCCGCGCGGGGTGGCGTGGCACGTCTTCCGCTCGGGCCCTCCGTGGAGAGCAGGGCCGGTTCGTCGCCGTTGTCAGCGGCTAGGGACTCAAGGTTCCCGAACCAGTCGACGGCACCGGCGGAGAACGAAGGAGTAGAAGAAGCCATCCAGGAGATAGCGAGAAAAATGACTCGGACACGCGCACCCCCTACCTGGCGCGCCAACTGTCGGTGTTTCGTACCCGGGGGTATCACACCAACGAGTAACAACGATCGCGTGCTTCTCCTCCTGGATGGTGATGCAAGAGGACACAAGATTTATCCTGGTTCGGGCAAAGAAGGCCCTACGTCCAGCGGGGGAGGATGTTCTTGTATTACTTGCACCGAAGTGCTTGTACAGGGGTGGATACAAGCTCACTGAGCATGGACCAGGGTCCGAACTCGAGTGCGGCGTGAGAGTGGAAGTGGATGAACGTTCATCTGTCTAACCGTCCCCCCGAATGAGGGGCCCTGGTGTCCCCTTTTATACAACAAGAGGAGGCCAGGGCTTACACAGGATAGTTATGTACAGCGCTCGGTATGGCGGGGAGTAGGAACTCTGTCTTGTCGAGGCCGCTGTAGCCAACGTGAGCGTTGCTGTAGAGGCGTCCTTGAAGCGTGGCCTCCATCCCGGGCGCGGTCATGGAGGCGTGTCGGAGTGGGAGCCGTACAGCGCCCCATCCCGGCTCGTACAGGACACAGCGGGGTCCCTCCGGGTCTTGGGGTACCTGTCTTCCAAGAGCGTGAAAGCAGTTAGGGCTCGAGGGGCACAGAGCCGGCCTCGAGGTGGTATCACGGGGGCTCGAGGGATGCGGAGCCGGCCTCGAGGTGTTATAGTGCATGGTATGGCCGAATAGTGCTGTACTGGTCCCCCTTTTGCCCATGCCTGTGGTGAAAATGAGACTTTGACCTTTACATCGAGTCACTGTGGCACGTGCTGTGCTCCAGTGGACATGACCGGAGTAGGTGAAGGCATTAAATGCGTGGTATGGGCTGGTACGGCTGTTTGTGCAGCTCGAGGTTCGTGCGTTAAGGCTCGAGGTGTGGAGGCGCGCTCGCCCGAAGCCTGGAGGGCTCGGGCGAGACGGAGATAGAGCGTTCGCCCGAGGCCTGACTGGGAGGGCTCGGGCGAGTCGGAGACAAAGCGTTCGCCTGAGGCCTGGCTGGGAGGGCTCGGGCGAGACGGAGATTGAGCGCTCGCCCGAGGCCTGGCTGGGAGGGCTCGGGCGAGACGGAGATCGAGCGCTCGCCCGAGGCCTGGCTGGGAGGGCTCGGGCGAGACGGAGACAGAGCGCTTGCCCGAGGCCTGGCTGGGAGGGCTCGGGCGAGACGGAGATAGAGCGCTCGCCCGAGGTCTGGCTGGGAGGGCTCGGGCGAGACGGAGATTGAGCGCTCGCCCGAGGCCTGGCTGGGAGGGCTCGGGCGAGACGGAGATTGAGCGCTCGCCCGAGGCCTGGCTGGGAGGGCTCGGGCGAGACGGAGATAGAGCGTTTGGGTGTTTTCGTTGATTGGGGGTACCCCTTTTTTGTACCACCGACACATACACTCCCTCGCTCTCGCCCTCGCACCACACGAGCCTGAGCCGAGCGCACTGCTCGCCACCATCCGCCACCGCAAGCCTCCCTCGTCGTTCCGGCCACGTCCAAACACCTCCCTCTGATTCCCTCCGCACGCTGCTCCGCCACATCGTTGCACACGCGGTGCACACGCTCCCACCACTGGCCGACCAGCCTCGACGCCGGAACACGTCGTGCCCCCGTCGGCCACCATTCGCCACCGAGGAGCATGCGTCGTCGTTCCTCATCAACTGAGCTTCCGCCGAGCCCCTTCTTCCTCGACGAGCCTCACCAAGCGAAGGCAAGGTGAGAACACCCCTCTTCTAGGTCGCTACCGCTCCCCACCTCTCTCTCTCACCTGGCCGAGCGCCATGGGCGCCGCCGCGGCCCTCTCACGCGGCCAAGCTCCTCTAGAGCCATCCGAGCCTATCCAACCCCCTCACTTAGCTCCCTAGGGTTCACAAAGCACAGCCAATTTGGCCGGCGACCACCGGAAACGGCACGGCCGAGCACTTCCGCCGCCGCTGTCCGCCATTGCTTGCCGCCGGCGAGCTACGGCCATGCACTAGCCCAACCGTCGCCACCAGTCGGTCCGCCTCGTCAAGGGGAACACGTTGAGCCTGGTCGCGCCGCCGGCGACCTCACCGCCGGCGAGAATCGCACGGTCAACTCCTTCCCCTGCCTTGCTCTCTCTGACCAGTGGGCCCCGTTGACCAATGGGTCCCATGCGTTAGCCACCCCGCGGTCCGTGGACCAAGTCCACGACGCCAGGCCGGGAAGATTCAAATGTTTTCTCCTTTTTGTTTATTTTCCCAGAAAAGCTTGTGATTTTTGTGTAGCACGATTTAAAAGTCCAAATGAAGTACTTTCAGTTTTGTTAGCTTGTTCATGAATAGATCTATCATGGAAAAATATGAAAGTATTTTTGGTGAGAGTTTATATTACTGTTTTTATTTAATTCAGTTTATGTGCTTTTGTTGACATAAATGGATTTATATGTTTTTTGGTTGAGTTAATTCATGGCAAAATTTGTGTAGGTTTCTTGTCATGTTATGTACCTGTGAAAAATGTATGAGGCACTGTTTCTATAGAAAAAGTATCTGTTAGGGTTTAAAGTTCTTTTTGGCTGTTTTCTTGGAATAAGTTTTAAGGTGTTTTATATGTAAAAATAAAATATGGGAAAATTGTGCAATCTTTGTATGTGATGTTCGAGTTAGAAAAAATGTTAAACATAGGTTGTGTATGGAAAAATGTGAAGTTGTTGTACAAGTGTGTTTTTCTGTGGTTTCCTTGGGAAATTCATGTAGAAAAGAATTTAATGTTTCTGTTCATGGAACTTTCTTGATAAATATGAAATATGGAGTAGAACCTGGGAAAAATATGAAAATGAGTATAACACCCTTTTCCAGTAGGGTTGTAGTTCATATGGTTTAATCTGGAGTAAATTTGATTATTTTGTGTAGGTCTATGTGTTTATGCTTTGATAGTAAATTTTCTGCAGTAGAGTGGTTATAAGTAGGTAAAGCTAGGAAAAATATAAAACCTGTTGTTTGACACTTTTTATGTGAAAAGTTAGTTCAAAGCATCTTTTGAGCAGTTTATCTCATCTTTTTGTACCTGCGGTTCTGTATTTTATCTCTTGCTGGAATTTGGGCAGTGAAGTCTAGTTAATATTAATTACCTTCTGGAATTTTTGTGGATTTTTCTGAGTTCAGAAAAATGTACTTGCAGTTCAAACTTGAGTTTCTTCGATTTAAAAAATAGGAAATAGTTGAAATAATGGTTTTGTTTTATGTGATAATTAAGTAGTTTTCCTTGATGTCAAAAGTGGTTCAACAAGTTAGCTTTGTTGGTTTGCAAGAAAATGTTTGCATTTCATACCACCATATCTCGCACCCCGCATTGTTTATTTAATTTTTATTTTCCGCATGCAATAGGATCGACAGTCCCGGAGACCGACCAGGAGCCGGAAGCAAACGACGAGCAGGAGATACCCGAGCTGCCCAGGACCGAGGAAGCTGACCCCACGCCGGAAGCTAACCTGCCTGAGTGCCCCGCTTACGAGGCCTCAGTCTTTTCCCAAGGCAAGCCCTGGAGCATTCTAAGTCTCCCAGTAGTTACAATCAATATAATTGAGTTTTCTTTCTATTGTGATGCATTAGGTATAGGAGTTGATTGAATCCTACTTGCTGCATTACCATTCCTTGATTATTGATTAATATCTGCATTGTTATCCCGTTATATATTTATAATGTAGAATTGCTTAGTCTGCTTAATAAAGTAGTAAAGAAAGGATGTTCCCATAATACCCCTGGTGGGTATTTACCGGATCACAGTTGGCTATATTTGCTATCGTGGAAAACAACCTGAGTAGTAATGAAATACGGTCAATTGGAAGGCAAGGCACCAAATTGGAACTTGGGGGCAGTCCGTCCGTTGGATCGTCTAGGTTTGTATCGATGTTGGCCCTCGTTCATTTTTGAACGCGCCCTTTTACTTAGGGATATGTTGGTGACGTAATCATCGACCCCAAAGCCGGTTAGACGCTGTTCGGGCCGGAATCAACCCGAGTCGCGCCCTCTAGTATGGAAATGTGATCTGCCTCGGATGGCCATCGCCAGGTTCCAATTGGGCGGTCCGTGCTTGAACCGCGACGATTACCACCACGAACAAGCATCGAGAGGTTACCCAATGCATGGACCCGACGGGGAAAGTGTGGGTTGGTATTAAAGGTCTTTCACCAGCTGGTTTAGAATTCGATTCGAGTCATCGTCTCCCCCGGTTAGTGGGAAACTATGGCGAGCTTCACCACGGTACAACTCCATGTGATGTTTAAATGTTCAACTAAAATGTGGATAAGTCAACTGGATATGGTTATATTATTTGTTGCTAGACTCAAGTGTGTGAATAGTTCAGGTGCAAAACCTAGATAAAAAGGTAGGTCTAAAACCTGCAAATCACGGATACCATTAAATATTTCTTCCCTCAATTTGAGCTATTCGCAACTAAATGATCCCAGCTCCACCAAAAAGACTTGCATACCCTTGGTGTCTTTTATTTTCAGTTGGACGGGTAAGTCTAGCTGAGTACATTCCCGTACTCAGGGTTTATCCCATTTGTTGCAGATGGCCAGGTGTATTATGGCTATTGTAAGCACTGCCTCTACCCAGTGGAGGGTGATGAGGAGTAGGCCCAGGGCAGGGTCGTCAAGAAGCTTCCCCTTTTCTTTTGCTGGAATAAGACTGTTGGTGGCACATTATCTGAAAAATGAGGAGTGAGTTGAGTTGAGTTATTAAACAATGTTTTATTCGGACCACATGTGTGGTGGTCGTGTTTCAAAACTTATTTTAGCTTCCGCATTTAAAAACTCAGTATTGTAATAACTCTTTATTTCTGCACTCTGATGCTTATATTCGGTTTCGTCTATCTGTGATGTATCCTTACGAATGTAATACTTGAACGATGTGATCCTGTATGTTGTAATGTTTGAAATCCTTCGAGATTTCCGGACTACCGGGGTTATATGGATTCAAGTACGGGTCGATGTCAGTCGTATTTGGACTAAGACGGTACTTGAGTTCTTACAATCAGGACGGTTCCGCCACAGCTGGTATCGGAGCATGGTTCAAGTGATTGCGTCCGAAAGGAGCTATTTTCAACTAAAATGGGTATTTCTAAACTATTTTCGAAACTATTTTAAAATTATTAAGTGTGCCCAGTCTTGTTCTTAAGCCCTACCTTAGGATTCAGGTGGCTTAACTGCTAACAGGGTTCAGGGTTTTGCTTCATGCTGTATCTTTATTTGATGGTCCATTCTCGAGGGAAAAGAGAATGCGTCGATCGCAAAAACATGCATAAAATGATTTTGTAAGATATGAGAGCATGACCGTCCAACCGTCGGTCTAGGTGAGAGTTCTTATACCAAGTATGTGTGAGCTCCACGCAAACGCATACGAGGGTATCAATGTTTTGGGTATGTTTTCTGGATTGCTGCATGGTGTTTAGTGTTGGCTTCTATGTATTCGTGCATTAGAGTCAATACTCTGATATTTTTACCATTGGGAATTGCTTTGGGCTGAAATGAATCTTCTGCAGGTACACTAACTACGTGATCGAGTAGAACGAGTAGATAACGCATGAGAGATCGTTCTTGCCACTGACTAGAACGTTAGGACTTACGAGTCACTATTAGTGTGTGAGAACGTAAGTACGATCATGCATCATGTTTACATTCTTGCATTTACATTACCTTCCCTTATTTAAAGGTTGTCCCTTTTCTATAAAATTTGCCAACTTAATATGCGTCTCACGAGAGTTCGAAACCCTTTTGTTTCTACAGATGGCCCGGACTAAGTTGACTGCTCGCAAGGCCACCGGAGGCAGAGGAGTTCCACGTCACCGCTTGGCCACGAAGCTGACCAAGAACACGTTCTTGTCTTACTTTGGACTGCCAACCATCCTTTGGAGGATTTTGCAGGCAGTGGGATACGAGGAAGGACAGGAGCCCAGGTACTCTTGGCAGAAGGAGATCTATGGGTAGGACTCATTGGTGATGGTGCAGATCAAGGTCAAAGCCTTGCCTGCCAAGCCCCTCTGGACAGGATGGACAGAAATCACCAGAGGCAGTTGTGCCAAGGATGGAGCTAACAGGGCAGCATATCTAGTGCTGAAGGACATCATCGCCCGTTTTCCCGCCAACCTCGCCAGTGCTATGGCAGGAGTGTTCCCTCGAGGATCACTTTTTCCATTGCGTTGGAGGCAGACCTTGGAGTCAGTTCTGACAGGAGGTGCGGAGGAGAGGTTTTACTGTGAGACGTCCGCGATGAGCGCCACCGGAGCTTTGATGGGTGTATGTGAGAGTTTGGAGCGCAGTCTGGAGAGTGTGTCCTTTACCCTCACCGCCACCTACCAGAGCAAGAGGAAGCTGCAGGAAGAGTTTGATGCCGAGGTAGCCCGTCTACAGGAGAAGATCCACCAGATCACTCTCGAGCGTGATGATGCAGGTGCCACCGCAGGTGCAGAGACCACCGCCAGGACCCTCGCTGAGCAGATGTACCTGACGGCATCCCTACAGCGAGACGAGGCCCACACAGCACTTGACCAGCTCAGAGAAGGCGCCCATCAGCTGATACAACAGATACATCACCAGCAGGCCTACATCGATCAGCTCCATGAGGCAGTTCACCAGATGCATCACGCCGCACAGGAGGCCGCCGCCCCAGCAGCTGACGAGGTCCCTGCAGATGAGGCTTAGGAGCCCCAGGATGGGGTAGTGCTTGGTCCAGAGCCTTCTTCGGATGACGAGGACCACGCCGACGAGCCGATGATGGACGCTGACTAGGAGGATGCCGCATCCGCTGCTGGAGACGCCTGAGCGTTAGTTTCACTAGGAGTCGTTTTCTTTTGTATAGCTGGAGCATGCTCGCTGACGTTGTAATCCGAACATGTGTTGGTTTTATGTTTAAGTTGTGTCATGTTATGTATGGCTTTTGGACAAAGTCCAGACTTCGATCTGGCACCTTTTATGGAAAATCCGTCGTTTGCATATCTTATTCTCTAGCAATTATTTTGTGATGTTGTATGGAAATGAGTACTTATACTTGGTCGTGTGCTAAATTTTCGAATTATGTACAGCACAGTATTTATTCATGATCAATGTGACATCACCTAATGATTGCTTATTAATGGGACATGCAGATGCCGGCACACACTCGTAACCAATGTGGACAGGGGTCTGGACATGAGGAGAATCTGCCACCACCCCCACAGGCACCAATGACGTCGGAAGCGTTTTTCGATCAGTTTCTGGGTAGCCAGAGGAATATGGAAGAGATGCAAAGGCACATGGAGGCCACCCTTCGTAATATTGCTAACAACACCGCGCAGCAACATCAGTAGCGCCAGGGACCTGAGCCCAATCAGTACAGCTCGTACCGTAACTTCTTGGACACTCGTCTCTCAGTATTCAAGGAAGTCACCGAATCGCTTGAAGCAGATGAGTGGCTCAACTCCATTACTCAGAAGTTCCATCTGCTCCGCTTGATTGAAGAGCTCAAGGCGGAATATGCCGCCCACATGCTGGAAGGACCCGCAGGTTTATGGTGGTCCCAGTACCGTGCATCCCTGCCAGCTAATGCACCGGTCACGTGGGACCAATTTTCTACGGCTATGCGCAACCACTACATCCCCAGTGGTTTGATAGAAATGAAGGTCACAGAGTTTATGAGGCTATCCCAAGGAACCAGGTCCATGTCAGAATACCTCCATAGCTTCAACAACCTGTCTCGCTATGCCCCAGATTTCATCAACACGGAATCCAAGAAGATCGCAAGTTTCAAGCGTGGCATGAGTGCCACCATGCTCTCTAAGATGGGAAACAGTCACCGTACCACCTTTAGTGACTTTGTCAGTGACTGCCTGAACCAAGAGGTGAATGACAGCAGGTTGGCGACAGAAAACCGCCGTCGTGCAAACGAAGGAGGTTCGTCTCAACAGAGGACCCCTTTCGGAGTACGCACCCCGTATCGCCCGCCAGTTGCAGGAGCAAGGTTCCGTCCTCCGCAGAGGAAGATAACTAATAACCGCTCCCGCCCGAGTTTTTAGAAGCCCTACACCGCTCCCATGATGTAGAACAAAGCTAAGGCAGGAGGTTCAGGAGGTGCCAAGACCCCGTATGTGATTGGACCGTGCTATAACTGTGGTCAGACCGGACACCTGTCATGTCAGTGCCCTCGACCAAAGAAGCAGTACACCCAGCCTCCACCTCGCACAGGCCATGTGCATTACACCAATGTTGAGGAAGTGCTAGAAGAAGAACCTGTCACCGCTGGTACGTTTCTTGTTAATCAATACCCTGCAGTTGTGTTGTTTGATTCCAGAGCATCGCATTCTTTCATAAGTGAAAATTTTGTTATGAGAAGTAACCCTAAGTTGGTAGAATTGGATAGGGGTTATCAGATAAGTTCAGCAGGGGTTGTTCTTTCTGCCCGTATAATGGCTAAGGAAATGGAAATCACTTTTGGGAATAAAAAGGTATCAGTGGATCTCATTGTAATTCCCGGTTTAGGTTTGGATGTGATCTTGGGAATGGGGTAGATGAAACGTTGGAAGGTTAATTTGGATATCGCGGAACGAGTGGTCTCCCTGGTGAGCCCTCGGAATGAGTCTTCCATCTGTTTTAAGTTACCCCGAAACCCCCATGAGATAGGAGTGTTGTTCAATATCACAGCAAAACAGATAGCTGAGATCCCGATAGTGTGTGAGTTTCCCGATGTCTTCCCTGATGAGTTGCCAGGACTACCACCGGATAGGGATGTGGAGTTTGCTATAGAGTTGATCCCTGGAACGACACCCATTTCTCAGAGGCCGTATAGGATGCCGACTAACGAGTTAGCAGAGCTCAAGACTCAGTTGCAAGAGCTCTTGGATAAGGGCTTGATACGCCCTAGTTCGTCGCCTTGGGGATGTCCCGCCATCTTCATGAAAAAGAAGGACAAAATTTTAAGGATGTGTGTGGATTATAGACCGTTGAATGCAGTAACTATAAAGAACAAATACCCCTTACCTCGAATTGTTGTCTTGTTTGATCAATTATCAAAGGCAAAAGTGTTCTCCAAGATTGACTTAAGGTTAGGATACCATCAGATCAAGATTAGAAGCGAGGATATACCAAAGACCGCTTTCTCCACCAGATATGGACTCTATGAGTATCTAGTTATGTCTTTTGGACTGACAAATGCGCCGGCACATTTTATGTACTTGATGAATTCGGTTTTTATGCCCGAATTGGACAAGTTCGTTGTGGTGTTTATTGATGACATCTTGGTGTACTCTGAAAATGAGAAGGATCATGCTAAGCATCTATGAGTCGTCTTAGCTCGAATTCGAGAGCACAAGTTGTATGCTAAGTTTAGCAAGTGTGAGTTTTTGTTAAAGAAAGTACCCTTTCTTGGACACGTCCTTTCAGAAGAAGGAATTTATGTGGATCCCACGAAGGTACAGGAAGTTATGGATTGGCAAGCACCCACTAACGTACATGAGGTACGTAGCTTTCTAGGATTGGCTGGATACTACCGTCGGTTCATTCCGGATTTCTCAAGGATCGCAAAACCGATGACTTATCTAACTCAGAAAAACAAGAAGTTTGAATGGACTCCAGAGTGTGAGGCAGCATTTCGCACTCTGCGAACCTTGTTGACTTCGGCGCCAGTTTTGGCTCAGCCAGATTTGGAGGAACCTTTTTATGTGTTTTGTGACGCATCCAAGATTGGACTCGGATGTGTGCTTATGCAGAATGGGAGAGTTATAGCATACGCTTCACGCCAGTTGCGACCACATGAAGGGAATTACCCGACTCATGATTTGGAATTGGCAGTCGTAGTTCATGCACTCAAGATATGGAGGCATTATCTTATGGGTAACCTATGCCATGTGTACATAGACCACAAAAGTTTGAAATACATCTTCACCCAGCCAGAGTTGAATATGAGGTAGAGGAGATGGTTAGAGTTGATTAAGGATTACAACCTGGAAGTGCATTACCACCCTAGAAAAGCGAATGTTGTAGCAGATGCCTTGAGTCGCAAGACTCATTGCAACTCCTTACAACCATTGTTGGAAGATGGATTCAACCTTATGCACCTCGTTATGCTGAATAATATCACCTTACAGTGTACTCTAGAAAGTGACATCATCGAAGGACAAAAGACCGATGAAGAAATCTGTCAGATTAAGAAGAGGTTGGAGACCAATAGTTCGCTGAACTTCAGAACAGATGAACAAGGAATTTTGTGGTATAATCAAAGGTTGGTTGTTCCTAAGAACACGGAGCTGAAAGAAAGAATTCTGAATGAAGCCCATAATTCAAAGTTGTCTATCCATCCAGGAAGCAGTAAGATGTACCAGGATCTGAGGACAAGGTTTTGGTGGTCAAAGATGAAGATAGAGGTTGCAGCTTATGTCGCAAGGTGTGATACTTGCTACAGGATAAAGGCTATACACCTGAGACCTGCCGGATTGTTACAACCCTTGTCAATCCCAGAATGGAAATGGGAAGAAATTAGCATGGATTTCATCACAGGTCTTCCAACCACTCAAAAAGGACATGATTCTATCTGGGTTATCGTGGATCGGTTATCCAAAGTGGCTCACTTCGTACCAGTCAAGACTACACATCAACCACACCAGTATGCGTACTTGTACATTCAAAACATCTTAAGGTTACATGGAGTTCCTAAGAGGATTGTTTCTGATAGAGGACCCCAGTTCATAGCGCGTTTTTAGGAACAGCTGCACAAGGAGCTAGGGACTAAGTTAGCAAGAAGTTCCGCTTATCACCCACAAACCGCTGGACAAACAGAAAGAGTGAATCAAATTTTGGAAGACATCCTCAGAGCTTGTGTTTTATCCTCAGGAGAATCATGGGAAAAGTGGTTACCCCTCGCTGAGTTCTCATATAACAATAGCTATCAGGAAAGTATAAAGATGGCACCATTTGAAGTTTTATAGGACGAAGATGCAGAACCCCGGTAAATTGGGTTGAATCAGGAGATCGAGGATTTTACGGGTCGAATTATGTAAAGGATGCCGAGGAGATCGTGCAGACCGTGCAACAACATATCAGGGCAGCGCAGTCACGACAGAAAAGTTATGCTGATACACGAAGGAGACCCCTGGAATTCCAAGTAGGAGATTATGTTTACCTTAAGGTCTCACCCATGCGAAAGGTCCAACGTTTTGGAATTAAGAAAAAGTTAGCACCCCGATATGTAGGACCATATCAGATCATAGCCAGAAAGGGAGAAGTAGCCTATGAAGTGTAATTACCCCCAGAGATGAGCGCAGTTTTTCCCGTATTCCATGTATCCCAGTTGAAGAAGTGTCTTCGAGTACCAGAACGGGAAGAGGTTCGGATTCCAGGTGTCACTATCAGATCAGACCTGGAATACTATGAACAACCACAGGAGATACTAGATACCAAGACTAGAGAAACTCGCAATAGGGAAGTGAAGACTTACAAAATTCTTTGGAGCAATCACGGACCCAATGATGCAACTTGGGAAACCGAGGAGTACTTGCGCGTAAACTATCCCACTTTTTATAAAGATTGGTACGTAACCCAAATCTCGGGACGAGATTTCTTTAAGGGGGGAAGGGCTATGACACCCTAGTGTCAAGCACTGCATTAGGAACTACATTTAGCTACTAAAAACCATAAGCAATGCATTGCATCATTTCATGTGTATGAAAGTGCTTTTTGCTTTTTGTTTATTTTTTTGGATTTTGATTTCTATTGGACTTAATGGTTTCAGTGGATTTCTGTCTTGACAGCTAATTTTATAAAATAGACAATATTGAGTATAGTACTTTGTATGTTGACACCTTGATCTAGATCAAAATGGTTTGACAAATAAAAATGGGAGAACAAAATGATTTATAGCTCAAAATTGGCTTTATTTATGTGGAGGTTGTAAAAATGATTTTCAGAAAAAGTGTCTTATATGAAAGTTGTAGAGAAAACTATTTTGAGCAACTTTTATTTTTGGATCAAAGCCTAGTTTGGAGTTTTTGAAACTGTTTTTGAATGGTCAAAGTTTGAAAAGTTTTTGAAAAAAAAGAAAAGAAAACGGAAAACTTTTCTCCCGCGCCCTCACTTCCGGCCCACGCGGCCTTTCGGCCCAAGCCCAGCCGCGCGCCGCTCCCGCCCGCGCTCGCCCACGCGCGCGCGCCGCGCAGCGCCGGTCGCCGACCGCGCCGCGCCGTACGCCGGCCGGCCTGCCGCGTGGCGGCTTCCCTCTGTCGCGAATCCGCCTTGCCCTCTCAGCGCGCGATCTTCTTCCACCGGAGCACGCCACGATCTCACCCAGCCTCTCCGCGCATGCCTCGCCTGCCGCGCTCTGCTCGCCGCGTGCACGCCACCGCCTGACGCCTCGCTCACCGCACCGCTGGGGCCCCGCCACGGCCGGCCAAGGCCGACCAAAATCCCGAGCACCTCTTCCGCTCCCTTACTCACCCGCGCACACACACACTCCCTCGCTCTCACCCTCGCACCACACGAGCCCGAGCCGAGTGCACTGCTCGCCACCATCCGCCACCGCAAGCCTCCCTCGCCGTTCCGGCCACGTCCAAACACCTCCCTCTGATTCCCTCCGCACGCTGCTCCGCCTCATCGTCGCACACGCGGTGCGCACGCTCCCACCATCGGCCGACCAGCCCCAACGCTGGAACACGCCATGCCCCCATCGGCCACCGTTCGCCACCGAGGAGCCCGCGTCGTCGTTCCTCGTCAACTGAGCTTCCGCCGAGCCCCTTCTTCCTCGACGAGCCTAACCAAGCGAAGGCAAGGTGAGAACACCCCTCTTCTAGGTCGCTACCGCTCCCCACCTCTCTCTCTCACCCGGCCGAGCGCCATGGGCACCGCCGCGGCCCTCTCACGCGGTCAAGCTCCTCTGGAGCCATCCAAGCCTATCCAACCCCCTCACTTAGCTCCCTAGGGTTCACAAAGCACAGCGCACACGCCAATTTGGCCGGCGACCACCGAAAACGGCACGGCCAAGCACTTCCGCCGCCGCCGTCCGCCATTGCTCGCCGCCGGCGAGCTACGGCCATGCACTAGCCCAACCGTCACCACCAGCCGGTCCGCCTCGTCAAGGGGAACACGTTGAGCCTGGTCGCGCCGCCGGCGACCTCACCGCCGGCGAGAATCGCACGGTCAACTCCTTCCCCTGCCTTGCTCTCTCTGACCAGTGGGCCCCATTGACCAACGGGTCCCATGCGTCAGCCACCCCGCGGTCCATGGACCAAGTCCACGAAGCCAGGCCGGGAAGATTCAAATGTTTTCTCCTTTTTGTTTATTTTCCCAGAAAAGCTTATGATTTTTGTGTAGCACGATTTCAAAGTCTAAATGAAGTACTTTCAGTTTTGTTAGCTTGTTCATGAATAGATCTATCATGGAAAAATATGAAAGTATTTTTGGTGAGAGTTTATATTACTGTTTTTATTTAATTCGGTTTATGTGCTTTTGTTGAGATAAATAGATTTATATGTTTTCTGGTTGAGTTAATTCATGGCAAAATTTGTGTAGGTTTCTTGTCATGTTATGTACCGGTGAAAAATGTATGAGGCACTGTTTATGTAGAAAAAGTATCTGTTAGGGTTTAAAGTTCTTTTTGGTTGTTTTCTTGGAATAAGTGTTAAGGTGTTTTATATGTAAAAAAAATATGGGAAAAATTGTGCAGTCTCTGTATGTGATGTTCCAGTTAGAAAAAATGTTAAACATAGGTTATGTATGGAAAAATGTGAAGTTGCTGTACAAGTGTGTTTTTATGTGGTTTCCTTGGGAAATTCATGTAGAAAAGAATTTAATGTTTCTGTTCATGGAACTTTCTTAATAAATATGAAATGAGGAGTAGAACCTGGAAAAAATACGAAAATAAGTATAACACCCTTTTCCAGCAGGGTTGTAGTTCATATGGTTTAATTTGGAGTAAATTTGATTATTTTGTGTAGGTCTATGTGTTTATGCTTTGACAGTAAATTTTCTGCAGTAGAGTGGTTATAAGTAGGTAAAGTTAGGAAAAATATGAAACCTGTTGTTTGACACTTTTTATGTGAAAAGTTAGTTCAAAGCATCTTTTGAGCAGTTTATTTTATCTTTTTGTACCTGCGGTTCTGTATTTTATCTCTTGCTGGAATTTGGGCAGTGAAGTCCAATTAATGTTAATTACCTTTTGGAATTTTTCTGGATTTTTTTGAGTTAATAAAAATGTACTTGCAGTTTAAACTTGAGTTTCTTCGATTTAATAAATAGGAAATATTTGAAATAATGGTTTTGTTTTATGTGATAATTAAGTAGTACAAGTTGGCTTTGTTGGTTTGCAAGAAAATATTTGCATTTCATACCACCATATCTCGCACCCCGCATTATTTATTTAATTTTTATTTTCCGCATGCAATAGGATCGACAGTCCCGGAGACCGACCAGGAGCCGGAAGCAAACGACGAGCAGGAGATACCGGAGCTGCCCAGGACCAAGGAAGCCGACCCCGCGCCGGAAGCTAACCTACCTGAGTGCCCCGCTCACGAGGCCTCAGTCTTTTCCCAAGGCAAGCCCCGGAGCATTCTAAGTCTCCCAGTAGTTACAATCTATATAATTGAGTTTTTTTTCTATTGTGATGCATTAGGTATAGGAGTTGATTGAATCCTACTTGCTGCATTACCATTCCTTGATTATTGATTAATATCTGCCTTGTTATCGTGTTATATATTTACAATGTAGAATTGCTTAGCCTGCTTAATAAAGTAGTAAAGAAAGGATGTTCCCGTAATACCCCTGGTGGGTATTTACTGGATCACGATTGGCTATATTTGCTATCGTGGAAAAGAACCTGAGTAGTAATGAAATACGGTCAATTGGAAGGCAAGGCACCAAGTTGGAACTTAAGGGCAGTCCGTCCGTTGGATCGTGTAGGTTTGTATCGATGTTGGCCCTCGTTCATTTTTGAACGCGTCCTTTTACTTAGGCATATGTCGGTGCCGTAATCATCGACCCCAAAGCCGGTTAGACGTTGTTCGGGCCGGAATCAACCCAAGTCGCGCCCTCTAGTATGGAAATGCGATCTGCCTCGGATGGCCATCGCCAGGTTCCAATTGGGCGGTCTGTGCTTGAACCGCGACGATTACCACCACGAACAAGCATCGAGCGGTTACCCAATGCATGGACTCGACGGGGAAAGTGTGGGTTGGTATTAAAGGTCTTTCACCAGCTAGTTTGGAATTCGATTCGAGTCGCCGTCTCCCCCGGTTAGTGGGAAACTATGGAGAGCTTCACCATGGTACAACTCCATGTGATGTTTAAAGGTTCAACTAAAATGTGGATAAGTCAACTGGATATGGTTATATTATTTGTTGCTAGACTCAAGTGTGTGAATAGTTCAGGTGCAAAACCTAGATAAAAAGGTAGGTCTAAAACCTAGCAAATCAAGGATACCATTAAATATTTCTTCGCTCTATTCACAACTAAATGATCCCAGCTCCACTAAAAAGCCTTGCATACCCTTGGTGTCTTTTATTTTCAGTTGGACGGGTAAGTCTAGCTGAGTACATTCCCGTACTCAGGGTTTATCCCGTTTGTTGTAGATGGCCAGGTGTATTATGGCTATTGTAAGCACTGCCTCTACCTAGTGGAGGGTGATGAGGAGTAGGCCCAGGGCAGGGTCGTCAAGAAGCTTCCCCTTTTCTTTTGCTGGAATAAGACTGTTGGTGGCACATTATCTGAAAAAGGAGGAGTGAGTTGAGTTGAGTTATTAAACAATGTTTTATTCGGACCACATGTGTGGTGGTCGTGTTTCAAAACTTATTTCAGCTTCCGTATTTAAAAACTCAGTATTGTAATAACTCTTTATTTCCGCACTCTGATGCTTAAATTTGGTTTCGTCTATCTGTGATGTATCCTTACGAATGTAATACTTGAACGATGTGATCCTGTATGTTGTAATGTTTGAAATCCTTCGAGATTTCTGGACTACCGGGGTTATATGGATTCAAGTACGGGTCGATGTCAGTCGTATTTTGACTAAGACGGTACTTGAGTTCTTATAATCAGGACGGTTCCACCACACGGCCGCCCGCTCACAAGTTGCAAAATGCGTCCCACCCCTTGCGATCTGGAAAACACGTCCGCTTTTCCGTGCTCTGCCCTCGCTCCTTCCGCTCGCACTCAACCGAACAGCGCCGCCCCCTCCGCATCCCATCCGCCTCTCCCTCTGCTCGACTCCCCCGGTTGGATCTGCGGCGGCGGGCAGGTCCTGGGCAGCCGCGCCCCTCCTCACTGGCGGTGGCCTCACGGTCGCGCTCCTCTCCAGCAACGACGGCCTTGACGACCGCGCCCCTCTCCACTGGCGGCGGCCTCGATGACCGCGCCCCACCGGTAGCAGCCCCGGCGACCGCACCCCTCCTCACCGGCGATGCCCTCGACGACCGCTCCCTTCCCCACCGCCACCGGCAGCGCCTCCATTCCACTTCCCCCATCTCAAGAAAGGGTCCGGCTCCTGATCTCCTCAGCACCGGCTCCCCTGCCCTACCCACCGGTGGCGCCGCCTCCAAGTCCTGCAGGACACCAGATCTCCACGTCACCGGCTCCCCTGCCCTCCCCCACCGCCGATTGTAGCAAGGGACTGGATCTCTGACTGCCCTGAGAAGCTTCAGGTCCTTAAGATCATACGTCATTAATTATCTAGGTATTATTGCCATCAATGCCTTAAGATCATTGTAATGAACCAAATGAGGTATCATCGGCCTTAGGGGTACATACGTCATTTTACATTCAGAACATACAATTTATCAGAAATAATTAGGACAGCCAAACGCCTAGCTTATTCAGACAACAGATTCTCCAGATCGTGGCTTTTTAGATAAGTTTGCTCAGCTTATAAGCGAGACTCAGATAAGCCGAAACAAACGGGGCCTTAGTCGGAAGCACTTTCTGAAGTCCTTGTTATTTTATACTCATGATGCTCATCCTGTTTTTATCTGTTTTCTTCAGAATCATAGAAGCTAACCGCTGGATGGCAGAGTGCTTTCAACCGTAAGACGGCGGAGCTTGATGAGGTATTTGCTAATGCGCAAAACATCCTTCAAGAAGCCAAATTGATTCGTGAAGGTGCTGACCGAGACCTGCTGCAGGCTTTGAAGTCGATGAAGGAGTCGCGGGAAGCTCTGGAGGCGGTTCAGACGCAGCTGAGGGAGTCTCGAGAGTCTTTGAAGACTTCTCAAGATTCTTTGAAGGCGTTAGAGCAGGCTGTGGAGCCGGTCCTTGACTTAATACCACGCCCTGAAGGAGCTGAAGAGTCTTTGATCGATCAAGCAAAAGCTGCACCTAGGCGGCTTACTCAATATATCAAGGATATGGCTACTTCGGTGGTGTGTGGTCTTCTAGCTACTCTGCGACTTTATATGTCATCTTTTGATCTATCCTCTGTCATGAGTCTTCCTGAGGGCAAGAGTGATGAAGATCATGCGGCGATGCAGGAGGAGGTCAAGACTGTGGTGGAGGAGTACTCTCAGATTTTAGATCTTGTAGGGTAGTAGCCCTTCCGAGTCTTTGACCGGGATTTGTATCTCCTGAAAACAAATATTGTGATGGTTAAAGAATCAAAGTATATTTTACTTTTGAGTCTTGTTAATTCTGTGTGTTGTCGACTCTTCATTGCAAGGAATATCTTGTCAATGGGTCGTTTTGTTTGTAGTGGATGTATGACCAGGCATCTCACTAGACGGGTCTATCCGAGTGCTCTTTGGCACCTGATGCTGGGTCGTATGACTTTGTTTCTCTTTTAGTCTTCGGCGACTTATTTGAGAACTTAGTCTTTGCCCGAGTACTACCCTTAGTACCCTGTTTCAAGGGATAAAAAGTGATCAAGCACCTCTTGAGGACCAATATGATGGTTCTTGTAGGGTGAATCATATCCTCTTGATGGTCGCAGCTTGAGTGCGAAGTTGGATGGTCCTTCATCCGATTAGTAAGCAATAGGGTGAGGAGTGCTCCCCTTGTTGCGCCTTATAGGAACCAATATCTTCTCTGTAAGATATCGTATTCTCTATAGGTTTGTAGCCGGGTTTTTAAGTCGTACTAGCAGATGAGTTGTATTGAGCTCGTAGCTCGTAACTCGAGTATGGTTACCTCTAAACCAAGAAGGGTCCATCCGAGTAATATTATATATTAATCGGTGGGATACAATAGCTAAAGCCTATTGTATGCTTTAAAGATTTCATCCGACTAAATGGTCGTGATAAATGTAATTGCTTGAAAAAGAGAACTTATGATGCTCTTGTTTCTGATGGAAACCAATCTTTATTAATATCCAGGAAATAGATACACACTTGCCCTGAGTCGAATCTGTAGCATAGTCCTTAGGTATAGTATTTTTTCAGATGCTCAATATTCCATGAATTTGGCAATGGAGAACCACCCTCAGTGACTAGCTCAAATGACCCGGGTCTTGTTACTTTAGATACTATGTAGGGTCCTTCCCATGGACTCATAAGCTTGTGGCGTCCTGTGGTATTCTGAATCTTTTTCAGGACCATTGTCGCCTGCTTGGAAAGTGTGGTGTTGGACGTTCTTGTCGTAGTAGCGCCTCATCCCTTGGAGATATCTTGTTGATTGAAAGAGTGCGGTTATTCGAGCCTCTTCAAGGTTGTCGACTTCTAATCGCCTTGTATCATCAGCCTCTCATTCACTATACTGTTTTGGTCGTGGAGAATTCCAGATTAAGTCCGCTGGGAGGATTGCTTCTATGTCGTAGACCAGGAAGAAGGGAGTCTGCCCTGTTGCCCTGCTTCGTTGTGTCCGTAGCCCCCAGACTACCTTAGACAATTCCTCGACCCACTTCCCGCCGTGGTGTTTTAGAAGATCAAATAATCTTGGCTTTAGGCCGGCTAGGATGAGGGCGTTTGCTCTTTCAACTTGGTCGTTCGACTGCGGGTGAGCTACTGATGCGTAGTCTATCTTTATTCCACAGTCGCTGGCCCATGTCTTGAATTCAATTGCCGTAAAGGGAGAACCAAGATTAGTGATAATTCTATGTGGCATCCCAAAGCGATGAAAGATGCTCTGCATGAATTGTACTGATTTTGATGCGTTGAATTTGACCAATGGCATGTACTCGATCCATTTGGTGAATTTGTCGATTGCCACATAAACATACTCAAATCCACCTGGAGCACGCTTTAAGGGACCCACCATGTCGAGTCCCCAACATGAGAAAGGCCATGACGGGGGAATGCAAATCAACTCGTGAGCCAGGACATGCTGTTGCTTGGCGAAGAACTGGCATGATTGACAGCGGCGGACTAAGTCTTCTGCATCTTTTAGGGCAGAGGGCCAATAGTACCTAGATCTAAAGATTTTTCTGACTAATGTCCTTGATGCTGCATGATTACCACAACACCTGGAATGTACTTCATTCAATATTTCTTTGCCTTCTTCTGGAGAGATACACTTTAGGAGGACTCCAGATGAGGCACCGCGTCGATATAACTTGTCCCCGACTAGAACGTAGTTCTTGCTGCATCTGGTGACCTGCTCTGCCATGGCCTTGTCACCTGGTAGTCTGTGCTCCTTGAAGTAGTCAATGAAAACTTTAGTCCAGTCGGGTGATAATGTTAGAATCTGTGCGGAGGGTGTTGGGTCGAATTCTTCCTTCTGTTGGATAGAGGGTTTGGATAACTCATGTATGAAGATGTCGGTAGGAACGGAGGCTCTATCGGATCCCAACTTTGCTAGAACATCAGCGGCAACATTGAGATCTCGGGTAATATGGATGAGTTCCAACCCTGAGAAATTTTTCTCTAGTTTACGGACTTCGGCGCAGTAGGCGTTCATTGTTTCCTTGGTGCAGTCCCAATCTTTGTTGACTTGATGAATCATCATGGAAGAATCGCCATAGACTAGTAGTCGCTTGATACCCAATGTGACTGCTAGTCTTAACCCGTGTAGTAGCGCCTCATATTCTGCTTCATTATTGGTAGCTGGCCACATAATTTGCAGAACGTACTTGAGTTGCTCCCCAGCGGGTGATACAAGTAGAACTCCAGCACCTGCTCCTCCGAGTTTTAGGGACCCATCGAAGTACTTCTTCCAATGTTATGGAATGGCATCGTCTTGAACCTCCTGAAACTTTGTCCATTCGGTGACAAAATCAGCCAGGGCTTGTGACTTGATTGCTTTCCTTGGAGTGAACTTAATATTGAGAGTGCCCAACTTGACTGCCCATTTGGAAATTCTTCCTGTAGCATCACAGTTGTGAAGGATTTCCCCCAATGGAAAATCCGTGACAACTGTGATTTCGTGGGCTTCGAAGTAGTGTCGTAGCTTCCTTGATGATATGAGTAAAGCATAAAGCAACTTTTGAACTTGCGGGTACCTGACCTTCGAGTTGGAGAGTACCTCGCTGATGTAGTATACTGGTCGTTGGGTATTGTATATGTGCTTCTCATCTTTGCGCTCCACTACTATTGTTGTGCTTACAACATGTGTGGTAGCTGCAATATATAGCATCATTGGTTCCCTGGGTTCTGGCGGCGTTAGTGTAGGAGGATTGGTTAGGTATCCTTTGAGTTATTCAAAAGCCTTGTCCGCTTCCTCTGTCCACTGGAATTTATCACCGGCTTTGAGCAATTTGAAGAAAGGTAATCCCTTTTCTCTCAATCATGAGATGAATCTGTTGAGCGCAGCCATGCACCCAGTGAGCTTCTGGACATCCTTGACCGAAGTTGGTGGCTTCATACTAGTGATAGCCTTGATCTGCTTTTGGCTAACCTCGATGACTAACAAGGAATCTGAGTAATTGGCCTGAGGGTACTCCGAATACACATTTCATGGGGTTGAGCCTCCATCTGTAAGTGCGCAGTCGGGTAAAGGTTTCTTCTAGGTCTGATATGAGGGTAGTCGGATCCTTTGTCTTTATGACCACGTCATCAACGTAAGCTTCCGCGTTGCGGCCGATTTGGTCACCTAAGCAATCTTGGATAGCTCGCTGATAAGTGGCTCCTGCATTCTTCAATCCAAAGGACATGGTTTTATAACAGTAGGCATCGAAGGGAGTTATAAACGATGTCTTTGGTTGGTCTTCTTCTTTGAGAGCAATCTGATGGTATCCCGAGTAACAATCCAGAAAGGATAAAAGAGCAGAACCTGCGGTAGCATCAACTATTTGATCTATCCTCGGTAATCCAAAAGGATCCTTTGGACAGTGCTTGTTGAGGTATGTGTAGTCGACACACATGCGCCACTCTGCGGAGTTCTTCTTCTTTACTAGCATTGGATTAGCTAGCCACTCAGGGTGGAGAATCTCCCTGATGAACCCGGCTGCTAGCAGTTTGGCTATTTCCTTCTTGATTGTCTCTTTCTTCTCTGGTGAGAATCGTCGTAGTCTTTGCTTGATGGGTCTAGAGCCCTCTTTTAATTCCAATTTGTGCTCAGCCAAGTTCCTTGGAACACCCGACATATCAGCCGGCTTCCAGGCAAATATGTATTTGTTTGCTCTGAGGAACTTGGTGAGCGCGAGTTCCTATTCTTCGGATCGGTGAGCGCTGATAACCACCGTCTTTGAGGGATCGCCGGTTTCCAGGTCAATAGTTTTTGTAGAGACTTCTGCTGATGGTTGGATAGTGCCCGCTTTCTTGATTGGGATTTCTGAATCTCCAGGTTTGGCATTATGTACCATCTGCGCGAGTTCCTGTACTTCCAGGGCGAGTTGAGCTTTTTCAGCGATTTAGACAGCTTATGTGTCACATTCGAAGGATCGCTTTAAGTCACCCTTGAAAGTTAGAATACCTTTAGAACCCGGCATCTTCAGCAGAAGGTATGGATAATGCGGCACTGCCATAAATTTGGCGATAGCTGGTCGTCCAAA
The DNA here is from genome assembly GCA_009763385.1 of Coix lacryma-jobi var. lacryma-jobi. Taxonomy (NCBI): domain Eukaryota; kingdom Viridiplantae; phylum Streptophyta; class Magnoliopsida; order Poales; family Poaceae; genus Coix; species Coix lacryma-jobi. Next base: position 159,617,644 of record CM019822.1, read on the forward strand.
TATGGCGTGGTATGATGATTCGAAATCGGCTACCTCGAAACTGATGTACTCTGTTCGGTAGTTTGTCAGAGTTCCAAAAGTGTCGGGTAGTATTATCCTTCCGAGTGCTATAGCCGCCTTTCCGGGTACTATGTCGTAGAAAGGAGCGCTTGATGGTGTGAGTTGAGTTGCTAGGTCCAGGTTCATCTTGCGTAGAGTGCTTGCAAAGATGACGTTGAGTCATGCTCCTCCATCTATGAGGACTCTTCCCAATTTAAACCTGGCGACCGTAGGATCCAGGACTAGTGGGTAGTGGCCTACATTGAAGACGTTGGTCCATTGGTCTGCTCGAGAGAAATTGATCGGATGCTTAGACCAATCAAGATATATGGGAGTTGCTGGATTGGTAGACATAATTTCCCGTAGGGAAAGCTTCTGGAGGCGCTTGGTGTCGCTGGTGGTTACTCCTCCAAATATGACGTTGATAGTGCCTTTGGGGTGTTGAAAACCATCATCGCCCTGTTGAGGGTCTTCAGCTACCTTCTCTCCTTGTCTTTTTTGATTTTATTGAAGTCGGAGTTCAAACCTCGCTCTTTAAGCTGTCGACAGTACCTGGCTGGGTGTCCTCCTTTTGGATGGAAAGGGCATGGACCATCTAGGAGGTCGTCGAAGCTTGATGGTTTGTTCCCTTTCTTCTGAGGTTCCATGGCTGCAACAGTGTTGTCCCCAGTTCTCTTGCGGGTGTTTTGCTGAGTAGTCTGGGTTCCTCGTTGGTTATTTCCTCGATCACCTTGCGTGTTCCTCTCGGGAAAGCGCTCATGTGTGCGTTCTTCTATTGCCATCATGGAGTTTACTGCCCGATGGAACTCGTCGACGGTGGTCAGGTCATGCTTGATGAAATCCTTGTAATTGTACCTTTCACAAATTCCATTGCCGAAAAGGTCGATTAATTCTCTATCTGTTATATCTGAGACTATGGAGTGTATCTCGGAGAAGCGTCTGTAGTACTCTCGCATGGTCTCATTTTTCTGCTGTTTGTAGGTTCTGAGCTTAGTCTGAGGGTCTAATCTCTCGGGAACACCCGCAAAGTTTTCTATGAAAATGCGATGGAGTTGTTCCTAGGAATCGATGGACTCAGGCTTAAGTCTGTCGAACCATGCAAGAGGCATCGTTTCTAGAGCCATGGGGAGAAATAATGCTTTGACGTCGTTGCTTCCGCCTGCTAGCTCGACTTCTTGAGCATATAGTCTGAGCCACCGCTTAGGTTCTGTTTTCCTGTCATACTTAGAGTAGTTCCCGGGTTTAAACTTGCGTGGAAACGGGACTGCTCGAAGCCTCTGGGAAAAGCAGGGGAAGCGATCAATTGCATCAGTTGCTAGGTTGTCGACTCCTCGATATGATGATTTGGCTCCTCCTTCAGCTTGGTCAGGGACCCGGTTTCCCAGACGACTCCTGGCCGGGACCCGGCCGAGCCGCTCATGAACAGGCCTTCTCTGACTTGGGTGAGATGAGTTTTGATCATCAACTAAAGACTCAAGGTTCCGACCTTTGAGCTGTAGCGCGGTAGTCTGAAGCATGAAAAATCGTCGTTCTTTTTTGGGTGTGCGGTTGTCCTTAGCTCCCATCTCCGTAGCCAAAGCCATGATGTTTTGGTAGGGTGTCTGATATACTTTATGACCAGCGACCCTTATGAATTTAGGTTCGAGGTTGCGTGAGTAGTCGGCTCGTCGTCGATTACGGTCATCTTGAGACTGAATTTCCTGATCCCGCTCATTGCGAGCTTGACGCTCAGCTTCCTCTTCCATACGCCTGTGACTGTTATATTCTTCCAGTCGTATTTGGTAGCGTTCCATGGCCTCCTTACGATGAGTTGCTCGCCTTCTACGAGCATCTTTGGCTAGATTTCTCCTTAGTCTTTCTGCCTTTAAGGTCTCGGTTTCACCGGGTCCTTCTGGATCATCTTCAGATATCATACTCAAGGTTTCATCATCTTGGAAGACGTCTAGAGGAGTTGGAGGTCGTAGAGATGACTGGTGTCTTGCCATGAAGACTTCACGAGTGTAGCCTTGGTTGGTTGATCCCGGTGTAATCGATTCCAAGGTAGAAGCGCTGGAGACTAGCTCTGTTGAGGTATCGTGCTCCTCAAAGGGGAGCTGATGTCCATATTGGTAAGGGAGTTGTTGGTCGATTGTGCCAACCAACCTAGCCGGGGCTGGTTGTATTGGCCAATGGACGATGTTACCTTCCTCGGTTGAACTGAAAACGAGTCCCTATTGGGCTCCAGTCAGAGGGATCTGTTGAAGCTTTTGGAAGTTTGTTCTAATCAACTCTTGGAAGTTTTTAGCCGAGTTGCGCAGTCCAAAGGGGATACGGTATCTGCAATCCGAGTCCTTTCCAGATCGAGAGTTCGTGTCCGAGTAGTAGTCGGATAATTCAGCTTGATCCCTAGATTCTTGCGACCCTTGGATTGTTAGGTTTTCCAAGTCCCGGGTGAGATGGTCTGTCTTTGGCGTGGCTTGCGCTTCTGATTCAGGTTGAAGGTATCGATGCAGCTTTCCTTGATCATCTGCGACGCAAGTCCATGAGCCAAAAACGAAAATTGATCCCGCCGAGAACATGTTGAAGCGGTTCATCGAGCTCTTGATCGTGGAATCGCTGAGAGCCCCTACCTGGCACGCCAGCTGTCGGTGTTTGTTAACCGGCAACTCGTCTTGGGGATTCCCAGACGATTTGTTCAGTGGGGATCGGCGTTCGTAGAACTCGATGAGTACAAAGGGACAGCGATTTATACTGGTTCAGGCCGCTTAATAGCGTAATACCTTACGTCCAGTGGCGACGTGTGCCTTGTGTTATGATTCAAGATTCAATGATAGGGGTAGGCGCCCGCTTCCCCTTATATAATTGGGTGAAGCTCAGCGTATACCGAGTCCTAGTCGGTTACAACAGAGGAGTCCTATTCTAATTACAAGACTTCCTTTAGAAACTCGACTAAGTTACAATGAGAGTCCTAATACATGTAGACTTTGTACCATGTATTCGGATCTCCCGCGACGTCCAGGGCTGGTCCGAGTAATCATTTTTTGATGATATCTCTGACATTCTGGTCCGTCAGTCCGCGACCAACGAATTGGCCAACGTATCGATCGATCAACCATACACTTTGCAGAGGTTCTACAATATCCACAAGATCGCCATCATCGGCACCCTGGGGTGCCTAGGCGGATACCGGTCGCTTGCCAGCCTAGAGTAATGCCACCCTACCACTCAGCCCTGGAATCATCTCAAGTTCGTCTGGGATGGCTAAGTCTGTGAAGTCACGTTCGTCCCCCTAAGTCCGTCCGGGGTCGTGATCGTCTCGAAAGGGTGTGGGACTCCCATGCTCATACCTCCCTCGCACTCTCTCGCCTAGCAGTAGTGGCATTACCCTACCAGGTACTCCGACCGTCCCCGTCCATAAAGAGCGAGTGGCATGTAAAGGTATTCCTCGTGGTCAGGATTTCTGCTCCACCTAGGGTGACTAAGCCGGAATGTCTTTCAAAGGTTTTTGTTATTCGTGCCACCATAGCACACTCCTAACACGGGCTCCACCAGCGGCTCACACTCGGATCCACCTCAACTCACCACTTAACCCGCCACAGGTTTCACAACCACAGGGGCATCCAGATCTGTCGCACGGCAAGACTCGCACCAGGCTCGTCGTATATTCCAGCTCGGTCGACTCAACCCTCACCCTCCACACACCCAAGTCACACACGCAGCACGCTCATCCACCACCAAGTCCGGCATCACCCGCTAATCCATTCCCAAGGGTTCACCATCCGCATCACATCTCAGATATAATATGAAGTGGAGTTAAATAATATAATGGTGAATCATGCAAGCAAGCAGGCGAGTAAGCAGGAATAACTGAGCGAATGCGCAAAGCAGGGTGTTGTGGTAGAGTGGGTTGCAATCAGGTAATAATGGCTTGGGTAGTATCATGCATCAATATACTAGCAAAGGAATAATTATAAAGCACTAGCAAGTCTACATATTTGCAATGTCTAATAGGATTCTCTAAAAAGAGGGTGCTGACATGACACCTGCGAAGTAGTCGTAGTCGTGGTTAATTATTCCTCGTTGGTGTTCCATTAGCGAGGTCATCTCCTCCTGAGTTGACTCCATGTTGCCGTCCTTGTTGTCATCCATGCTCTCTTGGTCCAATCGTATGCTACTCCACGAAATGACACACAGGGCAAGAGAACACTCACACCATGACTGAAAAGACGACAAGACGTAGGAAGATCCACTAACACCATCGAGACACAAAAATACACAAGGTTTAGCTCTCTCGGTGGTTGTCCGATTTCCTCGAGCTAGGAACAAGGTGGTGGTTTGCAAGTTTAAGTCTTGGCCAAGCCAATACGGCTTTATGACATAGGGTTCAAACCAAGGCCTATCCTTAGCAAACACCATGGCTCACATCCTTCGATTTGGTCATCATTTAAAAGGGCGGAAATCGGAGGACGGGCCTAACGAATAAAGAACGATGGGGTTCGGCTCTTGTAGCCTTATCCCAACGATTAACACCGTTTGACCTGTCTCCAAGGTACCTTGGCTTGCCTGCTATGGCAAAAGCGGTAGCGCAAAAGGATTGGAGATCTTCAATCCTCTCGATCCACACGACACAGTACATCGGGAACCAAGAATCAGGGTCACTCATAAGAGCGGGGTTAGCTCAGCACATCTATGTCATGTCCTCAGGCACATTTCTAGAGAAATGTGTTTAGGTGGTCGATCGAGTCGACGCGCGGGGTTTTGAGATACAACATAGACCATAGCTTTGCTAACAAAAGGAATAGCAAGAGTTCAAAGATATAAGTCAAGGGTTTATTCTTTCTAACGCACACGTCATGGTAGAAGATGGGGTATTGGAAGAAGTGACATAATATAAGATGCAAGTGCGCAAACTACTTGTAGGGTACCCGACCGGGGTGCTCTAGCACTATGTCATTTCTAGATTCGTAGTGGTGCGATTGTCACCGCGAGATTCGAGATACGCAGTGGTCAACGGGTACAAGCATACAAGAGTTTGTGCAGGAAGAAGCATTTGTAAAGCATGAAAAAGAGCATAGCTCCATGGTCATGGTGAGGTGTACTCGCGACCACAAGATACACTAACAAGGGTCGTGTTACATTCGGCATCACGGCCATGGCGAGATGGGTCTCGCGATCGTAACGTCCGAACGAGGTACGATGCCTTAGCCGGCTTAAAGGCTCGGCACACATAGACAACACACAAACATCCATCCATACAACGTTAAGAACCATAAAGTGACACAAAGACACATCGAACCAAGTAAGTGGAGTAGCACATTCCCATAGCATTAGATTGGATCGATCTTGTATCACAAGTGCATATACAGGTGGTCGTAAGAACGAGGTATAGCGTGAGTACGGATAGATAAATAAGAGACTTTCCATGGGAGCTCGGTAGATCAACGATAAGATAACATGGGTCCCATAGGGTCATGGTAGCGGTATACAGGGTCACGGGGTCTCCTTTATTGTCATACGCTACATTTTCCATTAGGGGTATCCTACGGTCAAAGATGAGAAGAGAATTACCTTATCATCTAGCATGTCGACTAAGGTTCATTCCATTTCGTCTAAACGCGTCGTGTCATGGTTTCATCATGGGCATACTTCCGGGGCGGTCAATAACAAGTTGGTGTTCTTGGAACACCGGAGGTTCGATTTGGCTTGGGCCGGTCGTGTGTGTGTGTGCATAAGTGTCCAATGGTCGGAAACAATCTCGGTCTACGCGTTCCAAGTTCGGCAAGCAGTGGCCAGGGGTTGGAAGAGAGGAACGTTTTAGCTAACCAGGGTTCATCGTGTAATCATGGATGGTGTTGCTTGGCATCTAGGTCTTGGCGTCGTGGTGCCATCCACGTAGCTCGTCTTTCGTCCTTTGCACGTGGTGCACCTAGAGAGGAGAAATTTGATTGAAGAAGATAATAGATCGATACGAGATAGAGTTTGCCGATAGCGAGAACATGAAATAGCCGGCACGATGGCACGGGCAGGCATGGATGATATCATGAGTCGTATTACAAGGATGAATCAAAGTATGCGCAGGATATGTAAAGGGGGTCTTCGACTTGCGGTAGCGATCTCCGGTCGCGTGTGGAGTGTCAGGGGATGCTTCAGCCGGGAGTTGTTGAAGGCAGCAGGCACGACTTTGGCTAAGCAGCTGCACACGATCGGCCGAACAGCACGGCGCGGCTTCACGGTGTGTTGTTCGTGAGCTTGGAGGTGGTAGGCACGATGATGCAGTCCTGCAGAACAGCGTCGGCAGGGTCACGGTGGCCTGAGGCAGTTGTGGTCTTCGTTGGCCACCACCAACCAGCTGCTGGCCTGCAAGGCAATGCCCTAGCCACGCTGGGCTGGCGGGGCTAAGAGAGGAGGGAAGAGAGTGGGCCACGTTGGGTTGGTCCGGTTGGGCCAGTCAAAGAGAGGAGGGGAGTGGGCCCACGTAGGAAAGGATTGAGGGGGTATAGAGGTGGAGTTTGGGCCCATAGAAAGGAAGAAGGGTTTCTCATTTTGCTAAGGGAAAAGGAGGGGGATTTAAATGGGAGGTTTGGGGAACAAACTTATGATGCATACGGGAGAGGTTTGATTGGAATTTCAAAAAGTAGATTCTCCAACTCATTAGTTAGTAAAAGACGGAAGGTCAAAATAGAAGGTCAGGGATCATTGGTAGAGACTTGAGTTAATCCCGAGAGAAACACGAGGAGGTTTCTATGGTCTTGTGCTCTCCAACATAAGACTTAAGTTGCAAAAAGAATCTCCGGCAAACTCCTACAAGCAATACTATATGAATGCAATAATTTATTTATAAATTGTTCCCGGTTCTGCTAGCAACTACATGCTCCACACAATCACAGAAAAAAATTAAAAAGTCCGAATTTTCGGGTTGTTACAAGAGCTCAAGATTCTTCCTAGGCTTCCAAGTCAAGCAATTGAAGGAGGGGACTTTCATATCTCAAGAGAAGTATACAAAAGACCTCCTCAAGCGCTTCAAAATGGATGATTGCAAGCCTATCAAGACTCCAATGCCAACAAATGGACATCTCAACCTAGATGAGGGAGGTAACTCGGTTGATCAAACTCTCTAGCGTTCTATGATTGGTAGCTTGTTATATTTGACCGCATTTAGGCCTGACATCATGTTTAGTGTGTGCATGTGTGCTAGATTTCAAGCCGATCCTAAGGAATCACATCTCATAGCCGTAAAGAGAATCCTTAGGTACCTAAAGCACACCCCAAGCATTGGCCTTTGGTATCCCAAAGGAGCTAACTTCCAGCTCGTTGGGTATTCCGATTCGGATTACGCGGGTTGCAAAGTAGATAGAAAAAGCACATCCGGAGGGTGCCATTTGCTTGGAAGATCACTAGTGTCATAGGGTTCGAAAAAGCAAAATAGTGTGGCCTTGTCTACCGCTGAGGCGGAATACATAGTCGCGGGTGCTTGTTGTGCACAAATCCTTTACATGAAACAAACTCTTTTAGACTATGGTGTAGTTCTAGAAAGGGTACCTTTGTTGTGTGACAATGAGAGCGCGGTTAAGCTTGCTAACAACCCGGTTCAACACTCTCGCACTAAGCACATAGATATTCGCCATCATTTTCTAAGAGACCATGTTTCAAAGAAAGATATATCCTTAGAAGGAGTTAGAACCGAAGACAATTGGCGGATATCTTCACAAAACCCCTAGATGAGAACACCCTTTGTAGACTGCGAAATGAGCTTAATGTGCTTGATCTAAGTAACTTTGTCAAAAGGTGAAAGGGGGTTGTCTTTGCATTGCATTGTATAATATGTCATGTTTCAATTATGCTATGCACATAGGCTTGTCAGACGTGGTTAAGATAACTGCCCTAAAAAGCGTGTGAAGAAGCTTACTGTCACACCCCAATTTTAAGAACAAAATTGGAGCACAATATATGTATGCCAGGATCAATTTTCATACATATATCAGACATCATAGTAAATATCAAAACAATGCTTTTATTAATATCTCGAACATTATTACATAAATGACCCTCGGGTCTGAAAGAAAAGTACAGACTCTCATGATAACTGACTCTAATGTAAACTCTGATGAAGACGCGGAAGATCTGGACTCCACTCCACAGGAAGGTCGACCGGGGGTAGCGCCATCCTAGTACAGGTCGTTAGGGTCGTAGCCACCGTCCTCTGGATACTCCTGCTCCTCGTGCGCGTAGTCGCCAGCGTCTGGGTGGGGTAGCAGGGGGGACAAAGAGGAAGGGTGAGTACATCGAAATGTACTCCGCAAGTGTAGGAAATATATGCTTATGAGGCTATAATCAAAGGTAGGCTGACACAGTTTGACTCATGCGCCTAAAGCAACACATCTTATTAATCCTATTAATCCTATGCACCTATTTACTAGGTTATAGACACAGACACTGTAGAAAAGTAACAACACTCGGAGTCGCACCGAGCAAGACCACACTCGGAGTCACACCGAGCAACCAACACTTGGAGTCACACCAAGCAACCGTACTTGGAGTCGCACCAAGCACCCACACCTGAAGTCCATCAGGCAACCGCACCTGAAGTCCATCAGATGACCCAAACCAGTAACCAGTAACCAACTAATCTCGAAGAAGTCCAAGCCCGCTCGTGACCGTGAGCACGGCTGATATATCAGTTTTACACTCTGCAGAGGTTGCACATCGTTACCCATGAGTCGTGCATTACCCGTCATGCTAAACACTGCCGAGGTGCATAGTAGGTTGCACTGCAAGGCCTTTACAAAGCCCCTCCAAGTCTGTGTTACTCGTACTCTAAGGTTTCTCCCCTGTCCATAAGTCAACGACCCCAAGGGACCCCTCTTGAGCCACTATACAACCCCCGTGTAGCATAACTTGGAGGAAACTAATTAATTAGCCAGGTCCAGCCCATCTAGATCTCATGGTTGCGCTGTTTTGCTGGGTTACTTGTCCAAGAACCGGGTCCTAGGGATCCAGGCAGGATATGTCTAGCACGAGCCCAGAACCAGAAACCAAAACCAGCTGCCGAGTCACACGGCACAAAAACCACCACACGAGTCCATCCTGCCGGATTTACCTACTCACATACTACTCATTACCAGCCATAGTGTTCCATAGATCATTAATCAGAATTAATTATTAACCATCCCATCCCAACATGACTGCAGGGCTAAGCATGACCTCTACCCGAACATCCCAAACCAGGCGACAAGGATAATATAATCAAGTGCTAGTAAACCATATCATGGGATTCAATTTAAGATTGCATGCAACTACTGGATCTAACTACTCTAATAAAAGTAAAATAAATACAGGGTGCAAGATGTTCAAGGACACTTTCCTTCGGGCTGGGTCGAAACTGCAGGATCACAAGAAGGGTCTGGAGCGTCCTCGTACTCCGCACTCTCTGGATCACACATCAATACATGGTCCAAACAAAGCATATAAGAAACAGAATATCATACAGTAATAAAACGGAACGTAAATAGATCTAACGTGTAGAGCTCGACGAGACGAATCTAACGCGACTTGAACGGGTGAAAACGGAGTTAAAACGTGAAAGTTATGGGCATCTGAATCTGAGTGGCAAATCTGTAAATTAGTGAAACTCGATTTTGCATTTTAAATAAATAAAAACTGAAAAGAAATGGCAGTAGGACTGGGTGTCATTTCCATGGAAATGCAGGGGCAAATCTGAAAACCTCGCGGCTGACTCAGGATACTGTTGATATGGACTGCGGGTTGATTATTGAAAAGTTCAGGGGTTACTTTGCAAAACAGCCAGGACGCGGCCGCGTGGTCACCGCGTGGCGTCGTGTGACTGGCTCGGTCCACCACACGGGCTATGGACCGGCTTCCGTGGCGAAAGGAGACCACGTCCACGGGTCCGTGGATCCGGTGTATACCCCTTCGGGGTTTGCATCTAATCAGGGCCATTCAACTCGGATCGGGCGGCCAAGAAGGAAAAGGGGCGGATGCGCGGTGGCCGGCGGTGAGACTTTGCGGCGGAGCGCCATGGCCTCCATGGCGGAGCTCGGCGGCGCTCTCGGGTGCGAGCTGGAGGGCACGGAAATCAACGCAAAGAGCACGGGGAGGAAGAGGAGAGAACGACAAACTCACCAAGGTCCTCTGCCCAGTCGGAGGAGGACCGAAGTGGGGAGATCGACTGCGACGGTGGCTCTGCGATCGGTACCGTGATGGCGATGGTGCTTGGGGCACCGAAGAGGAACTGTGCAGCGGTGGCGAAGCAAAGCGGTTTCCCCGAAGCTCCTTGGAAGAACGGGGGCGAGGCCGGGGTGCTCGGTTGATCAGCTATGGCGGCCTCGGTCGGTCGGCTATGGTGGTGTCCCTCTGAGGAGAAGAAGAGAGGGGCTCGGGCCAAGATGGAGGTGCCCTCTTGTAGGCCGACGTAGGTGGCGGCGGCTCGAGTAGATGCCGGTCCCAATGCCTATTTGAGGAGAGGCGAGAGAGGATAGGACGAGCGGTGGAGGTACGGTAGCGTGTAGGGCGGAGCGGAGATCTCGCTGGATGTTGGGGACGGGCATGACATGTGGGCCCCGCCTATCAGAGAGAGAATGGCGCGGGCCAGCTCCATCAGAGAGAGGGGGCAAATGGGAGCGGGGGAGCACGGCGCTGTTGGGCTGGCTCGACTGCGGTTGCGAAGGGAGGGCGAATGGGAGCGGGGGAGCACGGCGTTGTTGGGCTGGCTCGCCTGCGGTTGCGAAGGGAGGAGTTGGGGTGGGCCGTGGGGAGAGGGGGATGGGCCAAGAGAGAAAACAGGAGGGGGAGCGGGCTGCGAAAATGGGAGAGAGATCGGGCGGACCATTGGCGCTGCGGGCCGGTGTGCCGCGTGCGGGCAAGAGGAGGCGGGTGGAGATGGTTGGGCCGGCCGGAAGGAACGGGAGAAGGGGGAGGCGTACGGGCCGGACTGGGCAAGAAGAAAAGTGGGGAGGGGAAAAGCCCGATGCCTTTCTTTTCCTTTTTCTTATTTTCATTTTTCAACTTTGCAAACTTCTTTGAAATCAGTTTCAAAACCAGTTTGAAATCAAAACTGCTTAAAAACTTTTGAAAATATTTTTCCTAGGTTTCACAAATAAAACTTGAGTTTGGTTTTGTAAAACTTTCATAAATCTTTTATTTATTTTATAAATAGAATAAAATCGATTCGCCCTAAACGGGTTTAACAAAAATTCTTTTTCACCCAGTAAAATATGCAACGACATGAATGCAACAAACATTTGGCTAGAATTTTTCCTCCATCTAGGATTTTGGCTATCTCTTTATTAAATTCTAATTTATTTTAATTAATTCCTAGATTCAAATTCCGTATTGGATTGCATATGCATGTGTGTTGCTTGTCGTTTCTTTTCGGTTAAGCTTGAGCAACCGTTGTGTTCGTCCACCGCTAGGGGGAGCATTTGAGGCTCCTAATGGTTAAGACCCCTAGTTTTAGTGGCCACATGTTGTCGCCTCGAGTTTTATTGCCTATTTTCTCTAAAAAGGATATGTAGCCTAAGGCAAAATATTTATAAAATTGAGGGTTTATGCGAGGATGCTCATACTAGGTTCCAACTGGTGTTTATTTGCCTCTTATTTGAGTTGGAACTTGGTTGGGAGAGGTAGCCGCAACGGAGATCATCAAAACTGCCCAAAATGCAGCATCGGACGCTGGCCCCAGCGTCCGATGCCCACACTGTAGACAGCTCCGGCTGGAACAGTGTTTTGGTAGCATCCAATGTGTCATCATCGGAGCGTCCGAGGTTCCATCGGACGCTGCGCAGCGTCCGATGCCGAGGCAAAGGACGCGTTCGATGTGATTTTGGCGATTCTGGAGCTCTCTGGATGGACATCGCCGCGTCCGATCTGTTTACATCAGAGCGTTCGATGCCCCTTTAAGCGGCGTGGTTCTTTCTTTAACTGACATACGGGTCCCATGTGTCTTTAGTCTTCTTCTTTCTCACGCTCGTGCTCCCAACCCTAGCCGCGCTCGCTCTATCCGCCACCGAGCTTCCACCTGTGCTCACCGCCGGTCGTCGCACTCGCGCCCGCCCTTCACCGTGCGCGCCCGCTCCACCTCGCCCGCTGCAGCAGCCGCTCGCGTGCCCGCTCGTCTGTTAGCTTCCTCGCCGGCGCCGAACCGGGCTCGCCGGAGTTCGCCTCGGGCTCACCGGAGTTCGCCTCCACCCTCGCCGAAGATCGTCCTTGACTTCCCCAAGCACATCTCCATCTCCGACGTGATCTCCAGCGTGATCTCTCCGGTCGACTGACTCAGCATAGTAAGCATCCACCCCCATTCATAATCTATGCTCGCCACCTGTTCGATAGAATGTCTCAGTGGTCGTTACAACTGTTTCTCACCCTGTTTTCACCTAAACTCGAGTGCAGTTCCCCTTGGTGTGATACGTGGGTGCCCGAACGACGGTTCTCATCTTGTGCTTGGGTCGGTTCGTCCGTTCGATAGGTAGCAAAGCCCTTTCACTCTCTCATCCAAATTTCTTTGCTTTCATAGGTCATTCTTGTCTCTAGACTATGTGTTCTCTTATATATATCCTCTCTATTCTATGCAGCGAGTCAGTGGCACAGTGACAGCTTGGCAGTTGATAGTGTCAGTCAACTCGGGGCCAAGCCCGCGGGTAAGGATCGAGGCCAAGCCTCGCGAGTGTGAGTTGAGGTTGCTCAATGTCAGGGGGAGTACTTGCCAGTGTTGCTTGTCAGTGGACTCGTCAGTTGTCAGTTAATCTTTTCAGAGACAGTCCAGACCTTTCAGTGGTAGTTTGACTCTGTTCTTGTCAGCCATGCACTGCAAGAACGTCGGCGGTGCTCCAGGGGATTCTCCCCCTCGCCCTCCTCCTTCTAGTGCTCCGAAGGGGAAGGCGAAGCTGATCACGCGCAAGAAGCGCACCAGAGAGCAGCGAGAGGCCAATTAGGCCTGTGTAGTTGCAGACGCCGCAGAGCGTGCAGAGCGGGGAGGCCGCAGTGGTGGACTACGGATTGAGGACCAGCTTACTTCAGAGCAAAGGAGAGCTATTGAGGCGACAAAGCGCTTTCACGATTCGCCGACCAAGACTCTTATGGTTGTCGGTTGCCAGATGACTTTCATAGCTTCCGGTGTCGAGTCACAGAGCTCAGGACAAGGTTCCGGACAGGGCCAGGCAGAGGCCAAGATCGCAGAACCATAGGCAGAGCCAGGGGCAGAGGCAGAGGAGGTGCCCAAGCGTCGGTCGTCTAGTCGCAGGACTGAGGTGCCCCCCCCCCCGGCCCGATGTCCCTCTGCGGGGTGCACGTGCTCCATCGAGGCATCCGCCCCCGTAGATTCCGGAGCTTGACCTCTGTGCAGCCACTTGCTCTCAGATTCAGACGCTACGCTTAGTGCCAATGGAGGAGTGGTTTCCCAGGGAGAGGCAGCCGCAGGCAGGTCCAGAGTTCTACACTGTCCTCCAGGAGGATTTCTACCAGGGTTACAGGAACACTGGCATCTGTTTGCGTTCACAGAGAGTCTGTCCCCTGGAGGCAGTGGTTATCGTAGCTAGAGAGCAGATTCATCCCATACTCACCTTTCTACCTGGTCTGCCAGACCTATTGGGGCGGTCTGGCTCGTACATAGAGGACTGGGTGTTTCAGTTCTACGCCTCGCTGTGGCTGCACCCAGACAGAGAGACTACTGAGTTTGCTTTCAGAGGGGAGCACTACAGGCTATTCTCGTCAGAGATCCGGGATTGGTTCGGCTTTCGTCACTCTACGACCCGGATCCACGACCTATGCTACGACAGGACAGAGCCACCCAGACACCCTCATGGCGGTGCGCAGCCTTCGACAGACTTGGTACGGCCGTGTTTCACTGAGCCCTTCGACGAGGGTTCGAGTCGGGCACCTAGGGATCTCACCCCTATGACTCAGATCCTCAACGAGGTTTTACGATGTACCTTGTTACCCAGGGTGGGCTTCAGAGAGGGTTTGTCTCGCCCGCAGCTGTGGTTACTAGCATACATGGTTAGGCAACAGGAGTTCGACGTGTGGGACGTGATCCTCTGTGAGATGGAGGACACAGTGGCAGAGGGCATCAAGGCCCGGAGGCAGCTACCGTACGTGCACTGGATCTCATACATTCTTTGGAAGGTAGTTGTCACTATAGGCTCAGACCCCGGACAGTCACTCACCAGTTCTGCGACCGTGTTCCCCGAGTATAACATGAGTCAGCTTCTCGGACACGGTCAGGACCGCTGGCAGCAGCAGCAGCCAGGTCAGCATCGTCCAGCTCTCGTCAGCGCCCAGACATACCAGAGTCAGCCTGGGAGCAGGACGAGGTCGTCAGAGTCCTCGTAGAGAGAGAGCTTGCACAGCTAGAGGGCGAGGGACAGTTTGTCGCCGAGGACCCAACCGACAACTCTGACGAGGACTACCAGCTCCCGCCTCACGCTCAGCCACGTCCCCACGACACTGAGGCCGGGACTTCTGGTACAGCTTCCTCCGATCCAGCCTTGCTTGCTATCTTATCTAGGATGGAGGAGCTCACAGTCACCCAGGACGTGCAGCGGCTAGCATAGGAGCAGCAGAGACTTGCACAGGCACAGGCCCTTGCTCAGCAGCAGGCACAGGAGCGGTCAGATGCCCTGCAGCGACAGATGATGGAGCTACAGCAGCAGACTCTAAGCTTCATGGAGAGGATCATGAGTGGACCTCCTCAGTGGCAGCGGCAGCAGCCACCACCTCAGCAGCAGCTTCAGTGGTTGCCACCTGTCCCACCGCCGCAGCAGCAGCAGATTAGTCAATAGCCGCAACTCTCTGGCCCTGGCCCCTCTCAGTTTTCGTGCTACACTACTCCACCTAGAGGTGCCTCGATGTTCAGCCCGCTTCACACAGGATTCATGCCTCGTCCGTCAGAGTTTCTGTTCGCGACGACTATCACAGTGACGTGAGACCTGTCCGCTAGCTTCAGCGAGCTCACTGGGTTGCCCACGCCGGATCTTCAGGGCCTAATTCAGACGTCAACAGCTCCAGTCACCTCGACGACTGAGACCTTACCGAGCTCCGTCGCGTCCCCAGAGCAGACTGAGTCAGTCCAGTCTGAGACCACCACGACAGTGTAGCCTGAGCTATCTACTATACACGAGCTTCTGCACTCTGATACTCAGGTTGACACCTCTACAGTGACTGTGACAGAGACTACAGGCACTGAGAAGACAGAGCAGCTTGAGCAGTCAGCGCAGCCAGAGCAGACCCGGATCGCTTCACCAGAGCTTCCAGCTACAGAGGGTCAGACTGTCGGCTCTTCTTCGTCAGACTCCGAGGCGCTTTTGCAGCAGTTTGAGTTCACTCGGCGTTCTCCAGAGACAGTTGCACTTGACTCATCTGCGCCACCTCCGCCCTCCGACGCTTAGTTTGGTGTTTGACGCCAAAGGGGGAGAGTGGTCGAGTATAGTGATAGGGGAGCGATGTGAGAGAGATTTGACTCTTTTGATGTGTTATGTTTCACATACGCTCTTCATATCGCATATCTTTTGCTTATCATATATATGTGTGTGTGTGTGTGTGTGATATGGACCTTGTGACATGTTTGTGCTCACTATTATATCTTATATGACATGTCATTTTATTTCGCTCGATTACTTGTGCTTAATTCTTATTCAGTTGGTATTCGAGCTCTATTACTCTTGCACTTGCTTTTCACTCTAACTCATTGAGTGCAGGTCATTGACATGATATGTATGAGCTTGCCCCTAATCATTTTCTCTTATTTATTGCAAGTTCATACATATCATGATATTGAAAACCTCTTCTCTCTATACTCGAGGTCGTGTTGTCATCAATCACCAAAAAGGGGGAGATTGAACGAATCTTGGCCCCTAACGGGTTTCGGTGATTGGATGAAACACAAGATTACTATGACTAACGTGTGTTTTGCAGAAACAGAAATGATTTAGGTCATGGTAATGGCGACGATACGGGCATACGGAGTTCATGTCCCCTGGCGATGGATATCATTTCGGTTTTCAAAGGACGGACGACGAAGACGGTGGTAGACTAAGCTAAGTGTCATATGGTGTTGGAGGACACTTAGGTAGTCTTAGGTCTTTGTTTTTCCTTTGGTCGTACTATAAAGGGAGCGTGAATCAATAGCTTGACCTAGATGAGTCTATTGAGGTAGGTGTGGTGCACACTTGTTATTTCATAGCCCTAGGTAGCTTTGAGAGAGCCCTTATGTCGTGAGGATGAAAAGTCGTTAAGGCAGCATCGCGATCCGAAGTCATTTCGGCCCTGTTACGGGCATCAAACGCTTGCCTTAGTGGCATCGGACGCGCGTCCAATGTCACTCAGACTTGAGTGTGCTGGCGACGTGGCATCGGACGCTCCGATGTGGTCACATCGGACGCTGTGATGCCCTGAGGGGCACATCGGACGCTAGCATCGGATGCTGAGGGCCAGCGTCCGATGTCCATGCAGAGAGGTTCCAGAGAGGTCAGATTCACATCGGATGCGTCCTATGTGATGGCATTGGACGCTGCCCAGCGTCCCATGTCCCTTTAAGAGGTGTGATAGAAAGTACAGTTAACAGTTGGGTCGAGGGCATCGGTGCGTCCGATGCCCCCGAAAATCATGTTGTGCAGTGCTCTTTTGGATGGCCGGTTGGGGGAGTATTTATACTCCTCCTCCTCCATTAGAGTGTTCTTGCCATTCCATTCTGCTGAAAAACACCTTGAGAGAGCAAGGGAGAGCAAGAGCCCTAGTGAGGTTGAGAGATTTCCCAATTGTGAGAATTAGGGACCTCATTAGTGAAAGAGAGTAGCAAGTGTGCATCCATCCATCTCTTTGGCCTTGGCTTGGTCAAGTGAGAGTTCTATCTTGTTACTCTTGGTGATCGGCATCACCTAGTCGACTTGGGGGTGATCGAAGAGCTTGGTGATCATCCGGTGGACTTGTGGATGACCCAAGTTGGCTTGTGACCAGTAGTGAGCGATTCACCAGGCCGGAGTGGTGAAGAATCAGCTCATAGTGAGCACTTGATCCTTGCACGGATCAAGGGGGAGCGATACCCTTGCGCGGGTGCTCCAACGAGGACTAGAGGGGTGTGCCGACACCTCGATACCTCGGCAAAAAGATCGTCGTGTCATCTCTACTCCTTTTACATATGCATTTACCTTTGAGCAATTCAATTCCGCAATTTACTTATTGTTCATCCTTTATTGAATTGCCTTGCTAGAGTAGAAGTGACATAGTTATAATCTTTTGTGCGGTAGAGCATAGAAACACACTTCTAGGCACAAGGGGTTAATTAGGCTTGATAGGTTTTAATTTGTGCTAAAGTTTTAGAAAAGCCCAATTCACCCCCCTCTTGGGCATCTTGATTCTTTCACCCTACACTCACTCTGATCATCTATGAGCCAGAAGCGAGCCATCACGCGGTCGTCGAGCCAAAGACGAGCCATCGATGAGCCAACGAGCCACCGTCGAGCCACCGACAAGCCACCAACAAGCCGACGAGTCATAAGCAAGCCATCACGTCATCAACGAGCCAACGAGCCGCCCGTGAGCCGATGAGCCATCGATGAACCATCGAGCCATCGTCGTCATCGTCTCACCATCGTCCTCGCCGATCGCTCGTTGTCGACTCATCGTCGTCCTCGGCGCCTCTCGTCAACTACTCCGTTCGGACGACAATCAAGCTAAGTATTATCTCTCACATCAATCAAATATTCCTTTGACCATCATATATCTCTAGATATCATCGTGTGCCTCTGTGGTCACACCAGATTTTTATCATATGTCTTTGCGGTCACATTATTCTTCATAATGGTTCTTTGTTATTTTTCACCATATATACCATCCTGAGGATGACATATGCGACCTCCCGAGCAGCCACGTTTACACTCGTGCTTTCCAGAGACGGCCCTGACTTCGGCTTCTCCCTACACGTGAATGCAGCTCCGCGCTCTGCGTTATGGGTGGTCGGCAGCGGCTCCTCGGTGACGTTGGTCCTCTTACGCGTGTTTGGGCTCCGCGCCTCACGCTCCGGAGTTATCGGCTAGCCCGGGCTGGTAACTCAGTTACAAACAAACTGCTCAGGGGAATTTTATTTAGTGTTGAGCATTCATATCAGCTGACTAACCGTTGAGCGACATATGCTGTTTTTTACCGATGTTTTGTTCATATTTATTTGTACGTCATGTACTACTGTTTACACCAGATTATTCTCCATGTTTTTTTACAGGAACCATGTTCGGTCTGCGAGCTAATTCTTTACGCTCGGGGACTGAACCAGTCATGAAGGACAAGAAGGTCATCGCTTGGGACCAACTGGTTGGGTCGCTTGGTGCTCACCACTTAGCGCTCGGACTTCGTAGCCGACCAGCTGGTCGCATCGCTCGGTATTCACAACCTGGCGCTCGGACTTCGTCACCGACCAACTGGTCGCATCGCTGGGTGCTCACCACCTGGCGCTCGGACTTCGTCGCCGACCAGCTGGTCGCATCGCTCGGTGCTCGCCACCTGGCGCTCGGACTTCATCACCGACCAGCTGGTCATACTCTTCGATGCTCATCGATGGCTACGCCGAGTGCTCACCAGCTGACCTGGGGACTCCTCGGTGCTCGCCGTCGTCGACCACCTAGTCGGGTCGCTCGGTGCTCATCACCTGGCGCTCGTACATCATCGCCAGCCAACTGGTCGTACTCTTCGACGCTCATCGACAACTACACCGAGAGCTCACCAGCTGAGCTGGGGACTTCTCGGTGTTCGGGTTCGTCGACCACCTGGTCGCTTCGCTTGGTGCTCACCACCTAGCGCTCGGACGTCGCCGCCGACCAGCTGATCACTTCGCTCGGTGCTCACCACCTGGCGCTCGGACTTCATCACCGACCAGCTGGTCGTACTCTTCGACGCTCATCGACAGCTACACCGAGAGCTCACCGGCTGAGCTAGGGACTCCTCGGTGCTCGGGTTCGTCGACCACCTAGTCACTTCGCTCGGTGCTCACCACCTGGCGCTCGGACGTCGCCGCCGATCAGCTAGTCGCTTTGCTCGGTGCTCACCACTTGGCGCTCGGACTTCCTCACCGACCAGTTGGTCGCTTCGTTCGGTGCTCACTACCTGGCGTTCGGACTTCATCGCCGACCAGCTAGACGGACTCCTTGGCGTTCAACGACGGCTACACCAAGGGCTCACCAACTAGCCTGGGGACTGCTCGGTGCTCGGACTCATCGTTCGACAACCTGCTCGGACGGCATACTGCTTTCACCATAGTAGTTTTCCCTTTTTTATAAGCCTGCTATAAGATTTATTCTTCATCTTTTAGCAGCCTTGGGGACTACCATGTATACATGGCGCTCGTCCGCGCATGTATATAAGTCTGATTATTCTCAAGATCCTGGCACCATGTGACCGAGTCACCTGCTCTCAGGCTCAAGGACTAGCTGTGGGGATATAGACCCCAGGGTACCACAGAATGGTACATGGGCCGAACCACTAGGGGTCGTCCGACCCGCATGATGAAGACGTGCAGCGTACGACATGCACCGCTCGACAGTTGTAATCTAGATACAGTACCAACTCAAATGCTTATCATGTAACCTGGTCCCTTCGGAATATATAAGGAGGGGCAGGGGTCCTCCGAGAGGACAGGTCACAACTCACAAGCCAAATCCAATCAATACAACTCGACGCGGGACGTATGGTATTACGCTAACCTAGCGACCCGAACCTAGATAAACCTCTGTGTTTATCTAGTTTTGCCTTGCATCAGAGTCTGGGTCATCGTCTTGCGCACCTTCCCTTCTAATCTACCACCTTGGACATATTTCTAGGTGGACTATCGGCGATATTTCGTTGACACCAGCACAACCTTGATGCAGCTGGCTAAAACAACCAAACACACAGTACTATTGTATAGTCTTGCCATGTAAGGCTGCACAGTACTTAGCGAACTTTTCAAACATGCCCTTACTTTTTACTAGAGAAAGGTTATGCTTCGCCTTCACAGGATCAAGGAAGATCTCCATGTCTTGATTATGGATTGCTTAAACATGTTGTAATTCCCCAGCTACTTGCTCTTAGCCTCTGTGGCGCCTCGACTTTCCTTGCTCTCTTTGAGCTAAGAAAGTTTTCTTATTTCCCCTTTTCCCTTTTAGGCTCCGTTTGGAAGCCTGAATTGGTTCCGACCCTCTTGAAAATCTAGTCTAGAAAAACAACGACAAAATGTGTAGCAGTGAAACATTCTAGGCCAAAAAACCCGCCATCTTTGCCTGGGCGCTTGAATCAGTTGGGTAGTAGGCAACATAGCATGGTTTTAGAAAAAAAAATGTGAAACTAATTTCATAATTTTTCAAGGTAAAACAATTTCTTTATGAATTTTCTGGGATCGTTTGGATCCTTTCATTTTTTGTGGGTTATTTTGCTTGGAATTTGATATTCCATAACTTTTTTCAAGTTCACATATAAGTCTATCTCCAATTCATAGGTGGGAGATGAAATTTGATTCCAGAGATCATTTACAATCTCCAACATATAACACACTTTCAACTCGTTTTCCTAAAGTAGAAATGCAACATATAAATATCTCCCTTGTATGACTAACAATAATTTTAAAATATATTCCATATAGAACCATATTAGGTAATTAATTTATGCATAAATTATAATTATTAGAATGAACTCAATTTCAAGGATCCAAACATGCCCTAAGATTAAACCAAGTTTTAAGATTTGTAATTGTATTATTTTCTATGTAAAAATTTTTGGATAAAATTCTAAAACTTATTTTATGATTTTTTTGATATTTTCTTTTTAATTTTAAAAAAAATTAGTTCAATTTACCTAATGGACTTCCTTATCTGATTTACCCCTTGTAACGTGGCCTCGCATCAGTAAAACCATCTCCAAAACCATCTGAGATGAAAAATAAATGGTTTTAAAAGTTTATTTAGGAGGTAAAAAAATGGTTTTGTAGTTTAGGAAGGAAAATTGAACGACCGCTATAATCGAGAGAGGTAAATTTTCTTTGCTCACGTTCGATGTTTATCGGTGCAAAGGTCTAGAGCGGCCCAACTTCTGTGGCCCAGGAAATTCTGGCCTCCATCGCCGGCGGCGTACAACAAAGCCTGCTTCGGTCTTTCTGGCCCAAGCGAAGGCCCAGGACGAGGAGTGAACGAAGCTGCTGGCCTGTACCAGATAACAAAACTAGAGCTCAATCCACACATATAGTTCATATAAAATAGTTCAATCTACCTTCTTATCTTTTAATTTGACGAGTCAATCAGTATGATTATTCAGATACTTGCAATTCATAACATCATAGAATTATAATAATTTATTCTGGATCGTTGTATAACATTAGAATAACACTCATATATTTTTTATAGTAATACAACA
The DNA here is from genome assembly GCA_009763385.1 of Coix lacryma-jobi var. lacryma-jobi. NCBI lineage: Eukaryota > Viridiplantae > Streptophyta > Magnoliopsida > Poales > Poaceae > Coix > Coix lacryma-jobi. The sequence continues at coordinate 159,639,043 of CM019822.1, forward strand.
CACGGAATTTTCTATGCCTACGACAATGAGACTCACATGTCAATCCAACGCACATTTTTTTGTGATTGTGCTGATACAGAAAAAAATATAAATTATCGTTTTATAGAAAAAAAAATATCTCTTTGTGATTTGTGAACTGTAATTGTGGTAGATGAAGGAGGCTAGAGGCAGAAAGAAGAGGTGAGTGTTGTTAGATCTTCATCCAATAGCTAAAAAAACATGTATTAGAATGCTAAAAAAACACATGATTGTGTGAAATGATCAAGATGCCCAAGAGAGGGTGAATTGAGCTAATCTAAAATTTCTTTCGAGATTTAAATCCTAAGCAAGCCCAATGTCACCCCTTTGTGCCTACAAATGTGTTTCTCTAAACTCTACCGCACAAAAGACTACACTTAGTCCATTCCTACTCTAGCATGACATTTCAACAATGAAATAACAAGTAAATGCGGAATTGAAATGCTCAAAGTAAATGCCTAAGTAAAGAGAGTAAGAAAGACTCTGTGATCTTTTTGCCGAGGTATCGAGGTGTCGGCTGTAACACCCCTGGTGTTTAATTAATTAAAAATAAATTAGAAAATGGCCAAAACCCTAGATGGAGGAAAATTCTAGCCAGATGGTTGTTGCATTCATGCCGTTGCACAGTTTTATTGGGTGAAAAAGAATTTATTAAACCCGTATAGGGCGAATCGGATTTATTCTATTTAGAAAAGCAATAAAAAGATTTATAAAAAGTTTGCAAAATCAAACTCAAATTTTATTTTCAAAACCTAGGGAAAAGATTTTTAAAACTTTCAAAACTTGTTTTGAATTCAAACTGAGTTGATTTTATTTTCCAAAAGAATTTGCAAAGAATCTGAGGAAAAAAAAAACAAAGGGCCTCACTCCCTCTCCCATTTCCCCTTCAGCCCAACCCTTCTTCTCTCGCGGCCCGACCCCCCCCCCCCCTCTTCTTTCAGCCCAGTGGCCCACTCCTCCCACCTTCCCCCTCCTCTCCCTCCCGCCTTGGGCCAGAGCCCGGCGCAGACTCCCCGCTCCCAAGCCCCCTCCCCGGCCCAGCTAACGCCGCATCTCCCCTCACCGCACGGCCGGCCCTCCCTGCGCTCTCTCCTCTCGCTCTCACTGCCGAGCGGATTCCGCGTCCTCGCTCACTGACGGGTGGGTCCGACCTGTCGGATCTATCCCCTTCCCGCACCCTACGGACGCGGCTGCCGCACCGCCTCCTCCCCAACCGAGCCGGTCCCCTCATCTCTCGCTCAGCGCGCCGAACAGACCACCGCGAAGCCCGCAGAGATCCCGGATCCGCGCTCGCGAAGTCCTTGCCAGCCCCAAAAGTCGAACCCCTCCTCTCCGTTTCGATCCACTCGGTAGCCGCCATAAGCGGGCACCCCGAGCTCGTCACCACCTCCCTTTTGACCCTATAAGGAATCCCGTTAGGGCTCCTCGAACCATATCACGCGCCGCCGCCATCCCCTCCCTCTCTCTTCCACACCGGCGAAGGTTCCCGAGCTGCCGCCACCATCGGCCTACCTGCTGAGCGCCGAGCCCCGAGCCATGCAGCGCCGTCTCCGCCGACGACCGCCCTAACAGAGCCATCTCCGGCCCTGGATAGGACACCTACAGATCCGCTGTGAGCTCCTCTCTCCACGCCGCCTCCACCCTGCTTCTCTCCTCGAGTCGAGCCCCGCCGCACGTCAGCACCACGCGGGCACCCCGACCACCGCGGTCCGGCTCTCCGCACCTGCTCCCTCTCCGGCCTACGTTCGACATCGCAAACCCCTCAAACGACCTCGCGGTAAGCCCCCGAACCCATCTTCATCATCAGTAGCCTCTCTAGGACGGGTTCCCCTGCGCCGGCGAGCTCCTCCCCGGCAGAGCCATGGCGCCGCCGCGTTCTGTGCGCGCTCCGGCCGCCAACATCCCTCCCTCCTCTCAGCCGTCCGATCAAAAACCAAAGGCCCAGATGCAATCTCGACTGGAGTCAACAAACGGTCAAGGTGGTCAACTCACTTGCCACCTCATCATTCTTGACCAATCATGGTTTGCCACGCCACCGGCGTTCGCCTCATCGCCCCAGGGCCGTCCATCTCACGATCTGTGGCCTAGATTAGAACCTACCCTCGAACTGGTATGGACCCAGTCCACCGCTCCATGGACTCGGTCTACTACTCACCCCCTCACGCGTTCACAGCACACTGGTGAACCGGTCCAATCGCACCGCGCCACGTGGCGCCCAATCTGCACAACGCCGACCGGCTTCGGCCAAATTGCTGAAAACCCCTCAGCCTTCTCCGAAATCAACCCGCGCTCCATCAGCCATGTTCGCTGAGTCTGCGTACTTTTGCAACCAAGCCCCTCCTTTTATGAGTAAATGAGGCCCGGTCCGCGCCACGGTGTTTTTCAGTTTTGTTTTATTTAAAATACGAAAATGAGTTCAGTTTATTTACAGTTTTGCCATCCAACTTCAAAAGCTAATAACTTGCTCATTTTATCTCCGTTTCGACCCGTTCAACTTGCGTTAGATTCGTCTCGTCGAGCTCTACGCAGTAGATCAATTTATGTTCTGTTTTCATAATGTTGATGTACTGTTATTTATTTGTCTTGTTTGGGCCATGTTTGATGTTTGATCCAGCGAGCGCGATCTACGCAGAACCCCAGAATCCAGCCTTCGTCTCCGTTGATTCGACCCAGCCCGAAGGCAAGTGTCCTTGCTCATATTGCTCCCGTATTTATTTTATTTTGAGTTAGAGTAGTTAGATCCAGTAGATGCATGCAGTCTTAAATTGAATCCCATGTTAAGGTTTACTAGAACTTGTTTATATTATCCTTGTCACCTGGTTTAGGATGGTTTGGGTAGAAGTCATGCTTAGCCCTGCTGTCTTGGGATGGGATGGTTATTATAATTAATTCTGATTAATGATCTATGGAACATGTGGACTGGTAATGAGTAGTATGGTGAGTAGGTAAATCCGGCAGGATGGACCGTACTGGTGGTTTTTGTGTCGTGCGACTCGGCAGCTGTATTTGGTTTTTTGGTTCTGGGCTCGTGCTAGATTATCCTGCCTGGATCCCTAGGACCCGGTTCTCGGAGCATGTAACCCGGCTTAACAGCGCAGCCATGAGATCTGGATGGGCTGGACCTGGCTAATTAATTAGTTTCCTCCGAGTTATGCTACACGGGGTTTGTTTAGTGGCTCAAGAGGGGGGTCCCTGGGGTCGCTGACTTATGTACGGGGATGAAACCTTAGAGTACGTGTAACACAGGCTTGGAGGGGCTTTGTAAAGGCCTTGCAGTGCAACCTGCTATGCACCTTGGCAGTGTTTAGCGTGACGGGATCTGCACGACTCATGGGTAACGATGTGCAACCTCTGCAGAGTGTAAAACTGATATATCAGCCGTGCTCATGGTCACGAGCGGGCTTGGACTTCTTCGAGATTAGTTGGTGGTTTGGTTCTGGTTCGTTAGAGAAGCCTTATGTGGTTATTAGTCTCATATGACATGGGTACAGAGGTTTCTTCTACGCGGGTTACTGCTTGGTACGGGAGCGATTCCCAGGCTCGGGCGCAGACCTGGTGTTATTACGGAAGGTAGCTCTCTATGTCGTGACGTATGGAACTAATACACATAGGACTCCTTGTAACGACCTGGTTCGGGTCATCTAATGGACTTCAGGTGTGGTTTGCCTGATGGACTTCAGGTGTGGGTACTTGGTGTGACTCCAAGTGCGGTTGCTTGGTGTGACTCCAAGTGTTGGTTGCTCGGTGTGACTCCGAGTGTGGTTTGCTCGGTGCGACTCCGAGTGTGGTTACTGTTCTGTTGGAGACTGTGGTTATAACCTAGTAAATAGGTGCATAGGTTTAATAGGATTTAATAGGATGTGTTGCTTTAGGCGCTTGAGTCAAACAGAGTCAGCCTACCTTTGTTCATAGCCTCATAAGCATATATTTCCTACACTTGCGGAGTACATTTCGATGTACTCACCCTTCCTCTTTGAACCCCCTGCTACCCCACCCAGACGTTGGAGTCTACGACGCGAAGCAGGAGTACCCCGAAGAGGACAGATACGACCCCGACAACTCGTACCCAGAAGACGGTGGATACGATCCAGACGACTTGTACTAGGATGGCGCAGCCCCCGGTCGACCTTCCTGTGGAGATGGCGTCCAGTTTCCGCGAGTCTACATTAGAGTTAGACTGAGAGTCTGTACTTTTTCTTTCAGACCCGAGGGTCATTTTTGTAATAAAGTTCGATATTATTAATAAAGCATTGTTTTGATATTTACTATGATGTGGATATATGTATGAAAATTGATCCTGGCATACATATATTGTGCTCCAATTTTGTTCTTAAAATTGGGGTGTCACATCGGCATACCCCCCTAGTCCTTGTTGGAGCACTCACACAAGGGTATCGCTCCCCCTTGATCTGCGCAAGGATCGTGCTCACTACGAGCTGATTCTTCGCCACTTCGGCCCAGTGAATCGCCCACTACCGATCACAACTTGAGTTGGGTCATCCACAAAGCTACTGAATGATCACCACCAAGTCGTCTAGGTGATGCCGATCACCAAGAGTAACAAGCTAGAACTCTCACTTGACCAACACAAGGCCAAAGAGATGGATGGATGCACACTTGCTATTCATAACTCACTAATGAGACGACTAATCTCACAATTAGCAAATCTCTCAATCTCACTAGGGCTCTTGCACTCCCTTGCACACTCAAGGATCTTCTCAGCTGATCAAATGGGCAAGAGACCCCAAATGGAGGCGGTGGTGAAGTATTTATACTCCCCTAACCAAACAACCACGAGGGGTATAACACGGTGCAGTTTATGGGGGGTCCGATGCCTGGCATCGAACACGCCGATGCCCCTCGCAACGGTAACCTATAATGTGCTATCAGACACAAGCCATGTGACATCGTGCCCGGAAATGACCTCTCTGGAACCTCTCTAGATGCCAGCGTCCAATGTGACGCTAACTTCACTCTCAGATGAACAGTGCTACCGCCGCGTCCGATGCACCCCCTCTGGTGCGTCCAATGCAGCGATCCCAACACTGCTAAGTCCTGTGGGCATCGGACGCGCGTTTGATGCCTACCAGGTGTTGGTAGTTCTTAGCTTCACTAAAGATAGAGCTAGGCAACTATCCCCGGTAACGGGCCAGGAATGCTTGTTGGCACTCGCTAACGTTGTTACTAGGAGTAGACTATGGAGTCTATCCCTGGCAACGAAGTGCTTGAAGCAAGCCGGTCACTATACCTAAAGGAGTGGAGCTAAAGCAGCTAACTACTAATGCCAAGCGGGGTTGTCAATCCCGACACTAGTAGGAGCTAGCTAGAGAGATTGCAATCTACCAGGAGGAGATTCTGCAAGCGCACAGAACTATCATAGTAGCACTTCGCCTGGGAGTACCAGGTGTCGATTTATTTGATCCCAAGGGAAGGCTAGGGTGGTGTATGAGTTGAGTCAAGGAGGGGATGAGAGTCGAAGAAAAGAGAAAAGGGAAAAGGGGAGAAGAGAGGAGATGAAAGGCTAGAAAGAATATATGGGTGGATAGGTAAGGATGAAGTGGATGGCTAAGGTAAGGTGGATGGATAGGTAGATAAATGGAATGGCTAAGGATAACTAGGATAACTAACTAATAACTAATAACTACTCCTAGATAACCACGAAGCAAGATAACTACGAAGCAAGATAGCTACGAAGCAAGGCAGGCAAAAGTCAATAAAGCAACTATGTTGAGTGTAGTTTTATTCCTATCTTGTCAAGTATCGAGGCGTACTAGCCTTTACCACTTACTTAGGTTGAACGCTAGCACAACGAGCCTTACTGTTAAACTGGGCCAACTACGTGGTGGAATTCAAGGCGCACAGGGCTGTCACCACCTGCTTGCTACCACAGCTATCCGGGGATCCAATCGTATCTGAAGGTAAGTCTATAACTAAGCAGCACGCTTAACTATATTCTAACTATCTCTACCCTAGCTTTGAATAGAGACACCCTTGCGGACGTCAGAGCAAACACTTGACTTAATAAGATAAACACTAAACTAACTAAGCAACCTATTGGCAAAGATCGAACACTAAGCTCACTAGAGATTAACTACTATGGCTAAGTGAATTGAACTGTAGGATAGCTAGGTCACACTCAAGGTACTTGATAAAGTAATACTGAAAGTAATACTGAAAGTAATGCTCAAAGTAATACTGAGATAGAGATAAATGTACCTGAGATACAAGAGAGCAAACCAGACCAGAGACGCCGGGAAATCAAACCGACCTCCGATGCCAGTCGCTCGCACCCGCTTCTCTCTTAGCAAGCTCTACGCTAATTCTGCCAAGGACTTAGGCTAAGCTGTGCTAAACTAAGAGCCGCACTGTAGCGAGGGCACTAGAGCTATACTCTCTCTACTAGCTACCCTACTTGCCTAAGCTCTCTGAGCTTCTAAACCAACTCTCACTTGCTTCTCTTGCCTTTGCTTCTCTTGGTGTGGTACTTGGTACTGGTGTGAAGGAAGTAGTGTCGCCAGGGGGGGTATTTATAGCTCAAATGAGTGAGGGGGGTATTTATAGGGGGCAGCCAGCCGACCTAGGGCTAACCCTAGTGGCGGGCGCTAGCCCTAGGTGGCGGCCGCCACCTCCCTCACCGTTGGATGCACCGCCTTGGCTTCAATGGCATCCAGTTGGTTGTCCAAGGCGGTTTGGAGGTCGGTTGCATGTCCTAGCAACCGCCATTCAGCCTTGATCCACGCCACTTCATCTTGAGCCGTCCGATGCCACTGACCTAGTGACCAAGGGCCAAGATTTGGCCTTGGGGAGGTCACACGGATCGGTGACGTGGCAGGGAGTGGAGCTTGGGCCAACCCAAGTGGCGGGCGCCACTAAGGGTGGCGGGCGCCACCCCCCTTAGGCCCATTTGGGCCCTGCTGAGTGGGCTTGGCCTCTAGTGGGTCCATATGTCCAAATTTGGTTCAAATCCTGCATTCAAATAAAATTCTATGGACATATGGAATTTGGTTAGTTTGAAACCTATTTGACTACATTTCATGCCTTTTTGGTGGACTTTAGGGTCAAATGTTGATGGTAAAACAGGTGTTTAAGGACCATCAACACCAGGCCAGCGTCTGATGCCCTTTTGAGGACCGAAATGACTTTGGATCGCGACGCTGCCTTCACGACTTTTGATCCTCATGACATAAAGGCTCTCTCTGAGCTACCTAGAGCTATGAAATACTAAGTGTGCACCACACCTACGTTAATAGTCTCACCTAGGTCAAGCTACTGATTCACGCTCCCCTTTATAGTACGGACAAAGGAAAAACAAATACCTAAGACTAACTAAGTGTCCTCCAACACCATATGACACTTAGAACTAGCCTATCTCCGTCTTCGTCGACCATCCTTTGAAAACCAAATCAATTTCCGTCGCTAGGGGACATGAATACCAAATGCCCGTATTGTCGCCATTATTGTGACCTAACTCATCCTTGTTTCTACAAAACATACGTTAGTCACAATAATCTTATGTTGTCATCGAATCATCGAAACCCACTAGGGGCCTAGATGCTTTCAATTTCCCCCCTTTTGGTGATTGATGACAACATGTCCTCGAGTATAGAGAGAAGAAGTTTTCAAATCATGACGTGTATGAACTTGCGATAAATAAGAGAAAGTTTGTTAGAGGCATGCTCATACACATCATGCCAACATCCTGCACTTAACGAGTTAGAGTGAACAACAAGTGCAAGAGTAATAAAGCTCAAATACATAATGAAATAGAATTAAGCACAAGTAATCGAGCGAAAATAAATGATATGTCATATGATATAACATAGTGAGCATAAACATGTCATAATAGGGTCCCACACATATCATACATTGTGCAAAAGTAACATAATATGATATGCAAGTGTATGCAAAAGATAACACACAAGAGATCCAAAACCCTCTCACAACACTCCCCCTAAGGCTATACTTGATTCATCTCTCCCCCTTTGGTGTCAAGCACCAAAGCTAAGGGTCGGAGCACGGAAGCGAAGCAGACGAGTCGGGAGCAGAAGTCTTCAGGGTGCGCTAAGCGATCTTGATCTGCTGGAGGAGGGCTTCAGAGTCTGAAGACGACGTAGCTGGAGCTGGCTGACCCTCTGGAGCTGGAAGCTACGGAGAAGCGGTACGGGTCTGCTCTGCCTGCTCTATCTGAATCTCTGGATGCTCTGGCTGGATCTCAGGCTATGCCTCTGTTGTAGCCTCTAGTGTTGTGTCAACCTGAACCTCGGGAAGCGGAAGCTCTGAAATCAGAGAAAGCTCAGGCTAAACTGACGTTGTCTGCTCTAACGGCTGAGGCTCTGTCTGCTCTGACAACACGACTGAACTCGGGAGGGTCTCTGTAGTCGAAGTAACAAGAGCAGTCAACATCTGAGCCAGACCCTAAAGCGGTGGAGTGGGTAGCCTGGTGAGCTCACTGAAGCTGGCAGACAAGTCACACGTCACAGTCGTAGTCATCGCGATCAGAGACTCTGTCAGACGAGGCATGAAATCCGTGTGAAGCGAACTGAACAGTGGGGCCCCTCCTGGAGGAGTAGTGAACCAGGTGAACTGGGAGGAACCCGAGAACTGCGGAAGCTGCTACTGAGGTGGCTGCCACTGGAACGGCTACTGCTGAGGGGGTTGTTGCCACTGTACGAGAGGGTACTAGGGGGTGCAGACATCAACTTCTCCATGAACGTTAGGGTCTGCTGTTGAAGTGCGAGCATCTGCTTCTATAGAGCGTCTGAGCGCTCCTGCGCCTGCTGCTGGACCAGTGCCTAGGCATCTACCAACCTCTGTTGCTCCTATGCTTGTCGCTGGACCTCCCGTGTCAGCCTACTTTGCTGCTGCTCTATCCAAGATAGTATGTCAAGTAATGCGGGGTCGGAGCTAGCAGCACCAGACATCCCGTCGTGTGGACGTGGCTAAGCGTGAGGCAGAAGCTGGTAGTCCTCGTCAGAACTATCTGTGGGGTCCTCGGCAACGAAAGGTGCCTCACCCTTCAAGTCGGCAAGCTCTCTCTCGGCGAGGACTCTGACTTCCTCGTCCTGCTCCTCTACTGACTCTGGAACAACTAGCCTCTGTCTAGAGCTGGACTGAGGGGTGGACTACTCTGTCTGATGTCCTCTGCGGTCACGGCTGTATCCTAAGAGCTGGCTCATGTTGTATGTATAGGGAACACTGTCGCTGACTAATTAAGTTTAATAGATTCATCTCAAAAATTAGTTATTATTTGTGTAATTAGTTTTGTAATTAGTCTATATTTAATACTCTAAATTAGTGTCAAACATTCGATGTGACAAGGACTACCCATCACCCTCTAAGGGGGTAATTAGTTCCCACCTCAAAACTTTTCAACTATCACATCAAATGTTTTGACATATGCATGGAGTATTAGATGTAGACTAAAAAAATAACTAAGCATATAGATTGCAATAACTTTGGGAGATGATTTTTAAGCCTACTTAGTCCAGAATTTAACAATGTTGTGCTATAGTAAACATGTGTTAATGATGAATTAATTAGTGTTAATAAATTTATCGCACAGTTTCTTGACGGAATATATAATTTAATTTGTTTTTTACTAGTCTAATTTTAATATACTAAATTAGTGCCGCAACATCCGATACGAGACTTAAAGACTTTTCACCCACCAACTAAACAACCCCTAGACTCCATTCCTGTAACCAAAAAACCCCTAAAGGGATGTATATTTTCTAGGCTAAAATTTTAGCTCTGTCATGTTGCAGCTCTAATTTAGTCTATTCAAAATAAATTAATTACAAAATTAATTTATCAGTCAGAGGCTAATTCACGAAATGAATCTATTAAAATTAATTAGTATATAATTTGATAATATGGTGCTATAGTAAACATTTACTAATGATAAATTAATTTAGCTTAATAAATTTATCTTGTTAATTATCGTATGCTAATTAATTAGTCTATTTTTAATAAGTAACTCTGAGCTCCAACGACGCGCCATTTTATATTGAGCTTTTTACCTACGTGCCATTATAAAAGATCCAAATGACTTGTGTACCACTGTAATTTTAAAAACTTTCTTAGTATCCTTGTCCGAAGTTTCTTTTACCTGTGTGCCACTTCGGTTAATTTTGCCTGTAACGGCAGCTAACGGTCAGTGAAAAAGATGCTTCTACCCTTAGTTGTAGAATGCATCACAATTTTCATTCTTTCTCCTGATGCCACTATAACTTCATTTCTTTTCTCTATACCACTATAAAAAAATCACTATAACAGCTTGTGTGTGTGCATGTAAATTTTTTTAATAAATATAAAAAAATTAAATTAAGAGTTAAATACTCCGTATATCGTTAATTTAAACTACGTACACAACGGCTACATGTAACAAATTTAAACTATGTACACAACGGCTACATGTAACAAATTTAAACTAGGTACACAGCGGCTACAAGTAACAAATTTAAACTGTTAATTTGTTATATTTAACTCTTAATTTAAATTTGTTATATTTATTAAAAAAATTCAAACGCACATATACAAGCTGTTATAGTGATTTTTTGTATAGTGGTATAGAGAAAAAAAAGTGAAGTTACAGTGACACTAGGCGAAAGAATGAAAATTTTGATGCATTCTACAATTAAGGGCAGAAACGTCTTTTCCACTAGCCGTTAGCTGCCGTTACAGACAAAATTAACGGAAGTGGCACACAAGTAAAAAAAACTTTGGACAAAGGTACTGAGGAAATTTTTAAAATTGCAGTGGTACACAGGTCATTTGGATCTTTTATAATGGCGCATAGGTAAAAAGCGCTTTTATATTCTCTGACCTAGTAGTAATAGATAGGTCCCACCCGCCGAAGCGAGCGAGAGGGGAAAGCCGTTTTGCAAGGGAGATTCCAAGTGCCAGCCGGACTGACACATTGACCATGTCCCCCTCCGGCCTCCTCCACTGCCAAATCCCATTCTTCCATCCCATACTCCTCCAAATTACAAACCCAACCACTTAGGAGGCGTTTGGTTGCCTGGTCAAACTTGAACCAGGCCCATCAGATGCAACGCTGGTATGTTTGGTTTCCTGGTTCACCCCCTCGGCCAGGCTACCCACATGCAAAAGGCCTCCTTCAGCCAGGCTCGGAAGGAACGTGGGAATCGACCGTTTCTCTGGAGCCAGGCTCCGACGGTGCAAACGTGAGCGCGTGGGAATACGTATCGGAGAGTGTGCAGACACATAAAAGCACTTTTTACTCTGGATGTTCATGCAACCAAACAGCATCCGCATGGAGCCTGCATGTATGCGTACGGCAACCAAACAAGGAGGTATGGTGTCTGAGGAGCCTGGCCAGAGCGGGCCTGTCCGCAGCATGCGAGCCAGGCCGCGGCCATCCGCAAAGGGTGTGTTTGGTTGGCTGCACCACCCCTCAGCCAGGCTCCACAGATGCGAGAACAGGCGTTTGTTTGGTTCGCGTATCTATCTGGCCAGGCTCTGCTCGTGCAAGATTCCTCCCGCAGCCTGGCTCTGGAGGAACGTAGAAATCGGCCGTTTCTGCCGGCCAGGCTCGCGTGGTGCAAGTAATTAGTCATCTAATGATGTTATTAATATATTATTAGCATATATTAAATGATATTAATATATTTTGAAGTATATTAAGGAGAATTAAGGTAAACTAAGTGTTATACGATAATAGTTGTCCGTAATAAATGTCATGATGATGATTATTTATATATTTTTATCTTATGCAACTCGTTCTCATACGAGCAACCAAACAACTTCTCAGCTCAACCTGTCTCGTGCATACAGACAACCACCACGTTCTTGTATGTATTGGGCCTGGCTACCCAGAACCAGGCTCCTTCTATGCGAGCCAGGCTAAACTCGTCCGCGAACCAAACAGCCCAAACCAAACACATCCTTACAGACCCGTGTGTAAAACTCTTACAGCGCCATCGACACTGGTACGGTATTCTCGAAATTCTTCTGTCCTTGTCCGAAAAGCTCCTCATTCTCGTAGCAGCAGCGTAGTAGCGGGTGGCGGAGGACAGGAATAAAAAAACAAGGCGAAAAAAAAGAGGCTCCGGGGCGGGTGTCATGGCGCTGCCTCCCTAGCCCAGCCGCCTCCCCAACCTCCTCCTCCTCACCGAGGAGAGACCGAGAAACAACAGGACACCGGGAGAGAAGAGGGTTTCATTTCCGCGTCGTCTCCGCCCCCGCAGCCCCACCCACCACATGGCCGCGCTGCCGGGTGGGGCCCGCGCCGCCGGCGCCGCGGACCCGATGCAGGTGGACCAGCCGCTCCCCGCCGCCGCCGCAGCACACGCTGCCGCCGACGCCAAGGTGAGCGGGTTTTTTTTCTTCTTCCTTCCTGTCTGCCGCCGGCGTGTGGTTCGGGCGGGGCCCGGAGCGGTCGAGCAGGCCTCCCGGATCTCCCCCCACACGTTTCGTTTACCCCGCGTCGTGTTTGGTGGTTCCCTCGTTCGATCCGTCCGTAGATCTGCGCCGCGCGCGGTGAGGCTAGGTCTAGCTGCGTGCCCTTCCCTCCCGCGCCATTTGTCTTGGGAGGAGGGAGGAGGAGGAGCGTTGCTTGCCGGGGAGGAGATGCGCTGCTTTCCTGCTCCTTGCGTGCGCGCTATGCAAGCTTGTCGTCGCCCACTGCTTTCGCCAGACCGGTTGGCTTTGGCATACCGGCTTGGGGCGCCTTTGCATACTGTTGTGCTAGGTGATCATGACTGTGTTCCAAATAGGGGAATTAAACTAAATTTTTTGATGATTATGACAGTTAATCTCACTCTCCTGTCTAAGCCATGGTGTGATTAGCAGGTTTGTGATGTATGTTTTGTCTTGTTGTGTGGATAAGGATTATCTGAATTGTTGAGTTTCCATTTCTAGCAAGCCTAGTTTGTTTGAATTACCAATAGTTGGATGGCTGTGATTCCCCAACTCTACTACCTTGTGCTGCAGTCCTTGCCATTTTAAGCATGGGTATCGCATTTCGGATATGTGCTGCCACATTTTCTTATGGATGGATTTTACTTTGTGACAGCATGCTGGTTCTATGATTGAAGGGAGTGATCCAGTCACAGGTCATATAATCTCGACAACCATTGGAGGGAAGAATGGAGAGCCTAAAAGGGTAAGTTTTAGGGTATTTATTGAATGTCATGCGTACAGCTATATCTTTCCTAACTTGGGCTGTGTGCTTTTCTGCTTCTTAGACTATCAGCTACATGGCAGAGAGAGTTGTGGGAACTGGATCATTCGGAATCGTCTTCCAGGTACAGTGATGGTTGCTTTGCTATAAACCTTCCTAAGTTTTTTTTTTAGTTCCCATAACCCTGATTGTATTGTCTGCGTGTACATTTAGGCAAAATGTCTGGAGACTGGTGAGACTGTTGCGATTAAGAAGGTTTTGCAGGACAAGCGCTACAAGAACAGGGAGCTGCAAATCATGCGATCCATGGATCACTGCAATGTCGTTTCCTTGAAGCATTGCTTCTTCTCTACCACAAGCAGAGATGAACTTTTCCTTAACTTAGTGATGGAGTTTGTTCCTGAGTCACTATATCGTGTGTTGAAGCATTACAGCAATATAAACCAGAGGATGCCACTTATTTATGTTAAATTATATACCTACCAGGTAAGAAGTCATTTATACTCTTTTGGAAACTTCTGCTACTCTTTATTGTTAAATCTACAGTAGATTGGATGTAATTTTGTTTTTTTCATGGTCCTTTTATGCAGATATTTCGAGGTTTAGCCTATATTCACACAGTACCTGGAGTTTGCCACAGGGATGTGAAACCACAGAATCTTTTGGTAAGACCTGTCCATATTTTTTAATTAGGTTTCACAATATCTTAATTCTTAATTAATCTGGATCTGATAGTCAGTTCATTCATTATAGGTTGATCCACTGACTCACCAAGTGAAGATATGTGATTTTGGGAGTGCCAAAATGTTGGTAAGTTAATGCAGTCCTGTAACTTTTCTACAGCGAATACCATATCTTTTCTTTAATTTCTAATTTCTAAAGAAGGCATAACTGTGCAGTTTGATTTGCATACATCGTTTTTAGTGATGAAGTAGCTTCCTTTTGTTATTTATAAAAGTTTGTATGGAGAAAATTCCTTACACAACACTGAATAGATGAAATTCTTCTCTTTGAGTATCCGCGGACTCAAATTTAAGTATGTGCTTCAGTGGCACAAAAGGGATGAGAGAAGAAATCCAGTGTTTCCACCTGGACTTTAATTGAAGTAGCTTCCTCTTTTGCTGCTTCTTTAATGCGAGCCTATTCGTTTTACATAGTTTTGTTGCTTTTCAAGTTTCTGGATATATAGAATATATATTTTACTCATTTTAATCCTACTTTAATTCACAATTTGATCAGGTCAAAGGTGAAGCAAACATATCATATATATGCTCACGTTATTACCGTGCTCCAGAGCTCATATTTGGGGCAACTGAGTACACAACATCAATTGATATTTGGTCAGCTGGATGTGTTCTTGCTGAGCTGCTGCTTGGCCAGGTTAGTTTCTCTTCTCTGCTTTTCTCACAGATTACCTGTGGTTATTTATCCATCTGGGCAGCAAACTTAGAACTAAACACATTTTTTGTTAAAATGATTTTATCAGCCTCTCTTCCCTGGTGAAAGTGCTGTGGATCAGCTTGTTGAGATAATAAAGGTGCTTGGTTGTTCTGCAGACTGCATTATATTAGTTCTAAAGAAATGTGCTAACTAGTGTGTATCTATTTCCATGTATTGAATGGATATGAATTTGCTTTGCGGACAGGTTCTTGGTACTCCAACACGTGAGGAAATCCGCTGTATGAATCCAAACTACACCGAGTTTAGATTTCCACAGATCAAAGCTCACCCATGGCACAAGGCATGTGAAATTTATTTGTTACGTTATTTCATTGAATGATACAGTGCATAACTTAAACTAAAATACCTTTACTACTGCAGATTTTCCACAAGCGGATGCCTCCAGAAGCTATAGATCTCGCTTCACGTTTGCTCCAGTATTCACCAAATCTACGATGCACTGCTGTGAGTTTTTTCTGCCTATTTGACTGATTCTAGTCAACTAAAGAATCCATCTACCTATCAATGATTGCAAAGCTTATAGTTATGACATTAATTGTTTCTTCCTAGTTGGTTGGTCATGTTGACCCATCGCTTTCTATTTTAGCTGTTAAATGTTTTGATCATCTCAGTTTATGTGTATAAAGCTAGTACTGATGATTCATTCTATATATAAAAAAGCTAGTACCGATGATTGGATATGATGGCGCCATATCCTTTTCCTTTCTATTCTCATAAATGGTGTACCAAGCCTTTACCTGATATCCTCCGTAGCAAGACAATGTGCCACTCTGTACCATCCAAAATGAACTTCTCTGTAAGTTTTTCACCTCTTGGACTCTGTGCCAAGTGTTAAAAAGGTACCATGGAGGTCTTTGATTGCCTTATCTGGATTACCTTTGTCAAGATTCAAGAAGTCGGGAGGCTGTTAGCCTTTACACAGTCGGATGCTTGTACTACTCTCAGCTGGATTACAGTTCTGCACTTTAATTCACACCTTGTGAAATTTCCTCTCCTTGGGAGTGAAATTACTGGACTTGAAAAGATTACAACATTTAGAGTGTCTTTTTAAAGAGGATAGTGTTGCAATGCATCAACCATCAAGTCTGAGATGCCTAGCCTAACCACTCCTGCTGTTCCTTCATTGTGTTGATTTTATTGCTAATTTTGGTAACTCTTGCAGCTTGAAGCGTGTGCACATCCATTCTTTGATGAGTTGCGAGAACCACATGCAAGGTTGCCAAATGGACGGCCATTTCCTCTACTGTTCAACTTTAAACAGGAAGTAAGTAGTTTCAAGACTGATACACATTAATGCTTTGCATGTGCTTTGCTATTAACAAACTAGGCAAAGCATGTGGGGACTGTAGTTGCGTTTGACTGAAATGTTGATTTCAGCATTTGTTCAACAAATGTCGGTCACAAAACAGCTGAACATAAATGTCTGTCTATAAGTGAGATACCGACATATTTGCCTATTTATTTGCAGCTAGCAAATGCCTCCCCAGAGCTCATCAACAGGTTGATTCCAGACCATGCTAGGCGGCATCTTGGGCTCACTTTATTGCCCACTACCGGACCATAGGGAAGGCTCTATGGTGTTTAAAACCTTGCTCTTCTGATGCTTCGTTGTGCCGAAGGCAACCTGCATGTTCTCACATTCAAGGTGTAGAATCTGACCATTATTGGAAAGCCAAACATGAGCTGGCGCCAATGTGTTGCATAAGGAGTGGTGGTATTTTCGTGCAGCCAGCCTTTGTCGCCTGTTTTAATGCAAAATCTGTTTTTGCCTAAGTAGTGAGAGGGAGGTTGTTGTATTGTTAAGCTATTGAAGGAATTCCATCCCTGCTATTGCAATACTTTCTCCAACGTTAAATATTGTAGTGCGCCTGTAAGTGTTCCATACCCCCTGCTGTCAGTCAGTGTAATTCTGTAAATGTTATTAATGGAAAATTATATCGTGCTATGGTAATGATCGACTCATTTATTGTTCCCCTTGCCTATTTCCAACCACATATCCTGTCTTGTTGGGAACAAATTTGTTTTCATTGTCAGTTGTGCTGATCTGACCGGGGAATTGTTTCTTGCAGCCTCCTATAAGAAAAAAATTTACTTCTGAATGGTATCATTTTCCTTGCTATGAGTTTCTGGATTTCTTTGTTATAGATATATGTATGGATGATATATAATCCTGGATGCATTGTCATCCTAGAGCAGCATCAGATGGGTGCAAAGGCAGGAGAGCCCAACAAAGATATAATGGGAGAATAAAAGGCACAGCCGCACAGGTGAGGTCGAATGGGTTCTGTCGGCTACGGCAGTGGTGTGTGGTCCATTGGCGATTGATTCTGTTCGTTAGTGTGGTTGAGCAGGCCGCCATTTATTCGCTTTATTTATCGCGACGACGACACCGTGATACACCTGCTCAGTTTTCTTTTTCTGTCTCAACGGCATTTTGCAGTTGACTTGGCAGCCTACAAGTTGCTAAAGCATACCCTTGTTTTGTTCCTTATATATACTGTAAAGGTTTCTTGAGTTCACACTGGTTATTACTGCGATGTATCCCTGCGTAATTTTCAGTATTCTACGGTCAATAATCGCGGTACTGACAGGTTCAAATTGAAAATGAACGGTGCTGTAGGTTTCGAAGTGAGCAGGTGAAGCTACGTGGTTGGAAACAATTCCACCGGTGATAGTTGTGCTGTAGATTCCACCGGTTCAGCATGGGCCTGTTTGAAACTGATTCGCTCCACTCTCAAGTTCGCTACGGCTCAAGAAAAAAAAACCGTAGAGTTTAAAGGTAACGCGGTTTTTCTAGAGCACCTAAAAGAATACTCTAGGTAATCTATATACTCCTTCTGGTCCAATTTATAAAGCGTCTTCTGCCGTGACATAATTTCTACATACATTTTGACCATTCACCTCTTTATTTTATATTATATTATTTATGATATATAAACTTGTGATTATTAGAATGTGTATATTAATTACAAATATAATAGTATCAAGTTTGTATTACGATAGTTAAAAGTTGTTAGCCAAATTATTGATCGAAGATTATAAAGTCTCTTGTGTCTTACCTACGTGAAATGGTTTATAAACTAGACCGACCGACGGGAGTATGACTATCACCTATCAATATATGGTAGGGGACCTGAGGATTCGAAGCAGGTATGGGGCTTTAATTTTGGAGGTCTTGAGCTGAGATTGTTGTCTGAACTGGGAATTGTTCGGGAGGTGTCCAATCCAAACAGCCTTTGCGTTTAGGACAGGGGAAGCAAAATCTAGCAGAAGTAGGTCCTAACACTAACAAGCATTTTTTTCAAACACCTAAATACGTTGCGTGCATATGCATATACGAACCATAGCATCTACTTCGATTATCCAGATTGGCAAGCCATTGAGCTTCTAGCGACAATTTACCTGCAGCGAGTAGTTCGTCAATTGCAAAATGTAAGCTCTGCATAGGACATCGGTACAAGCTACAACCTCCAATATGACATTTTGACTACTTCTATATGAAAGAAACATTATTGATTGATTTGGCTGCAATATGTAAATACTGGAGGACATGCAGTTTCAAAGCTGATAATTCGATTAGTGAATTCTATTAAAACTGATAATTTGACTAGTATTTTTTTTAAAAAAAATACATCAATTCATTTGCAGAAAATATATTTTGGTAGCATATTTTTCCATGAGGAGATTTTTGTACTGCCATTTTTTTTAATGTAAATCTAAAATAATACTACTATACGGAGTATCTTTTAGGCCAGAGGGAGCAGTTAAGGGAACATGCCATCTCACATAAACCATCCATAAATAGGGAATTTGAGCTGACCAGCCAACAAATGAAAGATAAACTTGTGAGTCGACAAGGAGCCATTACTGCAAGGAGCATTGCCAAAGATGTACTAAACCAAGAGTTATATCAATGCAACTATAGATCTAACTTATGTCCACTAGATATGCACACTGCCATTTACTACATGTCGACCTTCGTCCCAATGCGACTATATATCTATACCTAATAATAAAGAGGCAAAATTTCCGCCTCTTTTTGGTACCATTTTTTTGGTATGGCCTCCTATAACTAACTCTGTGAATGTAAAGATAACTAGAAGTCCTAATCTGTTTACAACATTATTATTGTTCTAATCTAAATACATCATAGAGGCAAAATTTAAGAGGCAAAATTTCTCCACCCCACTTTTCGTCTGGTTACAGAGTTGGATTCCGGCCCATCGTCTGGTCACAGAGTTGGATTCCGGCCCACTCGCTCGCATTGAGCTCCTCCTTCTCACGACGCTCGCTCGCTCCGATAGAAAAAAAAGAGGACGCTCGCTCGCTCGCTCCAGTAAAAAAAGTGCCTGGGTCGCCGCCGCCCACGCGGCCGCTCCTCCCGTCGGTGCCTCGCGTCGCCCCCGTGCGCCACCGCTCCTCCCATCTGTGTCTCGCGCCGCCTTCCTCGGTCAGCTGCTCCTCCATTCCGCGGTGACCCCCCGACGCCGCTCCTCCTGTTTATCGCCTTCATCTCCCCGGGTCACCCCAGCGATGCAGACGGCGGCGGCGGCGGTCGTGGCGTGGGCGGCGGTCCCATCAACGTCCACCTCCTCATCCTCCTCGCTGTGGCCCTTCTCGAGGGGCGCTTTCTCGCCTGGCTCGGTCCGGCTGATGGGTTTTCTCTCGATTCGGCGCGCAGGTGGGGGTTGTGTCGACGGTCGTGCCGGCTTCTTCCACGCGCAGGCTTGTTGCCACCTCCGCGCCCCTGGGTCGTCGACGGCGGCGGCAAGGCCAGTTCTTTGTTGGCTGGTAGCTCGTTATCCCCGGTTCTTTTTTCTCTCCATCTTTGTTGGGGATTTTATGTATTTGTAGAAATCTCTCTCAAGCTTACCTTATTTTACTGACTGGATTGGTAGTATATGGAGCTGTCTTAAGGATTGGTAGGGTATTTTCTAGAGGAAGAATTAACTTGCCGCATGTTGTGGAACTTTGATGGTTTAATCCTGGAATCATACTGTGGCATCATCTGCTAAAAAGGAAGAATCGCACACTGTGTTGTTCTAAATCTCACGTCCAGGTGTTATGAGTGAAGACCCACATTTGTTTGCTTAGGTTCTTGGCTAAGGATAGCATTCCAAGATGATCAATCTATCGATATAGTTAAAAATGGTGCTAAAATGTAGTTGCAAAATATCGATGGTGTGCAGTATGCTTTGTAATTATGCAGTGACTAGCTAACAACATTAACAAAACGCTAAAGTATGCCTTGCACCTATCGAGTATTTCTTAGGACTGTATGATACCTTCTGTCTTATTGGCAGCGTAGTGTCATATACTCATATTGTCTGCGCTGTGTTGTGATTATCATCTAAGCATATAGGAGTAGAAAGTTGACTGTTTTGGTACAAGCTGGAGCATCTCCTACAGCGGTTAAGTTTAGGTATCAGGGCATTAAAAAATTCAGACTATTTTCTTGATTTTCTGTCTTAATTGATTAAGATGCAACTTATCTGCAACTCTAACTGTGTCCTGGTCTAGCAGCGGTTCAAGCTGTTGCCAATCCAGACCCTGCGATTGAGCTACCATTGACTGCTGAAAATGTTGAGATGGTATTGTGCGGCTTCAGGGTTTCGATCCAAGAACCGAAACCAAAATGCTACGTGAGCTCATATGTTATTTGAAAATATGTCTTTCTATTTATTACTACATTCTAATCGTAATCCAAATTCAAACAAAAATAGAAATAAGATCAAAACAATCTGTTTGGTGGCTTGTGGTGTCAAACTCAGTTCCGATAGAAAAAGAAATTCAAGATATGTTGATGCAACCTCCCAAAATACAAGCCAAGACACATTACGTGTGCTATGTTCGTGCTGATGGCGACGACGACATTGGCCTACTATCCAAGCCGTTCAAATTCGATGACGATATTGGGCTACTATCCAAGCTTTTCAAATTTGACAAACATCATGTACTTCATGCCTTGCTTATATGAGAGAAAAATACGTATTTTGCTGATCTAATTCTAAAATAAGTTAGTGACATAATTGTTAATAGGTCGCAAAATTATAATTTTCTAGATAACTACAAAAAAAATTATGTATCCCGCGGAGACGAACGAAACACAACAAAACCGGTCAAGGAGAGCGGTTGGTGTAATTGTAAGACCAATCTCACTGGAAATTTTATAGAGTTTTATGAGCATTAAATACGATGATGTGGTACTGTATTGATAAAGAGAGATAATAAGAGTTTTATGAGAGTAGAGAGAGTTTTGTAGAGATGAAACTCTTTTGTACTATTTTCAAAATATATAAAAGTGTTGTTAGAAACTAGAATATAGAACTGTGGAGAGTTTTATGAGAGTAGAGAGAGTTTCGTAGAGATGAAACTCTTTTGTACTATTTTCAAAAAATATAAAAGTGTTACTAGAAACTAGAATATAGAACTGTGGATGGCCTAATTGACAGACCTGAAGCGCCAATTCCCCTGGCCAGCTCTTCCAAGTCTCCGTCCATCTCGAGGAATAGAATAGGATCTCTCTCTACTCTCTCCCAGTGTTCTGTTGTATTGATTGAGAGAATCGGCACACCCAGGAAAAACAAAACAAACAAAACCGCAGCGACAAAAAAGAAGGGGAATCGAGGGCGGACGCCAAACACTGGGCACAACTCCCCACCCGTCCTCGGCAGCCACCCGTGTCCACTTCTTTCTGACTCCTTAATCACCCGCCTCTTTTTAATTATCGTACGTAATCCTACTCCACCCGCGCGCCTTAATTAAAACCCCACCCTAATAATAACCTAATCCCCTCGCTAATCTACGCAGCGGTCTGCACTCGACTCGATACGCGCCCCCCACAGCACAGCACAGCACCAGCAGCCCCAGCCGAGCCGGGTAATATACCATGGCCACCACCACCACCACCACCACCCACGCCCTCGCTCGCCGCCGCCTCCTCCAGTCCTCCTCCGCTCGCGCTACGCTTCGCTTCCCCAGTCCCCCCTCCCCCGCTCGCTATGGCGGCCGCACCGCGGCTCACTCCCCTCGCCGCGGCGGCAGTCGCGGCGTGGATGCTAGCCGCCGCTGCCGTTGGCGTGGAGGCCGGGGACCCGCCGCTCTCGCCCAAGGGGGTCAACTACGAAGGTGCGCGCGTGGCGTGGCTGGGGTTTCCAGGGGGGCGGTTCCTCTAGGGTTTGCTGACTTGCGGGGGTTTCTGACGCGCTTGGCGCGGTTTTGCTTGGCTTGTTTTGTGCCCGTGCAGTGGCGGCGCTCATGGCGGTTAAGAGCCGGCTGCGGGACGAGAGGGGGGTCATGGCCCACTGGGACATCTACTCCGTCGACCCCTGCACCTGGTCCATGGTCGCCTGCTCCCCGGACAAGTTCGTCGTCTCGCTGTGAGTGACCTGACCTTTTCCCCATCTCTGACCCCCCAGCCTTTCCCGTCGTTGGCTGTTTGTTGCGGGTCAGTGACAGTGTTTTTGTTTTGTTCTGTTTCGCGCCGGAGCTGCAGCCAGATGGCCAACAACGGCTTGTCCGGGACGCTGTCGCCGAGCATCGTGAACCTCAGTCACCTCCAAACAATGTAAGCGTTTCAGGGTGACGAACCCACCTTTCCATTTCGGCTGCTTCTTGTTTGTTTCATCCCTAATAATAACTCTACTATAGTAGCATCTCTCGCCTCACGGCTCACGCTCACAGCATTGTAAAATAGGCATGCGGATTGTCATTGACATTAGGAAAGACGAATGTGATGTTTGGTCTGTCCAATTTGCACATCTCTCATTTAGTTTAGTCCAACCGTGACAGATGTGTCGCTATCGTGCCACTTGCAGTCTTGCAGAGCAGTGAAGGAACATTGCAATAACACTCTTGGTTTATCATTATTTTGAATGGAAATCCTACGTAGGACCCGTGTACCACTAATCAGCCTGGACCATCAACCTTCCAAAGTTAGGACAACAACAACAACAACAACAAAGCAAAATATCATAGTCTACAAATACAAGAGACCATGGTCCATGGACACCAAAACCACTGCCTTTCCCGATGTCACTTCTTTTGTAACTTTTTATTGCCAGCAAGGCAGGTTTGGGTGTCCCCAGTTCTTTTTGGACAATGTTAATTAGGATGGTTAGAGTTTCCATCGGCATGTTCTAGACCTTCTATGGTTTCTTGAACACAGATTGCTTATTCGTATACACATGTTTATGCTGTGTGTCATAGCTCCTAAGTATATATGTTTTGTTTTCTGAATCCAGACTGAGTTGTTTGTGCAATTGCCTGGCTTGGTTTATCATAATATGTAGGTTTCAAATTTTTCAGAGAAGATGATTTGTGTCTTCTTTTTTTCCTTACCTAACATTCAGTGGTTGGTTCAATCAAGTTACACAAAGCTAGCTATTTTTTCCTCTTTTCATTCATGATAGTTTCAATTATAGCGTTCCTTTCTTAAAACATTATTTAACCATTAACCATTCGTTTATTCTTTCTAGTATAGTATTGTGCTACACTGGCATAATGGATCTAGAACCTTCACGGCTTCATCTCACAAAACTGTTTACCACAAAACGTTTGGCAGCACTATTTGCTTAGGTCAGTGGTTATCTCCCGAATGAGAAAGCATAAGCAGAAGTCTCTTCTTGGTTTCGTGTGATTGGTCATCCAACTTGAGAATAATGCTGCATCATTCACCCATCTTAAAAGCATTGGCTACTTGAGATTTCCTAACTGTAATCGCTCCTCAATTCTGGACCTGTATCGTATTTCCTGTGGGATTTCACTAATTATGACTACCATCCATCCTCGTGAAATGAGATAGTGCCTATGTTCAATAGCTGACCTTATTGTTTGTTTGATTCAGGTCACTACAAAATAATAGAATATCAGATGAAATTCCTCCAGAGATAGGGAAGCTGATCAATTTGAATGCTCTTGACCTTTCTAGTAACGAGTTCATTGGTGATATCCCAAGTTCATTGGGGCAATTGACTCGACTAAATTATCTGTGAGTTGATTTAAAAAATGTTTCTTAAGTTTACAAGCTGTATTTTGTATTAAAACTGTTGCTTTGTCAATGTCTCAGACGCCTTGATAGGAATAACTTGTCTGGTCCGATCCCGGCAGATGTTGCTAGGCTTCCAGGTCTCACATTCCTGTATGTTTCTTTCTGATTTCCTCTCTTTTTCACATAAGTGAGTTGTAACTATTGACTATTTGGTTTTAAACTGACGAGGTGATATGTTTCAGTGACTTATCATTCAACAATTTAAGTGGACCAGTTCCAAAAATCTATGCACATGATTACAGGTAACTTTTGGGGGTGTATCAGGTGTATGTATAAGCTCTTATTTCTCTTACTCCATTTCTTTTTAAGCATATTTTGGTCAAGCACCTAGATTAGGGAGACCATGAACACAGAGGACACAAGGAAATGTCCATGGTATCCAAGATGTTAATTTCTGGGGAATAATGTATGGAATAATTTGTGGGTTGTTGAGCAACATTCTTTTCTGATAGTTTTGATATTTTACCAAGATAACTGTTTACTTTGTTTCTCAGTCTTGCGGGAAATCGGTTCCTTTGCAATTCCTCAATTATACATGGTTGTTCGGATCTGACAGCAATTACTAATGGTAGTTCCTTTCCCAGATGGCATATCTTTTACATATCTATTTTTTAGAAACTGGAACTTAACTGTATGTTAATGGCAGGGACAATGTTGAGACAGGTCCAGAAGGCCAAGAACCATCATCAATTAGCTCTGGCAATTTCTTTAAGTGTCACCTGTTCCACGATATTAATTTTGTTGTTTGTGTATTGGCTAAGTTATTGCAGATGGCGCTTGCCTTTTGCTTCTGCTGGTAATTATCCAAGCCTATGTAGTATGCACTCTTTACAGGTTACACATACATGATTTGACGTTTTTGTTTATTTGTAGATCAAGATCTAGAATTTGAATTGGGTCATGTGAAGCATTTCTCATTTCATGACCTGCAAAGTGCTACGGACAATTTTAATTCAAAGAATATATTAGGTCAAGGAGGTTTTGGCATTGTGTATAAAGGCTGTTTGAGAAATGGAACTTTAGTGGCAGTGAAGAGATTAAAAGATCCTGATGTTACCGGTGAAGTTCAATTTCAAACAGAAGTTGAGTTGATTGGCCTTGCTGTGCACAGGAATCTCTTGCGTTTGTATGGATTTTGCATGACTTCGAAAGAACGGTTGCTTGTATATCCATATATGCCAAATGGCAGTGTTGCTGACCGCTTGAGAGGTAACTCAATTGTCTACAACATTTCAATGTTATTTAAGTCTATAACTGGCATTCTGAGCAAGTCCTTCGCGTTCCTTGTAAACATTTTGCTTAATACTATGTGTTTTGGTTGGTTCTTTGCCACGGTCATATCATCTGCTTATATATCCTTATCTCTTTGTAATATATGGTGTTGCAATTTTCAGATTACCGTAATGGAAAACCATCTCTTGATTGGAGTAAACGCATGCGGATTGCTCTTGGCGCTGCCAGGGGGTTACTCTACCTTCATGAACAATGCAATCCTAAGATCATTCACAGGGATGTCAAAGCTGCAAACATATTGCTTGATGAAAGTTTTGAAGCAATCGTTGGGGATTTCGGATTGGCGAAACTTCTTGACCGTCAGGAATCACATGTTACTACTGCAGTTCGGGGCACTATTGGGCATATTGCTCCCGAGTATCTCTCAACCGGACAGTCCTCAGAAAAGACTGATGTTTATGGGTTTGGTATTCTCCTCTTGGAACTAATTACTGGTCCTAAAACCTTGAGCAATGGACATGGCCAGTCTCAGAAAGGCATGATTCTAGATTGGGTAAAGTTCTGCGCACTTATTTTACGTACTATTTATTGTATTTGAACCCCACGCCGCAGAGATTTGACACCTATGTTCCTCTTCAGGTTAGGGAGCTAAAGGAGGAAAAGAAACTGGATAAGCTGGTCGACAGGGATCTCAGAGATTCATTTGATATTCTTGAGCTGGAATGTTCAGTTGATGTGATCATCCAATGTACACAGACGAACCCTATATTGCGGCCTAAGATGTCCGAAGTTCTGCACGCTCTTGAAGCTAACGTCACGTTGGCGGAAAGCAGTGTCGAGTTGAATAGGGAACCTCTTCCTTATGGCGTGCCTTACAGTTTCTCTATAAGACATGAGGACCCACATGATTCGTCGTCCTTCATAATAGAGCCAATTGAGCTATCTGGTCCCAGATGACATCTGTTGTCGGTTTGGTGGGGGCGAAAATGGACAAAACAGGGGGTTAAAATTGTACAAAAAAATGTATATCCTGATTCCTGGATGTAGAAAGAGTTTGCTGGGTGTTGCAGCACCTTACATACCGTTTTGAATATGGAGCTGCGGTGATCATGATGGCTCTTTTGTCGCATGATCCGTCTTGTTCTAACCTGTACTTGTGCACCACTGGCTTTGTTTTACATTTCACACCTGCCACCCATAATCCGGCCATCCATTATTGGCGTGATATGTTCGAAATATTCATGGAGACGGCTTTCTCCAACAAACGCTTTTACTGTGACAAGTACAACAGTTTTAGCTATGTTCATGCTGAGTTACGGGGGTGTTTTCTACATTCTGGTAATAATATTTTTTTCCAGCAGAAGTTGCTGGAAGAACGGCCGCTCCATGTGAATATGCCAGTTGCAGTCAGGGTTTTTTTTACCGACCGTTTGATGGTAACCGCCGGCCACCGGTAGCGGTTTACCGGACCGGTTTGGTCGGTAACCGCCCGGTACCGGCCGGTTTGAAGTTTGAATTCAAACGCCTCAGTTGTTCGGTTTCGAATCGGTAAACCGGTCGGTTTGGGTCGGTTACCGACCGGTTAGGGTCGGTTACCGGTCGGTTTGAATCTCGAATTCAAATGCCTCTCTAGTTCGGTAACCGACCGGTTTGGGTCGGTTACCGACCGGTTAGATCGGTAACCTGTCCAAACCGGTGGGCTGTCTTTTTTTTGGATAAAAATGATTTTTTGGTACTTCCTTTGGACATATAGATATAAAAAAGACCGCACACTGCGGCAATAAATTCATTGTCTCGAAAACATGAACAAATAGTCGCATACAAATAAATATTGTCTCGAAAACACCAACGAATGCATCAACAACACATCCTCACAGTCACAGGAATACATGATCATCTACGCAAGATGTATGGAAAGACCCCTTGTTGGCATGACATTTCATACTCGGCGATGGACATAAGAGCGATACCTTTGGTTCGAAGCAGGGTTGCCTTGTAATCTTGCCACGTCTGGCCCGTCCAAGCTGCGGTTGTCTCCCATTCTTGAACCAACATACTGTAAAAGCTGGGATCTTCCCATTCGTACACCCACCTAGTCTGAGGCTGCGTGCTCACGTCAGGAATGGGATAGCTATAAGAAGGTTGTGAGGCATCGCTGTAGGACGAAGTAGAGTAGTCTGGAGTGTCGTAGTACGTGGGTGCAAAAGAAATTGATCTCCCCTGCGAGTCCTCTGGATTGTCGTCGTGTGTGCGTCCAAATGAAACTGATTTCCTCTGGGACTGTGGTTGTCCATGGTCACGATCTTGCGTAGCATGTGTGTATTGGGTCTCGCCTGCAATGAACCATAATTAGTAATCATGGACAAAAATAAATGTGTGTATGTACGTGCAAGTGCAATGGATACCTGTGAAACGAATTCCATAACCAGTCCCACCACCACCACCACCAGCACCACCACCACCATCGCCACTGTCATCATGATCGTCATCGTCACCACCATTGCTGCTGTCATCATCATCATCATCATCTTCTTGGCGCGGTCAAGCTCTCTCTGGAAATACTCGCGCACCTCTGGTGGCACACGGCTACAATGCACAACCTCCGTCCCGCGCGCTGCCAAATGCTGCTTCAATCTTGTTGCACCACCGCCCCCTTTTGTCAGGTGACAATAATTGCACCGCCACCCGGGAGCGAGATTTTCACCATGCTCCCAGACAACGTCTTTGTGCCTGCCCGCCATTGTCTACCTGCATAAACAGACAACACAAAATCAAACCCACGTAAATGTTGTCTATACAATATATACAGAAAAATATACATCCTAACAGAAATCATACCTCAAATCCTAAATTAAATCGTACTCTACACATAAAGCTAACCCTAACCCTAACCACCTAAATCCATCCATCCTATATATCTAACACAGATCCTGCCTAAATACAACAATCCTACCACAAAACTACACCCAAAACATATAGATACTTAACTAAAATAGCAAGAAAAGGGGGGAAATCCTTACCTCAACTCCCGGACGAACCGCTCGGTAACCGAGCCTAACCGACCGGTTACCGAGCTGACCGCGCGGCTAGCCGACGGGGCGTCGACGGAGCGGTAACCGCTCACTCCCGCTCGGTAACCGAGCCTAACCGACCGGTTAGCCGGCGGCGGAGAGCGGACGGCGGCGCTGGGGGCGGAGGGCGGGGGCTGGGGCGCGGATAAGGCTCGGGAAGAGGCGTTCTGCCCCCCCGCCCGTGAACGCCTGGTTTTGTGCCCGTGAGCGCCTAATGGGCCTCATGGGCCTTAACGGGCCGACCTTTTTTTTTTCCAATTCCAAACGTCCAATTTCAAAAAATTTTATACCATTGGTCTCCATAAATTGTAATCTATTTATAGGAATTTTTTGGGCATTTTTTTTCAAATTTTCAAATTTCAAATTCAAATTTTGGTAACCGGTCCGTTTGGTAACCGGACCGGACCGGTTTCATCGGTTACCGACCAAACCGACCGGTTACCGAACGGTAAAAAAAACCCTGGTTGCAGTAACTTGAGAAGTTCGTCAGGCCGTGACACTGTGTCTTGCAACCTCTACGGCCCATTTACAGTAACAGCCCATGATATTACAAACCTGGGCCGGCATAGGAGTCCGAACAAGTCAGCTGCAAACGGGAAATCAGCATTGGGCCCAAACAAGCGCCCCGCGCGCAGGGGGGAGCGCTAGACCGCGCGGGGTGAGTAGAGGCGGTGCAGCTGTTAGTCCCACATCGTCTGCTGAGCCGCGAAGGGGCAAGAGGCGCTCTATAAAAGAAGGCGAGGGTGCCTGGCTTTAACTCATACCTTTCTCGGCCTTTTGGCTAAGATCAAGTGTAGTATCTGTTCTTATCAGTTTAATATCTGATATGTGGGCCATGTGTCCACTTCGATATTAACCTTATTTTTTGTGGGGGAGAACTCTAAAGGTAGCTTGCTACTGGGCTCTCGAGCGTCGCTTGGGCGTTGCACTACAGCCCAAGCCTGGCGCACCCCAACCAAATCTAATTTAAATGTTTCTTTTTGGGTTTGGATTTGGATTTGGATGTTCTAATTTAATAATTTAAATTTTGATTTGATTGTATATATATGTAAAACAAAGGCCAAAGCTAATTAAAACTAAAATGATTTATGCCCAAAGCTAATTTGAATGTTTTGATTTAATTGAAAACCAAACTATTTTAAATTTAGATATTTTAATGTTAGTTTTAATATCAAGCCTGTGCTTCCTAACCAAAGCTATTTTAAATTGTTTTGATTTGATTGTAGTAACCTGGTTGCGTATACATAGCTCTTGCCGGTTTCCTTAATTCAGAACGAAAAGCTAATTTAAATGTTTTGATTTGATTTTTTGTATAATACGTAACATAATACAAGAACTTGGTTGCCTATCCGTAGCTGTCGTCGGTTTCC
Source organism: Coix lacryma-jobi var. lacryma-jobi (assembly GCA_009763385.1). Classification (NCBI taxonomy): domain Eukaryota; kingdom Viridiplantae; phylum Streptophyta; class Magnoliopsida; order Poales; family Poaceae; genus Coix; species Coix lacryma-jobi. The sequence goes on from CM019822.1 coordinate 159,668,389, forward strand.
TTAATTCAGAACGAGAAAATAGATACGCGATTAAAAGGCACGCCTTCACAAAAGTGACAGAATTTTACAACTCTACCCTGCAAAGCAACTGAAACACTGGACAGGTCAAGTTCTTAATTTCACCTGTAAATTATGCTACAGCCTTTTGCAGATGGTGTAACAATTGTCATGACAAGACCGGAAAACAGAAAAATATTAGAAACAGGATCAGCATGTAGCTCTCAAAACTGAAGTTTAACATTATGCAGCCTTTTGCAGCTGGTGTAACGATTGTCATGACAAGACCGGAAAACAGAAAATAGAAGAAACAGGATCAGCATGTAGCTCTCAAAACTGAAGTTTAATCTTATGCTACAGCCTTTTGCACCTGGTGACAAGATCGGATAGAGAAGGAAAAGTATCAGTATGTAGCTCTCAAAATTGAAGTTTTACATCTCTGAGTTCCCATGCATGTAGGACCAGAAGGCTGGACTTATTTCTCCAGAACGACCATGTCAGGAAAGGAAAAAAAAAAATGACGCCTCAAAGCATCATTTCCATCGGGCCAAAGGTAGGACCATAACTCAGTTTGGCTTGGTAACCTCGTGAATTGCATCTGCCAAGTAAGCAACATTTCCTGTTGTTACACCAGCCATGCTGAAATTGGCACAGGACTAAAGTTAGATTCATTCTTCGGAAGGTAAGTAGAATAGACCAATGAATCAACGTGAAGTAAAAAAGGAATCAGGAAGTGTTATACCTTATCCTCCCATTGCGGGTCATGTAAATATGATATTCATTTGTCAAACGGTCAACCTGTTCAGGTGTCATCCCACTGTAGCAGAACATTCCAATCTGTACAAAGACACGTACCCTTTGTTCAGATACAAATTCATCACATACTAAATCACTAATAATAATGCTACACAAGGCGTAAATTGAGTCTGACCTAATAAAAAATAGAGTACTGAAACAAAAATGCAGTGGCATGGGAAAAGACATGTTGCAAGGAGATCTATTGCTAAGGTATCAACAAATTCAAAAACACATGATGAGATTGGTCCTGGTTAGTAACTCGGTATCAGCAAATTCAGAAACACCATGATGACATTGGTCCTGGTTAGTAACTCTATACACTCAAAAATTAAAATATACTGGCTGATGTACCGGCTCTATGTTTGGAAATTCAAAAGTTTGGCTATAGTCCTTCCATTGCACTTCTTTCCTAGAATATCAAACTTAACATTTTGATAGCTAATATGAATGAACAATTTTTGCTTCATGAAAATAGCAGTAATTGATTCCTCTTAATTCTAAAAAAATAATTATATACCATCACAATTTCCACACATTCTGCTAGATGTCACTACAAAAATCAATGGTCAAAGGGGTCGTCTATCTCATATCTATGTTCAAAGCATTAAGTAAACAAGACACTATATGCCCTTGTTTGTCATTATCTATTCCCAACTGTTAGACCCAAGGTTGGCCAGCTCAAAGGGCCTTGTATTTGTTAGTGATTTACTAATCCAAACCACGCACCAAACTGAACTCCAACAACATTACGATACAAACCAGACAACCTCAGGCTTGGGATAACCAGCTAGTGGTCGCTGTTGTAAACCGAAGAATATGACCTTGTTTAGTTGCATCAAATTTTTTTTGGGATGTCACATCGGAGGTTGTGACACTAATTTAGTCTATTTAAAATAGATTAATTATAAAACTAATTACACCGCCGCACAGTACTTAACGAGATAAAACTATTAAGCCTAATTAATCTATCATTAGCACATGTTTACTGTAGCACCACATTGTCAAATCATGGACTAATTAGGCTCAATAAATTGGTCTCGCGAAGTAGATTCCGGCTGAAAAATTAGTTTTCTAATTAGTCTATATTTAATACTCCATGCACGTGTCCCAATATTCGATGTGATAGGTGAAATTTTTTTGGCAAGGAAACTAAACAGGGCCTAAATATCAATAACTATATTCAGATTTCAGAAACATGGAAATGATATTTCTCATAGTTGTATTTACCTGATTAGTGATATGATCCCATGACAAAGGTGAACCTAGCTTTTCAAGATTTTCCTTAAGTGCCTTCCGCATGCCAATGATACGATCAGCCATACCCTGAAACAATCAATAGTGTGTTGATGAAATTCTTCTTTATTCACCAATAATAGATTTAACCATCTACCCATTTAAGAACATTAAGTACTTATGTAAGATTCACAATTTACCTTGACTTCTTTTAACCATAAACTCTTCAGTTCTGGATCATTGAGGATTATAGAAACAACCAATGCACCATGAACAGGTGGGTTGCTGTACATTGGTCTTGCGATCTGCTGCAGTTGGCTCTTGACAGCAACTGCTTGAATCTCATCCTCACACAGAATACTGCAATATTGGTAACAAACACAGATTATAGTGATGCCCTACCATTTTCTAAGAAGTAAAAGTAATCACACTATAGTCACTATTTGACCAAGTTTAAACAATGGAGCACCTATTATATTTAATATCATCCACTTACTATAGATAGAATGCAATAAGGTGCACATAAATTGAAAAAAAAACAGGTCTTTCATTAAGTCAAGTCTGCCCCCCTTCTACCTTTCGTTAGAATGCTCTACAGTATATCGTAAGAAATCCAACAGCTCTTTTCTAAGAAGCATATAAAACCCCAATGATGAATACTAAGAAATCCAACAGCCGTTATATTAGAAAACTAGACACATATCATTTGAAAAATCAAGCATGTCGGAATACTAAGAAGTACAGCGGGTGGCAATGCTATATGTAAACAATAGCTAGGCACTGGTCAGCCAAATACCTCAGGCATCCTGCTCTCTGTCCATAAAGCCCCATGTTCTTTGCGTATGACTGAGCACATCCAATTTGGTGTCCATCTTCAAGGAAAATTCGGATTGCCTTCGCATCTCTCTCTGGATCACCACTGGCAAACCCTTGGTATGCCATGTCAAAGAATGGAAAATGTTTTTTCACCTATAGAGGAACAGGAGTGAAATTTGATAGTCCTGGCTCGTAGGAGTTAAAAGGAAATACTGTAACTTTTGTGTTCCCCAGTTCCCCTTACCTTGAACTGATGGGATATTTCTCTCCATTGTTCCTCTGTAGGATCTACACCAGTAGGATTATGAGCACATGCATGAAGCAAAAAGAATGAACCATCGGGAGCATTCTGCAGATGACAGAAAAAACATAAACAAAAGGAATTTCAGACAAATTCTCATCACAGCAGGACAGATTCACTGAGTAGAAAATAGTCTCTCAGGGCTCCATTTCCAAATGTCAACTAACTGGGCATCTCTACTGTACCAAGAGAACTATAAATGCACATAATAACTCTCAATTAGAGAAGACAAATTGCTACGAAAGTAGCAAGTGAAGCTAAATTTTTAGGTGGCAGGCCATGAGGTTTAGTAACAATCCGTACAGGAAGAATGGAAGGAGTCAAAAGAAACAATACTGAACGTGTAAAAATGTTAAAGAAATGAACCACCTTGATGTCATTCATCAATCCTGAGAAGTCAAGCCCTCTTGACTCTGGATGGTAGTATGTGAATGTCTTCTGTGGCACTTGAGCATCCCTCCAAATATTGTGATGGCTGGAGAAGTCGTCACATTATAAGCCAATATAATGTCAGTAAATAACACTGACAACGAAAGGTCAATGTTAACTCTGTAAAAGATCCTAGGTACATAGGAGGTAAAAATAAGTTGGGACTAACTCCCCCAAACGAATTGGGGGGGGAGTGCAGCGCACACTCATCTCCATAGCTCTACTTCACTCCCTTGTAGTTTTTCCCCCCCTGAGAAGTAATAAACAAAATAAAATTTGGGGTCACAGCAGGACATCGACTCACTTGGACCACGTTGGTGTTGGTATGTAGATCTGCGAATCTGGCAAAAAGCGCTTCTGGAAATCAGCAAAGAGCCGGCAGGCGCCAGTGCCTGAAAGAGCCTGCACCGCTGCTATCCTCTTATCTTTGATGAAAGCAGATTCCTCTCCATACGCCAGCTTCAATGACTCTTCAATCATCTTGACACTGCCTCCCATGGGAGGTACTCCTGTTTGCAAAATTAGCGAATATGATATAATGGCCATCAGAACATAACGCCATTCTTCAAGCCTGAAGACAGCATATCATTCGCATGCCTAGGATGAGGAAAAAAAAATCGATTTCACGGTAAGAGGGAAGCGGCAGTGCAAAAAAAATCTAATACTAATAAGTAGGCTGAGCAAAGGGGTACGCGGTGGATCGAGCAACACGCGACAGTCGTTCCGATCTCAAAATATGTCATTTTCGCCGGATCGCATGGAAATGGGGAGAAGAAGCAAGGCCGGGGGACCGGTCGCAAAGGAGGAGGAGGAGGAGATCTTCTCTCACATGTTGAGGTTGCCCGCGATCCGGCGCTCGGCCTCGCGCACGCAGCTGAGCACGACGGGCTGGCCGTTGTCGTCCCGGTAGGCGCCCTGCGGCAAAAGCGGCGGTCCCGTTCATCAGGATTCAGAAACGGAGGAGACAAACTAGAAAGCAAGATTCGATCGCGCGATAGCGATCGACCCCGGGGGGGAGAAGAGAAGAGGAGAGAAAGATCAGAGGCGGTCCGCTGGGAGCGGAGCGGAGCGGGGCAGAGTACGTACGACGCCGACGTTGACTTTGTCGGGCGAGGGGTCGGCGAGGAAAGCCTCGGTGACGCCGAGGATGGGGTCCTTGGGCGCCGGCTCGACGTGGCCGAAGAGCGACGACGCCATCGCCCTCGCCGCCAGCAGCCGGCTCGGCGGCAGCAGCGGCGTCTGGCGCCGGGCCGCGGAGGAGGCCGCGCGGGAGAGCATCGCCATGCCGGATTGCCGGCGGGACGGGGCAGGCAGGAGTTGTTTGCTTCTCGTGCGGCGGCGGGCGCGGGCGCGGGGGAAGCGGGCGAGAGCGAAACGGACGGGGAAGGGAAGGAGGAAAGTTGGGGGGATGAAGCTGTGGGCTTTTTGTCACTGCGCTGCGCCGCGCCGCTGGTTTTGCTTCGCACTGCACGCACGGCACTAGTGCACTAGACGACGAGCAGTAGTAATAAAAGTGGACCAGGCAGCCTTGGGCTGCGGCTGCGGCCACTCGGTACCGCCGCTCTCGCCACTTGGCTCAAACAAAAGTTTCAGGCCATTTGGGGAGGTCGCCAGGTCGCCTCGACGAGACGGCGAGAGCGCCCTTGCCCGGTTGCCGCGCCCCGACCCCGACAACCCCAACCCCAACGGCCCAACCACCACCAGTACGAGCTCATCCCCTTCCCCTCCCTCTCTGGCCCTGGTTGCAACAATGGGGACGCCCTGCGTCGAGGGCCCAGCGAGCCCGCGCCGGGGACACCGTGGGAGGGGTCCGTCGGGCCTGCCGCGTGCCTGCGTCCGAGCCCCCGTACTTGCCGTGGCCCGTCGTGGCTGGAGGAGCCACCGTATTCGGGCCCCTCACCTACAGATGGCAACGGGTTATACCGCTTGAATTTGCTCACCCAAATCTAGACCCACAAACATAAAATCCAGGCGCTAAAAAACCCATAAAATCATAAACTATGACGAGGTTTTATTTTGGACCCAAACCTATACCTATCGGGTCACAGGTACTTATCGGGTTGCTCATGAATTTAAGATTTTTTTTTTATTTTTAACCCTTTTTAAAAAGAATTTTTAAAAATAACCCCGTTATAAACTTATTTTCAAAACTAACACCTTTGGCCGCGCCACCGGAGCAGGCGCGGCGAAACAATACTGCCGCGCCATGCATGGTGGCGCGGCAAGGGTGCCACGTGGCCCCACTGCCACGTCCGGGACGACGTAGCAGCTAACGTGGCGGGCTCTGCCGCGCCACCATGCACGGCGCGGCAGAGCCTGACATAGCGGCCGCGCGTTTCCTTTCTTCCCTCCCTTCCTGTCCCTTTCCTCTGTTCCTCTGGTTTCCAGTCGCCCGTCCGCCTCCACGTCCGCCGCCCCGTCGCCCCGCCAGCGCCCCGGCTCCGCTTCGCCGCCTCCCCGCCCGCCCCTCCTTCCTCCTACTCCCCCCACTGCCCTCCCTCCCGACTCGGGCGCGGCAGGCGCCCCCACCCGCGTCGGTCCCGGCCAGCGCCCGGGACCGGCCGGCCCCGCCCGTCGCCCTCCTGCCGACCCCAGTCCCGCCGCCCTCATCCGCCCCGGCCGTCCTCCTAACCGTCAGGCGTGCCCCTTGAGCCCTAGGACCCCCGTCCCCAGCCTGCCTGCCTCTTTCTCTCCTGCTCGTCATCCGCGTTAAGGTCTGTCAGAATCTTTATTTTGCTATATTTATTGTTGTAGTTGTAGTTAGTGTTAGTGGTAGTGTAGTTAGTACTATTATTAGTATTACTGTTAGTGGCAATGTAGTTAGTGTTAGTGGTATTGTAGTTAGGGTTAGCTTGGTTTAGGGTTAGGGTTGTCGTAGTTAGTTTTAGGTTTATTATATTTAGTTAGGTTAGAGATTTATGTAGTAGTTAGTTAGTTATTTCAGTTAGGATGTATTTAGTATGATTAGTTAGTTTATTATTTTAGTTAGTAGGAAAATCTGACAAAGTGTGTTGGAATGCTTATGTAGATGGAATGTTTAGTGCGGTTGTTTTATGGAGGCACTGTTAGACAGGAAGATGGTCAGTTTGTGGATATGGAAGAAGAATTTGAGATATTTGATGACCGTCCTACCTTTAGTAACCTTTTGTGCCGTTTGAAGGAGAAGTTCGACGGTGACTTGTCATTGAAGGGTAGGTTTGATAGCGGGAAAACTCGGCCAAACTTAGTCTTGATGCCCTTATGCAACGAGGGTCATTGGTTGCGATACCTCAGGGTAATTGAGCAATGCAATTCGGCAATGGCCGAGGTTGTTGTGGTCCGAGGTTTTCGAAAAGAGGACGGTCCATCCGCTGCTGGTTATGAAGGTGATGAGCTGGACTTGAGGCCCAATTGTGATGCCTCACTTGCTCATATGGATTTGGATGGTCAGTTGACGCAGGACATACTAAATTCTGCACCAATGACATCCCTTGACGTTGGCCCATCCCATGACGTGGGCCGTATAAGCAATGACTTTGA
>CM019822.1:159675981-159795579 GCA_009763385.1 Coix lacryma-jobi var. lacryma-jobi
GATGACAAGCTTTCGCGCCAATGCTTCCTTTCGCACGAAAGCTCCGTCCTACTTCGATCTTGCAGGCCGGAGGCGAATGCGTGCTTTCGGGCGATGACGTGCTTCCGTGTGAATGCTTCCTTTCGCACGAAAGCTCCGTCTTCCTTCGGTTTCGTGGGTCGAAGGCAAATGCGTGCTTCCACGCGAATGCGCACATCCACGCGAAAACTCCGTCTTCCTTTGGCATTGCGGGCCGGAGGCGCCAGCGGTCTGGGTACCATCCCAACACCCGCAAAACGACCATCTGTTTCATTGATCTTGAGAGCATCTATCTGAGCATGAACCTCGGCACCGGTCAGCATCCGAGGTGGAGGATCTATCACCACGACACCTTTAGTGAAGTTCTTGGTGTCTTGTGTGAAAGGATGGTCAAGAAGCAGGAATTGTCGATGTTGGTTGAACGTCGAATACTTGTCACCCTTCTTCAACCAAATAAATCTCATAGCTGTCTTACAAACCGGGCATGAGAACTTGTCGTGGACACACCAGGCACAGAATGTCCCATATGCCAGGTAGTCATGCAGTGAGTATTGGTACCAGATGTGGATTGTGAAGTTCGACCTTGAAGCTCGGTCATATGTCAATACCGCTTCATTCCAAGCAGTTTCCAATTCATCAATCAGAGGCTCCATGTACACACTCATGTTATTCCCCAGGTGTCCAGGAATTATCAATGACAAGACATTATGACATTGAAATAGGACGCCGGGGGGGATGAGGGGGATAACGAAGACTGGCCAATAGGTGTACGGGACAGCCATGAGTCCATAGGGATTGAATCCGTCCGTTGCAAATGCAACACGAACATTACGAGCCTCTCTAGCTTTGTCATGATGGATGTGATTGAAGTGGGCCCATGCTTCACCATCGGCGTGATGTACCATCTTCTCAGGATTGTATCGTGTACCCTGTTTGTGCCATGTCATCTGTTTCGCGGATTCCTTGGTCATGTAGAGATGTTGGATCCTCGGTGTGGACGGCAGGTAACGCAGGACTTTCATGGGGATAGAAAGTTGCCTCTTCGGGCCTTCACCATCGTCTACCTCCATGTATCTCGATGCTTTACATTTCAGACAGTAACCAGCATCCTTGAGATCTTTCCTAAAGAGGACGCACCCATTTGGACAAGCATGTATCTGCTCATACGACATCTTCAGTGCACGAAGCAATTTCTGTGACTCGTACAGGCTCTTTGTCAATATGTGGCCATCTGGAAGCATGCTGCCAAATAGGGCCAACATACCATCGAACGTTTCTCGACTCAGGTTGAACTGGGACTTGAACCCCATCACACGGCCAATGGTATCCAGTTGAGAAACCATTGTCCGATGGTGAAGGGGTTTCTGTGCCAAAGACATCATGTCGTAAAACGCCTTTGCGGTCTTCTCCATCTCCTCCTCCGTACGTTCTTCAGCGTACTATGCTTCTTGGAAGTCATCTAACATGTCTGCTACCCCGGCATCAGCATCAAAGTCCTCCAGACGTGGTCGCACTGCCTCCTCTCTCAAATGATGTGCTTCACCATGGTAGATCCACCGGGTGTAGTCCAATGTGAATCCATTGTTCAGAAGATGTTTACCCATGTTCTCCTTATTTTGCCTTATATGGTTCCCACATCTGCTACACGGGCACAATACTTTCATCTCTCCTCGCCGAACCGGGTCAAATGCATTGTTCAAGAAAGCATCTGTCTTGTGCAACCATTCATTAGTGAAATCACTTCTGCTTCTGCGGCCCGAGTACATCCACTGACGGTCATCCATCCTACTGTCATCCATCCAAGTACTTACATCTACCTCCGAGTACTTCCATTCTACTATCATCTAATAGGTGAGGATAGGTCCTAATCCCACCCGCGGATGCGTAGACGAGGCTAGTTCCCCCATTGTCTGCCCTGACCCGAGAGAATTTTGGCAGCACCTCCCTGATGTTCTCCCGATACACGTCCCTATAGGGAGACTGTGTATCTGGAGAACAACAGGGAGGTAATGCCGAAACTCCGTCTCGAATCGGGGCAGACCATGGGAACTAGCCTCATCTACGCATTCGCGGGCTGTCCAAGTAATGTGGACAATCTGAAACATATACGGTTATCGATATGCAGAGATCTGCATACCTCCAACTGTATCTCTTTCGGACGGGAGACGCCTAACTGGGTTCATAACCTATGACCCTTATCTGGAAGGAGAAGTTATTTATACCTAGGGTGGCGATGGAGTCAGGCTAGCGGCACAGTGCCGAGTCGGTGCAGTGGCGAGTCGAAGCGGTGCGGCCAAACCCGTAGTGGAAGATCCTGCAACTTCTGGTGCCCTTGGATGGACTCAACTCTGCAAAAGAATAAACAAAATAACCTAAGTTCAAAATTTCGGCAGAACCTCCCCTGTACGGGGAGGTTTCCAAAACCTGCAAGAAAAAGGCGACACGAAGGTCGACAACCATATATACATTAAGGTTCATTTCCATCCATCATAGGCACCAACACATATATATTCGCAACCACCACCGCCACCACCAACACTAGCACCACATTGCACAAGGGAAGGGAATGGTATACCTTTGTCGGTGCACGGACAGTGACAGATGTGGGGACGACGCGAGGTGGGCGCAGAACTAGGGTCTGGGGAAGCGTAGGATCTTGGGCGGTCGGGGCGAGCTCCTCCTCCCCTCTTCTTCCACCTCCTACTCTCCTTCTCCTCCTCCTACTCCCCCTCTCAGCCTCCTCACCAATCGGCCAGGTGGGCGACGGAGGGAGGAGAGCCCAACGGCGACGGGGGGCCAAGGGCGGGGCGTGGAGCCGGCGGTGCGGCCGAGGCGTGGCCGGGGGCCGGGCGGCAAGGGCGGGCCGCGCTCGGCGGTGGGGCGCGACCGGCGGCGGCACCGGGCGCGCGGCTGGTCACGGGCGCGGGCGCGGGGGCGTGGCGGTGCGGGGGCGCGGCCCGGTGGCGGCTGCGAGCGTGGGGGCGAGGAGGCGCGGGCCCAGGGGCGGGGAGGGGCACGAAGGTGGCTGGGAGACGCGGCGGCGCGATGAGCTCGGCGACGGCGGCGGTGCGGTTGCGTGAGGTCGGGCGAGTGCGTGTTTGCGTGTGTGCGCGGTTGCGGGTGGCCGACCGTTTTTTTTAAAAAAATTCATAGTCTTTGCCGAGAGCCGGATCGAGTGGCTCTCAGCAAAGAGGAAGCTTTTGCCGAGGGTCGCCGATCTAGCTCTCGGCAAAGGTTTTTTTGTGTAAATTCTTTGCCGAGAGTCCTGGCCCTGGCTCTCGGCAAAGAGCCTCTTTGCCGAGAGCTTTAGGAGGCTCTCGGCAAAGAATATAAGTTTTTTTTTGTTTTTTCTCCCAATTTTTTTCTAGGGCCTTGCTACAGTACTACAAGCCAAGATTTGAAAGTTTGATTATTTTGCAATCTTTTTGTTATATTTCGCGTAATTTCTTTATTTTCTTGATTTTTTTGTGTGAGACACACGTTTGAACTGCAGGTGCATGAAATAATTAATGAAACTCGACTGTCTCGTGCACGAGACACGGCGACCAAGTTGCGCGAGATTGGATTTAAAATTATTAAAAATACAAATGGTGTCGAAAAATCGTGAAAATGGACAGGAGACCTTGACATCGCATGTAGAGACTATGAAAAAAATATAGGAGTGTTTGAAGTGGTGGCGGCGCAAGATGGTTGAAACCCTGAGATCTCCGCATATGATCATAGATCCAATTAACCTTCTCCTAATTGTTGGTTATTGGCCACTGTTTGGGCACTGGGTGTTTAGTTCCGAGAAATTTTTGGGAAAAGTACCGTAGCGCACTTCGGTTGTTATTTGACAAAGTTTGTCCAAATATGGACTAACTAGGCTCAAAAGATTTGTCTCGACATGTACATACTAAAAGTACAATTAATTATTTTTTAGCTACATTTAATACTTCATGCATGCATCAAAAGATTGATGTAGGAGCTCGGCATCCTAGCCCTCTGGCAATGCTCACGGAAACAAAAGAAAAGAAAAAAAAGATACTGGATACAGGAAACTGACAAGGGCCGGAAGAAGCACAATGAGTGAACCCCCCATATGCATGATACAAGAGCTGGAATAATGTGCAGTCGTACCGGCAAATCCACATCGAAAGGCATTATTTCCTCCCTGAGCTGAAGCACACATTAATAATAATGTTCCACGCACGATCTTGGACGTGCCAATGGCCTTTCATTGTGCCACGAGACAAAGACAGGCACTCAAAAGGATAAGCAGGAGCTTCAAATCGTGCCTCGCGGTCCTACGGCGGCGGGTGGTTGCCGCTGGGTTTTTCCATATCCAGTCCCCCGTGCCCGCCCGCGCATCCATAATCTAGAGCCAAAAGGCATCGTCCCATTCCCATCATGCGCGGATCGGCATGCACGACCGTCGGCGTCGATACCGCGAGATCCGGTGGGGTGACACCGTCGACAATGAGGTGAGGGCGCGCGATCATTGCACGCCCTTGTGATCGAGAAGAGAAACAAAAGCAAACCATGCATGCATCCATTCTAGGGGTTTGGGTATCTAAGGTCGTCACCAGCGCTAACTTTACCCGACACCATCACTTGCCTCTCTGCGCGGATCAGCTGTTCTGCTGTATGCACTAGCTGCCATCACTTAATCACGACCTATCAAGCCATTCATTAGATAGGGATATAAGCTTTTTTTTTGCGGTTTGCAGGTACTACCTCTGTTCCTTTCCTTTTTATGTGTCGTTTTCGGTTTTTTTATGCTACAAGTTTAACTCAATTTACAGAAAAAGTGTACAATATTTGTATCTCCAAATAAATTTATTAAAAACTAGATTAAAAGATCTATCTAATGATATCAATTATGTATCATAAATATTAATGTTTTTTATATAAATTAATCAGAGATATTTCTTGGGAAGCGAGAACGCGACAGACATTTAAGGACAGAGAGGGAGTAACTCGCAAAATTAAGCATTCTGGGGTTCAGAGACAAACCCGTCTTTAAAAGCCATTGCCAGGGTAAGTTTCATGAGTCTTGATCTCATTAAACAGTATGTGTCACATAGGCAAAACTAGTGACATGACATGAAATTTATAAAGGAGATAGCAGAGCTAGGTTTCATATGGATGAAATTTGGTGTACATACCAACAGTGGCGGATCCAGAATCGACCCACGAGGAGGGATAAATACATATAGAGCCGAGTTTGGACCAAAATTCTCCTTGTATTTTTTTTTGTCCATGAGAGTTTTTTGGTAGATTTTAAGCTGATTTGGACTGAATTTTTCATTATTTTTCTAACCCACAGGAGATTTTGAACTAATTTTAAAACAAATTAAACTAGTTTGAGCTAAAATCCTATGTGTATTTTTGGGGCGGGGGGGGGGGGCTGCAGCCCCCTAGCCCCCTTGGATCCGCCAATGCATACCAAGGCTATGAAACTGAAATAAAACACCGAACTAAGGGCACCTCACAATAGTATAAGCCAGTTAGTAGCTCTAAACCATTCTCTCTAATAGTGCTAGCTTTTACCATCATAGTATGATTAGGCTCATATGACACCCTCACATGATTTTAAAATGTACCTATGAGCCTAGTTCTTAATTAAGTACTAGTTTTTTCCTCTCTTCTAGTAAAACATAAAAAAATTGTTTAGAGCTAGCTTTCGAGTCAGCCATTGTGGTGCCTTAGAGCAATTTGTTTCATCTTCAAGCCTTTTGCTCTCAACATCCATAAAACATCTATATGCTTTTCGATAGCCTATGAAACATATAGATGTTGTTTCGTTGATCAAACTAAACCTCTAAAATGATGTGGCACTCTTAAAACGCTTAATAAATAGCTCTACAACTAAGAATGGCATAACAAACTGCTTGCACTCTGAGGTTACTTACAACAAAATTAGCAAGATAAAGACAAACGTTCAAATTTATGAAGACCTATCTAAAGGACGTGAAATGTGACCGGAATATCAGAGTTTTAGGGAGTACATGGAATTCAAAAAAAATTGGAATTATGGATGTGATTTTAGCGCAGGGAATAAAACTCAGATTTAGTACAGTAAGATTATTTGGGACAGATAGAACTTTTCTAAAAGAATCTTGAATCCTAATCAGGATTATTGTTGCACGCCCTAGCAAAATTTCAACAATTGTCAATCTTGAGGGGTTAATTCATCATCTCAAGCTCCACCCCACACAGACACCCAAAAAACTTTAATTAATTACTACACAATTGAGAAATAGAAATGAACATTTACTAGATCCATTTACGATGCTAGAATGGTGTTTTCTCCGATGGCACTACCAAAGGTGGTCTGTTTTTTTAGGTCACGTGCAGTTCCCAACATTACCCAAAATATTTTGCATAGTTTCCGTCACATCGAATCTTTAGACGCATGTATTAAACATTAAATGTAGGTAAAAAATAACTATTTGTATTTTTAGTTTGCTCATGTCGAGACGAATCTTTTGAGTCTAGTTAGTCCATGTTGAGACAAAGTATGTCAAATAACAACGAAAGTGCTACAGTAATTTTTCGCTACAAATTTCGCGAACTGAACAAGGCCTATGGAGTATGGTGTGGTCACCATCATTATGATGCCCACAGAAAATGTTGTGACCAAGTTGGAGGTGTTAATGGTGGCTATCTAGCTATTATCGTAGAGATAACGAGTTTACGTCATACGAGTTTTAGTGGAAATGATCCAGTGGGAAGGGGCAGTCCCAGCCAATGTGCCCAAGGGACGAAGGACAACTCTCTGATTTGGTTCACTTTTCATTAGTGTTGACACGAGATCATGGGGGTTATCTAGGTAGATGAGCTTTGTGTCCCTTGAGAGATCGAGCACCATCATCTATCAACAATTATTGAGTGCTTCAAGAAGTGTGTTGAATGTGAGATTGTGGGCCCCACATAGGGGTCGGTCGACCCCTACATGGGTCCACTACCTTCTCTCTTGCCCCATGATCCTTCCTCACACTCCTAGAGACACAATATCAGCCATTGGATCAAGTTGTGTTTTTACATCAAGGGCTCTAACTCAGCTCACATGGATCCATGGGCCCACAACAAAGCAACCAAAGTGACAAGTACCAAACCAAGCATCAACACATTATATAACATGTGGGGACAACACCTAAAGACAAGAGGGTGGACCCAAGGCTCAGTCGACCCCTAGGTGGGCCCACACTTCCTTCACCGCCACTCCAAGCAGGTGCCTTCACCCAAGGGTCGGCAAAAATTGTTCATCTTGATAAGTTAAAAAACTTTGTAGTTGATTTTTTTATTTGGATTAATTTACTGCTTTAAAATGTGATTTGAAAATTGGCTTTGCTGAGTGTCAAAAAAAACACTCGGCAAAGAGCTCTTTGCTGAGTGCCAGAAAAAAACACTCGGTATAACATCGAGTGTTTTTTTGGTACTCGACAAAGAATTTCTTTGCCGAATATTTTTTTTGTGCCGAGTGTTTTTTATTTAGCACTCGGGAAGAGGATCACTCTGGAAAAAACAGTATCAGGTAACGGTTTAAAAAATATTTCACTCAGCCTCAGTAAAGTAAGTTTTTCCCGTAGTGCGTTAACAAAGTTATCACCAAAGAATTTATGTTTGCAATTTTGTATCTTTTTTCTATTTCTATGCTCTATTTGTTTGTTTAATCTCCCGTTCCTCCTTTGGTTTTTGATTATCCTTGTAGCTCGGTGCAGAGTAGTCCCTTCCAGGTCCGCAGCGCCTGCAGCACTTTGTTTTAGTGCTGGCGTGCCGCGTGCGCTTATGGCGCGTGCTTACCGTCCACTCCCCTACGGCCCGAGGCCTGGAGCGACAGCTGGGGGGATAGTGGATGGGGATCCTCTGCGACGAGCACTGTATGTGTATACAGTTGTAGCCGTGTAGGAATGTGTCACATTGCGATACACGGTTATTATTTTCTCGCTAGTTCCTGCAGATGCATTTATATATTAGTTGCAGACGAATGCATAATATATGCTCTCAATCAGTATATATAGTGCTAGTTTGTAAACAGCTCACAGGGAGGATTATAAAGCATAGTCACCATCACCATATATTCAGTATATTTATTATTAATTAATTAAGCAAAAGGAAATGTGGACTACTCTGTACTACACAACGACGGCTACACACCTGGCTAAGGGAAGCCGCAATAGCTAGCTTATGAGCTACTCCCTCCATCTCAAATTATAAGACATTCCAAGAATCTTGGAGAGTCAAAGTTTTTTCAACTTTGACCAAAATTATAAGAGAAAATACAAAGATATAGCATCAAGTATGTATATTATGAAATATGAACTAATGAAGAATCTAATTATGCTTAGTTGGAATCATAATAGTATTATCTTATCATATAAATTTGGTCAAAGTTGAAAAACTTTGACTCTCCAAGATTCTGGAATGCCTTATAATTTAGGATGGAGGGTAGCTCTTAGGGCCCCTTTGGAACACAGAAGGCCAATAAAGGAATAGGAAATCAAGGATTCTCATAGGAATGTAATGCAAAACAAAGGATTGAAACATATAGGAATGCATGCACAAAGCATTTGGATAGAGTGAAGGAGGATCGGAGAAAATAGGTAATTAAGACGAATTAATCTAGCATATAAATGGGTCTTGTCAATAATTGTTCACCTGTACGTTGCTAGGAGGTTTGCATCAATACAACAAAAACCGGTGACCGGTACCAAGGCAAATTTTCCTCGATCCCACGCACAGGAAAGAAAAGAAGAGGTTCAACTTGATGTTTCAAATCCTACGGTGTTCCTGTGAAATGTGTTGGGTAGGAACTTTTCCTTTATTTTTCCTATGGTCCAATCCTCCAGTCCAAAGGCACGAACAGTGCCCAATCCTATAGGAAACCAAATCCTCCATTATTCCTCCAAGAATCCTCAATCCAAAGGAGGCCTTATAATATTTGTCATATTTTAATAAGAGAAAGAGAAGAGTTAGCTCTTGCTCAAGGGCTAGGCTCATACACACATTCCAAGACCATGCGTGAATGAAATGTGGGCCTAATTATACTATGAGCTATTGCTAAGAGTTAGTACTATTAAAGATGTAACAGCTAGCTCGTACTACTGCGGGTGCCCTAATAGTCAACCCATGCAGCCCTGTCCTATAGCTACAGCGCATCCGACCTCCTCTCACACTTGAAATCAAATCGTAGGCAGCAGGCATGTGAGCCATGTCCGGCTCATAAGGGTATGCACTCCAATATGTGTTCTTTTACAGGCTGGAGGGATCAGATCTTGATTGCAAATAAAAATAGCCCTTGCGATATATATGTGCATTTATTTATATATAGAGAGAGAGTACATATTAGTGAGGTGTACAGTGTACCAGCTTATTGATGAAATACGCGTTTATGATCGCTGAGGAACTGAGGCAACAGTTTGATGACATATAGATATAGATTAATAATAATCGACGTCAACGATGTCATGCATGGCGTCCTGCGCGAAATTAAATAATCAGGTTTAGTTTATGGTTGTGCTTGTGCGTTGCAACGTGCAAGTGCGAATACGCGCGCACGGCGGCAGATCGAGAATCGAAAGTGATACGTACTACTCACTCCATCCCAAATTACAAGACATTCCAAGAATCTTGGAGAGTCAAAGTTTTTCAACTTTGACCAAATTTATATAATAAGATAATAATATTTATGATATCAACTAAGTGTAATTAAATTCTCCATTAGTTATATTTCCATAATATGTATATTTGATGGTATAAATCTTTATATTTTTCTCTATAATTTTGGTCAAAGTTGAAAAACTTTGACTCTCCAAGATTCTTGGAACGTCTTATAATTTGGAATGGAGGGAGTACATGATTGTTTCAGAAACGTGCAAGCAAACGCGTCCATCAACCCACGTGTTTCTGCATAGATTTAAATAGGAGACAAGATAAGCATCATACAGTATATGTTTATGTGCATATAATATCTACAACTAATAAAAATTCCTTATATTATTTTTTTTGCATGTTTTCGTTTATCGATCTATTCCCTATAAATAACAATGTTGTTACCAGTGTGAAACACAATAAGCTAATTTCATTTACGTTTATACGTATGTTACTGTTGGACCAACCAAAACTATGAGTGTTCGATCGAGTAGTAGTCAAAAAAAAAATCTTTAGATTTAACTAGTTTATTTATATTTCCTAGTAAGTTTATGATAAAAAGTTTTCTGATTAATCTAATAATATTTATTGCCCAGCGCTATATATTTGTACCTTTATTTGGTGTGTGTGTGTGTGTCTCTCTCTCTCACTCACACACACACTAAACAAAGGATACCCTTCTTTCTCCTGGGACGGGAGGCATATCATCTACATGAACCGGCCGTGGTGGTGTCGATCTTGTTCATCATATGCTGCACCATGCATACCAATTGCCATGGCGTGGGGCTTTGCATCATGGCCCTGTGCTGTCTGTCTCCGGTCGGTGCTGTGCGTGGTCGTCCCCACGGCCACGAGGATTACCGGCCTACCCTATATAAATAAGGGTTTTGCTGTGGTACCTCCAAATGAATGTGAGCCGTTCATTTATTTTGATCGGACGGTTATTATCACATATTACCTCCGAGAAGGTAATATGTGAAATATATATTTATATAATTTTTTATTTTGTAAAGTAGGATAAATTAGGAAAGTTTTAGGTACACTATCTTTTTTCTTTCTAGATTTGATTGGTGCGTGTATGATATGACAGATATAATAGATCTTTTTATTTTACAACTATAAACTTCATATATTTCGATTACCATATAATTTTACATGTGACATATTGAATTTGCATGTTTGTCAACGTGACTAGTACATTGAATTTTTTTTTTGCGAGTAGACCTGTACTTGATTTGCATGTGGCATGATGTGGTGCGTTTGTTATATGACTTGTTTAATGGTATTTAATATTTTTTTAGTTAGTATATGACGAATTTCTCACTTTACTTTTCTGTACTATTTAATCACTTTAACACAATTATTCATTGAGATTTGAAATAATTCTGCGTTTACAGGTTTAAAATATTGAGTGTAAAAAAGTCTTCAGACGTATTTATCAATAATATATTTTTTAATTTAATATATTTCCTGTTGCACGATTATCCTAACCACAGACAAGAAACACTAAAATCAAAATCAACTGCGGCTATCTATTTCCATGACTTGGGGATTCGGCAATATTTTATTTCCTTTGCTGGATTAATTAATTAACCAATTAATTAATTATAAAATATAAAAATTCAAAAAATCAAGGGTTCAGATTTATTTGAAGTATTACCTCCTAAGAAGTAAAAGTTGTACCATAGCATTGCCCTATAAATAAACCATCGTCAAGGAGAAGAGAAGCCATTGCCGTCTGCGGGCATTTACGTATATGTGCACCAACAGCTAGACGCTAGAGCTCTCGATCATCAGCAGAGAGGAAATCGATCGAGCACAGCCGCCAGCATATATATACTATAGACACCCGGCCGGCCTGCTACCACTTTTGTTGCGATCCTAGCTAGCTAGTAGCTAGGCCGGGGAATTGTTGAAAGATCGAAGAAGAAGATGGTGGGAGCCGTTGAGGAATACGGCAGCAGAGTTGGTAGTGAGTTAAACAGCGGTTTGGAGACGACGACGACGAATGGGTTTGAGAGCAACACCAGGGCCACGACGAAGCAGCAGCAGCAGCCGCCGCCGCCGCCGCATAGCGAAGAAGAAGAGGAGAAGGAGAGCAAGTGGTACGAAGAGGAGATCGACGATGACCTCAAGCTCTGCTACGCGCTCAACAGGTAATAACACGTAACACGTACTACTATAATTAATACAAGGATCGGAAGGGAAACTAATTAATTAACGCATCATCCCTGAAAATTTTCATACACACTTACTCAAGCGTACTGCATCGAGGGGCAAGCAAGTATCAGGAGATAGCTCTCATCGACACAAAGCATTTCGGGAAGGTATATGTAATACAGTACGTTTTCATGCATGTTTGGGATATATGAAAGATGGATGGTGCATGAAATGATGAAATAAATCTCTAGACTGTGAATGACTGATCTATCCATATATCCACGTACGTACTAGGCTTTGCTGATCGACGGGAAGATGCAGAGCGCGGAGGCGGACGAGTTCGTCTACCATGAGTCACTCATACACCCTCCCCTCCTCTTCCATCCCAAGTAAGCAAGCAAGCAAGCATCTCTGATTATATATATCTGCATCCCAAGCAAGTCAGTTTAATTTGTGATCGATCAATTTGATCATGATGTGGCATGCATCAGCCCGACGAGGGTGTTCATCATGGGCGGCGGCGAGGGGTCTGCGGCCAGGGAGGTGCTCCGGCACAAGACCGTGCAGCGGGTGGTCATGTGCGACATAGACCAGGAGGTGGTGGAGTTTTGCCGGACGTACCTGACCGCCAACTGGGCCGCCTTCGCCAGCGACAAGCTCTGCCTCGTCATCAACGACGCCAGGTAGTAGTATGTAATGGAAGGCCCATGCATGCATGCATCATGCATGCTGTCACTGACGACGGATCGGATGACTGTTTCAGGGCTGAGCTGGAGCAGAGGCCGGACAAGTTCGACGTGATCGTGGGCGACCTGGCGGACCCCGTGGAGGACGGGCCCTGCTACCAGCTATACACCAAATCCTTCTACCACCACGTTGTCAAGCCCAAGCTCACCCACGCCGGAATCTTCGTCACGCAGGTAAACGTCATCTGTCCATCTCCCTCTATCTCCTCCTCGATCAGTCTCCTCTTCTCGATCTCCTCTCGTCTCTGAAAATCACCGGCCTACGGAGTGTATCTGCTAGCTGCTGTCTCTTCATATCATTCATTACATCAACTGATGATTATATTGTGTACTGCTTTTGATTGAACCTCCTGATCTCTAATTAATTTGCAGGCTGGGCCAGCCGGTGTGCTCAGCCACAGGGAGGTGTTTCCCTCTATCTACAACACCCTCAGGCACGTCTTCAAGTGTGAGTACCATCTAAACTAAACTACAGATCGAATCTCTCAAATACCATGTGGCGTGCATGAATACTGACTGCTGTGTCTGAACTTGACTGCATATATATGAATTCTCGGTTGCTGCTTGTCACTGTGATCACAGATGTGAAAGCATACACTGCTCATGTGCCGTCCTTCGCAGACACCTGGGGCTGGGTCATGGTATGATACTTTTTTGCTAAAATGGTTTATGATTCAAACAGATTTTAGTTTTCTGTACGTGTTCTATCTATTTTTTGTGTTTTACTTTGTTGTTTTATTATTTCATACATACTACTACAATTGTCTTCAAGCAGGCATCGGATCATCCGTTCATCCTTAGTGCCCAACAAATCAACGAGAGGATCAGGGACAGGGTGGATGGGGAGCTCATGTACCTGACAGGGGAGTCC
This sequence comes from Coix lacryma-jobi var. lacryma-jobi, assembly GCA_009763385.1. Taxonomy (NCBI): domain Eukaryota; kingdom Viridiplantae; phylum Streptophyta; class Magnoliopsida; order Poales; family Poaceae; genus Coix; species Coix lacryma-jobi. Next base: position 159,689,413 of record CM019822.1, read on the forward strand.
CTCATCTCCTCCACCACTCTCAACAAGAGCGTCTGCCAGTCGTGAGTAGAATTGAATTGAAATCGCTGTCTATTATTCCATTTCATTCAGCTGAAATTAAACAAACAACTGAAATCGTGAACGGATAGCAGCAACTTGTTGCGAATCAGAGATTGAAATGAAATTAATGCATGCATGCAACTAGTTAATAGTAAGAAATGATGAAACGCAGGCTGCTGAAGGAGACGCATGTGTACACGGAGGACGACGCGAGGTTCATCCATGGCCACGGGAGGGCACGCGGCGCTTAAAGCACGCACGCACGCCATTGAAAATGCTCCGATCGAGCTGAGGCCGGCTGCTCTGTTTTACCCACACAACAAGTGATGCCATGAGAGATGGTCACGCAAGAAGTCTGACGCAGGACGAACAGGGGAATAAAAGTAGCGACCGACCGAGGGAAAACCTGTTGCTAGCTTTATTTTCCTACTAGAACGATGGAAAAGCATGCAATAAATAAAACTCGCACTATTACTGTTACTATTGGCTTATTAATTTTTTTTCGATTGGTACAATTTAGACCACACAACTGTTGGGATAACCACGCTAAGGTCAGTCCCAATGGTGTTTCATGGGGTTTCATACATTTTAGTGCGTCACATCAGTTTTTTATATGAAACTGGGAGAGAAGAGAAAAGTTTCATCCCCATGAAACGTTTGAGCGTTGTTTCCAGAACGGTGAAATCTTAGTGAAATTCTCATTGAGAGCGTCATTACGTTTCATTCCGTACAACAGGCGCGGCTCAATAGAGAAAAAGAAGAGAGAAAGAGGGATCATGGGACAACAAAGGCATATGAAATTGTGCATTGAAATTGTACATTGAGAGAGAGGTCTATTTCATCGGTGATTTCATTTGTCTTGAAAACTGAGAGATAAAACTATACATTGAGACTGATCTTATACAGCTGTGAAATCAGCCCAAAATCATCGCATATCCACGTAAATAAACATATGCATCACACACACACACTATTTTGGGCGCTTAGGGCCCTAATATTTATTGAAAGCCCTACCAACCAGAGCACCAGTCCACCCCCCCCCCCCCCCTCCACACAGCAGACCCACCATCACTAGCCCTATATAACCCTCCAAATCCTAATCCCTACCCACCACCTGTAACACCTCTGGTGTTTAATAAGTAATAACCTGACATGTCATCATCATTAGTCTTTAATTTCTTGCCATGCATTTAAGTTTGCTTATTTTTTGTGTAGATCTTGTTCAGTTAAGTGTTTTGATGCTGTGTTATGAGGACCAAAATTCAAAAATCAAAATAAAATTTAAATTCCTTTTGAAAACCCCAAATTTCCAAACTCTAGTTTTACCCCTTTTTCTAATTCAAAAGTTGTTCAAATTTGAAGTTGGTCCTTTTAGCAAAGTTGTAGATCTCAAATTCTAAACAACTTTGGTGTTTGAGTTTTCTTTGTGCAGTTCAAAGTTTAGGAGTAATTTTCAAGATTTCAAAAGAAGAATAGGTTTTCACTGTGCATAGCTGGAGGACCCCTACCTCATCCTCACCCCCGGCCCCTACCTCTCTTTGCCCGGACCCCCACCGTCCTTTTGCCCGGACCCCCACCGTCCTTTTGCCCGGACCCCCACCGTCCTTTTGCCCGGACCCCACCGTCCTTTTGCCCGGCCTTTTGCCCGGACCCCCCCCCCACCTCCTTCGCCTCTCCCGGACCCCGCATCCCCCCACCCCCGCGCCTATAAAAGCCACCAAGCTCCCCATTGCCACCACCAACACTTCCTCGCCAACCCAAGCCATCAGGCAGCCCCAGCGCCCGCCAAGGCCGCACTGCCTTCGCCTTGAGCTTCTCCACCTTCCCAAGCCACCAATTTCACCCCTCCGTCCTTTCCTTCGCCGGCGCAGCGACTCCCCTCCAACTCCGGCGAATCGCTCGAGCCTCACCCTCGAGCCAACCTTCGAGCCAACCCTCGAACCGCACACCCTCGAGCGTCCCCTCGAGCCACATCCCTCGAGCCGCATCTCTCGAACATGCCAAGGCCAGCCTCGAGCCTCACCCTCGAGCGTCCCCTCGAGCCTCACCCTCGAGCACGCCTGCGAACCGCGCCCCTCGAAGCAGCCGAGCCCCACCCTCAGCCTCGGGCGAATCGCAGCCACCCTCGGACTGAGCCTCGAGCACGCCGAGGCTACCCTCGAGAGGTTAGCCGAGCCTCCGCCGAGGCCTCGCCACCATCGAGCTCCCGCCTCCGACCCTTGCACCGCCTCGCCGAGCCTCGTTTCCAACTCCTGGTGAGCCCGCGAAGCTATCCCCACCCTCTGCCTTCCCAGCCGAGACCTCGAGCGACCGGTCCGCTGTCCGCCTTACAGGCAAGCGCGCCGAGCCTCGAGAGAAGCACAGTTTTCCTTTTCTTTTAAAAATATGAATAGTGTTTTGTTTTCTTCTTTTTGTGAGGTTTAATCTGTTGTTCTAAAAATCTTGAGATAAATGTTGTGTGTTCCTTGCTCTGTGTAGTATTTTAGAAAAATAAGAAACTCTACTTTTCTGCAAAGTTTAAAATATGAAAAATCCTCCTTTTAATTAATAAATGGATAGTTTTAGGTTTTTAGTAAAACATGTATAGCTCCAAAGGTCATGAAATTTGTTTTGTCATCTATTTACACCATGATGAACCTATGAGATTATTTGGTAAATTTTATTTTGGGACAACTGTATAAAATGATCTTTTAAAATAAATTAGGAAAAACAGAAAAGTAATCATGGTGTGACCTTTTGGATTGTTTGCTGTTCATAGACCCCACCCCTCTGGTCTATGATGATTGTGATGCCTTGCAATGTTTTGTAAATAATGCTTAATAAGTTTGTTTAATCTTGCTTAAAAAGATAAAGATAATTAATCTTTATGTCTATCCTAGAAGTTACTCACATGTTAGAAAGTTGTACTCTAGAATCAGTAGTCTTGTCCTGCACCTTAGCATGCATTCCATGGCATCATGTTAAAGCATACATCATTTATCCACGTGTAGTATCCAAGAGTGTTGAAGTCGTGTTGATCAAGCTCTGGTGTTCACCATTGTCGAACGAGCCTCGGAGGAGGGTTCTTGTTGGACAGGCTTCGTCGAAAAAGACTTAACTTCAAGCAGCAAACGAACTAACTTGTGTCAATCTTTCTTGGATCTTATCTTCCCTGCAACGAAGGCAAGCCCCGGTGCATTTAACCCTTCCTTGGATTTATAAAATGTTTTCCTTAAATGCTTTTGAGTTAAACTACTGCATTAGGTTATAGGAGTTGTGTGATGACCTATTACCTGCATTATTTACCTCCACCAGAAGATCCACCAGCCCTGCTTTAAAACTATTTGCAAAATGCTTAGTGATGCTATACTATAGATTTGCAATAAAATGCCATTTTCAAAAGTGTGATCACTGAAAGAATCTTTATGGGAATTTGGCTTTACTTCCCGTTCGATGACTGCTTGCCTAGCTAGCATGTGGTCATTGTCGAGAAGAGGTTGTCCGCGCGTACGGTGCCGTCATGTTGTAGTCCGGGACTCAACAGTTGACACCGACCGGGACAGGGTTGAAAAACGACAGGACCTTACGCTTGGGTGAGATATCCCAAGGTGTTGTCGCTGGCGGAAAATTAGGGACCATCCGTATGGGGGCCTGCTGGCCAAGACTTGCAACTATTCACATACTACGGAAAGCTCTGGCTCCGAGGAATCCTTTATTGGACCGACAACCGCGCACTGGGAGTGGAGAGATGGCGGAAGTAGCATGTACCCACGTGGTCGTCGTACCTGGATAGGAGTGGTGTACTGTACTTCCGGGTGGCGTAGGACCGGGCCCAATCTTGGAGGAATCGTGGTAGACGAGTTGGCATATGCAAGCTTGGGTGCTACATATGCAGTGTGGATAGGGATCCTCAGCTGAGTATTATTTATCCGGATTAACGTTGCTCCTCGGTTATGGAGACTTGGTCACTGACTGTCAACGGAGAGTGGTTCTCAACTAGGTATGTTTTGAAATGTAAAATGAATCATGGACAATGAAGAATTGAGAAATGCTTGAATCTTTCCAAAATAAAACAAGGTTTACAAAATGCTTTTTCTGCAAAATACTTAAGCCTTACCTTGACTACCCTAAGCCTTTCATTCCTGAGTCTTCTCCCTTTTTCTTTAGTCGGGTAAGTCTTGTTGAGTACCCCAGTACTCAGGGTTTGTTAATCCCCTGTTGCAGGTTTCTATTAGGTGGTGTTGATCATGATCATGTCAGTGGGCTTGACGTGATCTGGTTGTTCCTCTTCTCCAACTTAGGTACTCCGCCTAAGTGTGGTTCTGTCATACTACTCTACTTCCGCAATACCAGTTATTTTTATGTAAAAAGTAACATCTTCATAATTTGTAAAGTTTATCTATCTTGCTTCCGCACTCCGATGGTATTTTGTATCAACTGTTGTAATGTTGTAATTATTCCAACCTTCATGATGATGGTCCTGTGGCTCGTGAGTAATTCGGGGTCCTCTCGGGGACACCCGACGGATCTTTCCAGTAACGTGTTTCATTTGCACAGTCATTGGGCTCCCTATGACGATGACGTGTGCAAGTGGGCCACATTATTGGGCGGTTCCGTCACAGAATGGTATCGGAGCAGGATTGTCATCAAGGGAAGACTGGTTACAACATTACTTTTGAAAAACTTCAAAATGGTTTCTTAATCTAAAAGTTTTTTTTGAAGTAACAAATTAAAAATGATCCTTCCCTAAGTTTCTTGCTTTGCTGGAAGACTTCGTGAAGACTATACTAGTGATTCCGACAGAAGGTACCAAGTCAGTGAAGCTAGTATATAAAGTATAGCCCTATATCTAACTAACAGGTGGAGACAGAGATCTCCTGTCAGTGAGAGGTCGTATAGGACGAGCATGCATCATATCATGCATAATAATAAAATGTGCTTCTTCTCTAAATTCTAAAAGCAGCTATGATCCCCGATAGTTGATCGTCCCTAGATTCTGTTGCTCTTGCTACTTTCATTCCATAAGTTCCTAATCCTTGGGAATTTTTGGATATCTTTCATACACTCTACCACATAAAGTCAGAATCATGGTAAAGTCCTTGGTTCTTCTGGAAAGCGCGTGTCATGCCTTGAATTGGCACGTGCTGGTTGCTTGGTGTCGTGAAAACGACGAATGGTGGTTGAAAGTTATTGAAATTGTGTTCTTTGAAAGGACCCTGATCTATGGACCGGATAAAAGCGTGGGAACCTGAAGTCGCCTATGGATGGCCACCATAGAGCGTTACGGCCAGGTGCTCGCTAATATCCAGGCCTATAGTCATAATTCCTTCTAGTCCACTATGAAAGTGCTTTCATTTCTGAATGCCCGAAAGGGAGTTCAAAGCCACTTTCCTTGTAGTTATAACCAACCTTTGTTTCTGGTTATAATTTCCTTCTTATTGAAATGAGGGATATAGAAGTTGTGCTCTATTATGGTGCCATGATTGGCGACCACGGTGCCGCGACGGAACCCAAAGAATCCTGTGTGCCGGATTGCACAAGTTTCCATTGGGTGCGCGCAGGTATCGAGGTCTACAGTTATGATCCATTATAACCCACAGCTAATGTACGCTCTCTCTTGGTTCTTGATAATTTTTCTTGCTCCACTCAAATGTCTTCTACCTTGCTACTTGCAACCGCGTTCTGATCCCAGTTGTAATCCCAACCGCAACCCAGTTGCCTTGTGAACTCCTTGCGAGAAACAAGTGTGACACATTTCCTTTTTCATTACTCAACCCCAGCCTTTAAGCACTTCTTAAATCTCGGGACGAGATTTCTTTTAGGGGGGAAGGCTGTAACACCTCTGGTGTTTAATAAGTAATTAACCTGACATGTCATCATCATTAGTCTTTAATCATTCTTGCCATGCATTTAAGTTTGCTTAATTTTTGTGTAGATCTTGTTCAGTTAAGTGTTTTGATGCTGTGTTATGAGGACCAAAATTCAAAAATCAAAATAAAATTTAAATTCCTTTTGAAAAACCCCAAATTTCCAAACTCTAGTTTTACCCCTTTTTCTAATTCAAAAGTTGTTCAAAATTTGAAGTTGGTCCTTTTAGCAAAGTTGTAGATCTCAAATTCTAAACAACTTTGGTGTTTGAGTTTTCTTTGTGCAGTTCAAAGTTTAGGAGTAATTTTCAAGATTTCAAAAGAAGAATAGGTTTTCACTGTGCATAGCTGGAGGACCCCTACCTCATCCTCACCCGCCCCTACCTCTCTTTGCCCGGACCCCCACCGTCCTTTTGCCCGGACCCCCACCGTCCTTTTGCCCGGACCCCCCCCGCCCCCCCCACCGTCCTTTTGCCCGACCCCCACCGTCCTTTTGCCCGGACCCCCACCGTCCTCTTGCCCGGACCCCCACCGTCCTTCGCCCGGACCCCGCACACCCTTCACCTCACCCCGCGCCTATAAAAGCCACCAAGCTCCCCATTGCCACCACCAACACTTCCTCGCCAACCCAAGCCATCAGGCAGCCCCAGCGCCCGCCAAGGCCGCCACTGCCTTCGCCTTGAGCTTCTCCACCTTCCCAAGCCACCAATTTCACCCCTCCGTCCTTTCCTTCGCCGGCGCAGCGACTCCCCTCCAACTCCGGCGAATCGCTCGAGCCTCACCCTCGAGCCAACCTTCGAGCCAACCCTCGAACCGCACACCCTCGAGCGTCCCCTCGAGCCACATCCCTCGAGCCGCATCTCTCGAACATGCCAAGGCCAGCCTCGAGCCTCACCCTCGAGCGTCCCTCGAGCCTCACCCTCGAGCACGCCTGCGAACCGCGCCCCCTCGAAGCAGCCGAGCCCCACCCTCAGCCTCGGGCGAATCGCAGCCACCCTCGGACTGAGCCTCGAGCACGCCGAGGCTACCCTCGAGAGGTTAGCCGAGCCTCCGCCGAGGCCTCGCCACCATCGAGCTCCCGCCTCCGACCCTTGCACCGCCTCGCCGAGCCTCGTTTCCAACTCCTGGTGAGCCCGCGAAGCTATCCCCACCCTCTGCCTTCCCAGCCGAGACCTCGAGCGACCGGTCCGCTGTCCGCCTTACAGGCAAGCGCGCCGAGCCTCGAGAGAAGCACAGTTTTCCTTTTCTTTTAAAAATATGAATAGTGTTTTGTTTTCTTCTTTTTGTGAGGTTTAATCTGTTGTTCTAAAAATCTTGAGATAAATGTTGTGTGTTCCTTGCTCTGTGTAGTATTTTAGAAAAATAAGAAACTCTACTTTTCTGCAAAGTTTAAAATATGAAAAATCCTCCTTTTAATTAATAAATGGATAGTTTTAGGTTTTTAGTAAAACATGTATAGCTCCAAAGGTCATGAAATTTGTTTTGTCATCTATTTACACCATGATGAACCTATGAGATTAATTTGGTAAATTTTGGGACAACTGTATAAAATGATCTTTTAAAATAAATTAGGAAAAACAGAAAAGTAATCATGGTGTGACCTTTTGGATTGTTTGCTGTTCATAGACCCCACCCCTCTGGTCTATGATGATTGTGATGCCTTGCAATGTTTTGTAAATAATGCTTAATAAGTTTGTTTAATCTTGCTTAAAAAGATAAAGATAATTAATCTTTATGTCTATCCTAGAAGTTACTCACATGTTAGAAAGTTGTACTCTAGAATCAGTAGTCTTGTCCTGCACCTTAGCATGCATTCCATGGCATCATGTTAAAGCATACATCATTTATCCACGTGTAGTATCCAAGAGTGTTGAAGTCGTGTTGATCAAGCTCTGGTGTTCACCATTGTCGAACGAGCCTCGGAGGAGGGTTCTTGTTGGACAGGCTTCGTCGAAAAAGACTTAACTTCAAGCAGCAAACGAACTAACTTGTGTCAATCTTTCTTGGATCTTATCTTCCCTGCAACGAAGGCAAGCCCCGGTGCATTTAACCCTTCCTTGGATTTATAAAATGTTTTCCTTAAATGCTTTTGAGTTAAACTACTGCATTAGGTTATAGGAGTTGTGTGATGACCTATTACCTGCATTATTTACCTCCACCAGAAGATCCACCAGCCCTGCTTTAAAACTATTTGCAAAATGCTTAGTGATGCTATACTATAGATTTGCAATAAAATGCCATTTTCAAAAGTGTGATCACTGAAAGAATCTTTATGGGAATTTGGCTTTACTTCCCGTTCGATGACTGCTTGCCTAGCTAGCATGTGGTCATTGTCGAGAAGAGGTTGTCCGCGCGTACGGTGCCGTCATGTTGTAGTCCGGGACTCAACAGTTGACACCGACCGGGACAGGGTTGAAAAACTGACAGGACTATTACGCTTGGGTGAGATATCCCGGTGTAGTTCTGGCTGGAAAATTAGGGACCATCCGTATGGGGGCCTGCTGGCCAAGACTTGCAACTATTCACATACTACGGAAAGCTCTGGCTCCGAGGAATCCTTTATTGGACCGACAACCGCGCACTGGGAGTGGAGAGATGGCGGAAGTAGCATGTACCCACGTGGTCGTCGTACCTGGATAGGAGTGGTGTACTGTACTTCCGGGTGGCGTAGGACCGGGCCCAATCTTGGAGGAATCGTGGTAGACGAGTTGGCATATGCAAGCTTGGGTGCTACATATGCAGTGTGGATAGGGATCCTCAGCTGAGTATTATTTATCCGGATTAACGTTGCTCCTCGGTTATGGAGACTTGGTCACTGACTGTCAACGGAGAGTGGTTCTCAACTAGGTATGTTTTGAAATGTAAAATGAATCATGGACAATGAAGAATTGAGAAATGCTTGAATCTTTCCAAAATAAAACAAGGTTTACAAAATGCTTTTTCTGCAAAATACTTAAGCCTTACCTTGACTACCCTAAGCCTTTCATTCCTGAGTCTTCTCCCTTTTTCTTTAGTCGGGTAAGTCTTGTTGAGTACCCCAGTACTCAGGGTTTGTTAATCCCCTGTTGCAGGTTTCTATTAGGTGGTGTTGATCATGATCATGTCAGTGGGCTTGACGTGATCTGGTTGTTCCTCTTCTCCAACTTAGGTACTCCGCCTAAGTGTGGTTCTGTCATACTACTCTACTTCCGCAATACCAGTTATTTTTATGTAAAAAGTAACATCTTCATAATTTGTAAAGTTTATCTATCTTGCTTCCGCACTCCGATGGTATTTTGTATCAACTGTTGTAATGTTGTAATTATTCCAACCTTCATGATGATGGTCCTGTGGCTCGTGAGTAATTCGGGGTCCTCTCGGGGACACCCGACGGATCTTTCCAGTAACGTGTTTCATTTGCACAGTCATTGGGCTCCCTATGACGATGACGTGTGCAAGTGGGCCACATTATTGGGCGGTTCCGTCACAGAATGGTATCGGAGCAGGATGTCATCAAGGGAAGACTGTTACAACTTACTTTTGAAAAATTCAAAATGGTTTCTTAATCTAAAAGTTTTTTTTTGAAGTAACAAATAAAAATGATCCTTCCCTAAGTTTCTTGCTTTGCTGGAAGACTTCGTGAAGACTATACTAGTGATTCCGACAGAAGGTACCAAGTCAGTGAAGCTAGTATATAAAGTATAGCCCTATATCTAACTAACATGGAGACAGAGATCTCCTGTCAGTGAGAGGTCGTATAGGACGAGCATGCATCATATCATGCATAATATAAAATGTGCTTCTTCTCTAAATTCTAAAAGCAGCTATGATCCCCGATTTGATCGTCCCTAGATTCTGTTGCTCTTGCTACTTTCATTCCATAAGTTCCTAATCCTTGGGAATTTTGGATATCTTTCATACACTCTACCACATAAAGTCAGAATCATGGTAAAGTCCTTGGTTCTTCTGGAAAGCGCGTGTCATGCCTTGAATTGGCACGTGCTGGTTGCTTGGTGTCGTGAAAACGACGAATGGTGGTTGAAAGTTATTGAAATTGTGTTCTTTGAAAGGACCCTGATCTATGGACCGATAAAAGCGTGGGAACCTGAAGTCGCCTATGGATGGCCACCATAGAGCGTTACGGCCAGGTGCTCGCTAATATCCAGGCCTATAGTCATAATTCCTTCTAGTCCACTATGAAAGTGCTTTCATTTCTGAATGCCCGAAAGGGAGTTCAAAGCCACTTTCCTTGTAGTTATAACCAACCTTTGTTTCTGGTTATAATTTCCTTCTTATTGAAATGAGGGATATAGAAGTTGTGCTCTATTATGGTGCCATGATTGGCGACCACGGTGCCGCGACGGAACCCAAAGAATCCTGTGTGCCGGATTGCACAAGTTTCCATTGGGTGCGCGCAGGTATCGAGGTCTACAGTTATGATCCATTATAACCCACAGCTAATGTACGCTCTCTCTTGGTTCTTGATAATTTTTCTTGCTCCACTCAAATGTCTTCTACCTTGCTACTTGCAACCGCGTTCTGATCCCAGTTGTAATCCCAACCGCAACCCAGTTGCCTTGTGAACTCCTTGCGAGAAACAAGTGTGACACATTTCCTTTTTCATTACTCAACCCCAGCCTTTAAGCACTTCTTAAATCTCGGGACGAGATTTCTTTTAGGGGGAAGGCTGTAACACCTCTGGTGTTTAATAAGTAATTAACCTGACATGTCATCATCATTAGTCTTTAATCATTCTTGCCATGCATTTAAGTTTGCTTAATTTTTGTGTAGATCTTGTTCAGTTAAGTGTTTTGATGCTGTGTTATGAGGACCAAAATTCAAAAATCAAAATAAAATTTAAATTCCTTTTGAAAAACCCCAAATTTCCAAACTCTAGTTTTACCCTTTTTCTAATTCAAAAGTTGTTCAAAATTTGAAGTTGGTCCTTTTAGCAAAGTTGTAGATCTCAAATTCTAAACAACTTTGGTGTTTGAGTTTTCTTTGTGCAGTTCAAAGTTTAGGAGTAATTTTCAAGATTTCAAAAGAAGAATAGGTTTTCACTGTGCATAGCTGGAGGACCCCTACCTCATCCTCACCCGGCCCCTACCGTCCTTGCCCCGGACCCCCACCGTCCTTTTGCCCGGACCCCCACCGTCCTTTTGCCCGGACCCCCACCGTCCTTTTGCCCGGACCCCCCCTCCTTCCTTTTGCCCGGACCCCCACCGTCCTTTTGCCCGGACCCCCACCCGTCCTTCGCCCGGACCCCGGCATCACCCCCGCCTATAAAAGCCACCAAGCTCCCCATTGCCACCACCAACACTTCCTCGCCAACCCAAGCCATCAGGCAGCCCCAGCGCCCGCCAAGGCCGCCACTGCCTTCGCCTTGAGCTTCTCCACCTTCCAAGCCACCACATTTCACCCCTCCGTCCTTTCCTTCGCCGGCGCAGCGACTCCCCTCCAACTCCGGCGAATCGCTCGAGCCTCACCCTCGAGCCAACCTTCGAGCCAACCCTCGAACCGCACACCCTCGAGCGTCCCCTCGAGCCACATCCCTCGAGCCGCATCTCTCGAACATGCCAAGGCCAGCCTCGAGCCTCACCCTCGAGCGTCCCCTCGAGCCTCACCCTCGAGCACGCCTGCGAACCGCGCCCCCCTCGAAGCAGCCGAGCCCCACCCTCAGCCTCGGGCGAATCGCAGCCACCCTCGGACTGAGCCTCGAGCACGCCGAGGCTACCCTCGAGAGGTTAGCCGAGCCTCCGCCAGGCCTCGCCACCATCGAGCTCCCGCCTCCGACCCCCTTGCACCGCCTCGCCGAGCCTCGTTTCCAACTCCTGGTGAGCCCGCGAAGCTATCCCCACCCTCTGCCTTCCCAGCCGAGACCTCGAGCGACCGGTCCGCTGTCCGCCTTACAGGCAAGCGCGCCGAGCCTCGAGAGAAGCACATTTTCCTTTTCTTTTAAAAATATGAATAGTGTTTTGTTTTCTTCTTTTTGTGAGGTTTAATCTGTTGTTCTAAAAATCTTGAGATAAATGTTGTGTGTTCCTTGCTCTGTGTAGTATTTTAGAAAAATAAGAAACTCTACTTTTCTGCAAAGTTTAAAATATGAAAAATCCTCCTTTTAATTAATAAATGGATAGTTTTAGGTTTTTAGTAAAACATGTATAGCTCCAAAGGTCATGAAATTTGTTTTGTCATCTATTTACACCATGATGAACCTATGAGATTAATTTGGTAAATTTTGGGACAACTGTATAAAATGATCTTTTAAAATAAATTAGGAAAAACAGAAAGTAATCATGGTGTGACCTTTTGGATTGTTTGCTGTTCATAGACCCCACCCTCTGGTCTATGATGATTGTGAATATGCCTTGCAATGTTTTGTAAATAATGCTTAATAAGTTTGTTTAATCTTGCTTAAAAAGATAAAGATAATTAATCTTTATGTCTATCCTAGAAGTTACTCACATGTTAGAAAGTTGTACTCTAGAATCAGTAGTCTTGTCCTGCACCTTAGCATGCATTCCATGGCATCATGTTAAAGCATACATCATTTATCCACGTGTAGTATCCAAGAGTGTTGAAGTCGTGTTGATCAAGCTCTGGTGTTCACCATTGTCGAACGAGCCTCGGAGGAGGGTTCTTGTTGGACAGGCTTCGTCGAAAAAGACTTAACTTCAAGCAGCAAACGAACTAACTTGTGTCAATCTTTCTTGGATCTTATCTTCCCTGCAACGAAGGCAAGCCCCGGTGCATTTAACCCTTCCTTGGATTTATAAAATGTTTTCCTTAAATGCTTTTGAGTTAAACTACTGCATTAGGTTATAGGAGTTGTGTGATGACCTATTACCTGCATTATTTCTCCACCAGAAGATCCACCAGCCCTGCTTTAAAACTATTTGCAAAATGCTTAGTGATGCTATACTATAGATTTGCAATAAAATGCCATTTTCAAAAGTGTGATCACTGAAAGAATCTTTATGGGAATTTGGCTTTACTTCCCGTTCGATGACTGCTTGCCTAGCTAGCATGTGGTCATTGTCGAGAAGAGGTTGTCCGCGCGTACGGTGCCGTCATGTTGTAGTCCGGGACTCAACAGTTGACACCGACCGGGACAGGGTTGAAAAACTGACAGGACTATTACGCTTGGGTGAGATATAACCAAGGTGTAGTTCTGGCTGGAAAATTAGGGACCATCCGTATGGGGGCCTGCTGGCCAAGACTTGCAACTATTCACATACTACGGAAAGCTCTGGCTCCGAGGAATCCTTTATTGGACCGACAACCGCGCACTGGGAGTGGAGAGATGGCGGAAGTAGCATGTACCCACGTGGTCGTCGTACCTGGATAGGAGTGGTGTACTGTACTTCCGGGTGGCGTAGGACCGGGCCCAATCTTGGAGGAATCGTGGTAGACGAGTTGGCATATGCAAGCTTGGGTGCTACATATGCAGTGTGGATAGGGATCCTCAGCTGAGTATTATTTATCCGGATTAACGTTGCTCCTCGGTTATGGAGACTTGGTCACTGACTGTCAACGGAGAGTGGTTCTCAACTAGGTATGTTTTGAAATGTAAAATGAATCATGGACAATGAAGAATTGAGAAATGCTTGAATCTTTCCAAAATAAAACAAGGTTTACAAAATGCTTTTTCTGCAAAATACTTAAGCCTTACCTTGACTACCCTAAGCCTTTCATTCCTGAGTCTTCTCCCTTTTTCTTTAGTCGGGTAAGTCTTGTTGAGTACCCCAGTACTCAGGGTTTGTTAATCCCCTGTTGCAGGTTTCTATTAGGTGGTGTTGATCATGATCATGTCAGTGGGCTTGACGTGATCTGGTTGTTCCTCTTCTCCAACTTAGGTACTCCGCCTAAGTGTGGTTCTGTCATACTACTCTACTTCCGCAATACCAGTTATTTTTATGTAAAAAGTAAACATCTTCATAATTTGTAAAGTTTATCTATCTTGCTTCCGCACTCCGATGGTATTTTGTATCAACTGTTGTAATGTTGTAATTATTCCAACCTTCATGATGATGGTCCTGTGGCTCGTGAGTAATTCGGGGTCCTCTCGGGGACACCCGACGGATCTTTCCAGTAACGTGTTTCATTTGCACAGTCATTGGGCTCCCTATGACGATGACGTGTGCAAGTGGGCCACATTATTGGGCGGTTCCGTCACAGAATGGTATCGGAGCAGGATTGTCATCAAGGGAAGACTGGTTACAACATTACTTTTGAAAAACTTCAAAATGGTTTCTTAATCTAAAAGTTTTTTTTTGAAGTAACAAATTAAAAATGATCCTTCCCTAAGTTTCTTGCTTTGCTGGAAGACTTCGTGAAGACTATACTAGTGATTCCGACAGAAGGTACCAAGTCAGTGAAGCTAGTATATAAAGTATAGCCCTATATCTAACTAACAGGTGGAGACAGAGATCTCCTGTCAGTGAGAGGTCGTATAGGACGAGCATGCATCATATCATGCATAATAATAAAATGTGCTTCTTCTCTAAATTCTAAAAGCAGCTATGATCCCCGATAGTTGATCGTCCCTAGATTCTGTTGCTCTTGCTACTTTCATTCCATAAGTTCCTAATCCTTGGGATTTTTGGATATCTTTCATACACTCTACCACATAAAGTCAGAATCATGGTAAAGTCCTTGGTTCTTCTGGAAAGCGCGTGTCATGCCTTGAATTGGCACGTGCTGGTTGCTTGGTGTCGTGAAAACGACGAATGGTGGTTGAAAGTTATTGAAATTGTGTTCTTTGAAAGGACCCTGATCTATGGACCGGATAAAAGCGTGGGAACCTGAAGTCGCCTATGGATGGCCACCATAGAGCGTTACGGCCAGGTGCTCGCTAATATCCAGGCCTATAGTCATAATTCCTTCTAGTCCACTATGAAAGTGCTTTCATTTCTGAATGCCCGAAAGGGAGTTCAAAGCCACTTTCCTTGTAGTTATAACCAACCTTTGTTTCTGGTTATAATTTCCTTCTTATTGAAATGAGGGATATAGAAGTTGTGCTCTATTATGGTGCCATGATTGGCGACCACGGTGCCGCGACGGAACCCAAAGAATCCTGTGTGCCGGATTGCACAAGTTTCCATTGGGTGCGCGCAGGTATCGAGGTCTACAGTTATGATCCATTATAACCCACAGCTAATGTACGCTCTCTCTTGGTTCTTGATAATTTTTCTTGCTCCACTCAAATGTCTTCTACCTTGCTACTTGCAACCGCGTTCTGATCCCAGTTGTAATCCCAACCGCAACCCAGTTGCCTTGTGAACTCCTTGCGAGAAACAAGTGTGACACATTTCCTTTTTCATTACTCAACCCCAGCCTTTAAGCACTTCTTAAATCTCGGGACGAGATTTCTTTTAGGGGGGAAGGCTGTAACACCTCTGGTGTTTAATAAGTAATTAACCTGACATGTCATCATCATTAGTCTTTAATCATTCTTGCCATGCATTTAAGTTTGCTTAATTTTTGTGTAGATCTTGTTCAGTTAAGTGTTTTGATGCTGTGTTATGAGGACCAAAATTCAAAAATCAAAATAAAATTTAAATTCCTTTTGAAAAACCCCAAATTTCCAAACTCTAGTTTTACCCCTTTTCTAATTCAAAAGTTGTTCAAAATTTGAAGTTGGTCCTTTTAGCAAAGTTGTAGATCTCAAATTCTAAACAACTTTGGTGTTTGAGTTTTCTTTGTGCAGTTCAAAGTTTAGGAGTAATTTTCAAGATTTCAAAAGAAGAATAGGTTTTCACTGTGCATAGCTGGAGGACCCCTACCTCATCCTCACCCGGCCCCTACCGTCCTTTGCCCGGACCCCCACCGTCCTTTTGCCCGGACCCCCACCGTCCTTTTGCCCGGACCCCACCGTCCTTTGCCCGGACCCCCACCGTCCTCTTGCCCGGACCCCCACCGTCCTCTTCGCCGGACCCCCACCGTCCTTCGCCCGGACCCGGCATCACCCCGCGCCTATAAAAGCCACCAAGCTCCCCATTGCCACCACCAACACTTCCTCGCCAACCCAAGCCATCAGGCAGCCCCAGCGCCCGCCAAGGCCGCCACTGCCTTCGCCTTGAGCTTCTCCACCTTCCCAAGCCACCAATTTCACCCCTCCGTCCTTTCCTTCGCCGGCGCAGCGACTCCCCTCCAACTCCGGCGAATCGCTCGAGCCTCACCCTCGAGCCAACCTTCGAGCCAACCCTCGAACCGCACACCCTCGAGCGTCCCCTCGAGCCACATCCCTCGAGCCGCATCTCTCGAACATGCCAAGGCCAGCCTCGAGCCTCACCCTCGAGCGTCCCTCGAGCCTCACCCTCGAGCACGCCTGCGAACCGCGCCCCCTCGAAGCAGCCGAGCCCCACCCTCAGCCTCGGGCGAATCGCAGCCACCCTCGGACTGAGCCTCGAGCACGCCGAGGCTACCCTCGAGAGGTTAGCCGAGCCTCCGCCGAGGCCTCGCCACCATCGAGCTCCCGCCTCCGACCCTTGCACCGCCTCGCCGAGCCTCGTTTCCAACTCCTGGTGAGCCCGCGAAGCTATCCCCACCCTCTGCCTTCCCAGCCGAGACCTCGAGAGACCGGTCCGCTGTCCGCCTTACAGGCAAGCGCGCCGAGCCTCGAGAGAAGCACAGTTTTCCTTTTCTTTTAAAAATATGAATAGTGTTTTGTTTTCTTCTTTTTGTGAGGTTTAATCTGTTGTTCTAAAAATCTTGAGATAAATGTTGTGTGTTCCTTGCTCTGTGTAGTATTTTAGAAAAATAAGAAACTCTACTTTTCTGCAAAGTTTAAAATATGAAAAATCCTCCTTTTAATTAATAAATGGATAGTTTTAGGTTTTTAGTAAAACATGTATAGCTCCAAAGGTCATGAAATTTGTTTTGTCATCTATTTACACCATGATGAACCTATGAGATTAATTTGGTAAATTTTGGGACAACTGTATAAAATGATCTTTTAAAATAAATTAGGAAAAACAGAAAAGTAATCATGGTGTGACCTTTTGGATTGTTTGCTGTTCATAGACCCCACCCCTCTGGTCTATGATGATTGTGATGCCTTGCAATGTTTTGTAAATAATGCTTAATAAGTTTGTTTAATCTTGCTTAAAAAGATAAAGATAATTAATCTTTATGTCTATCCTAGAAGTTACTCACATGTTAGAAAGTTGTACTCTAGAATCAGTAGTCTTGTCCTGCACCTTAGCATGCATTCCATGGCATCATGTTAAAGCATACATCATTTATCCACGTGTAGTATCCAAGAGTGTTGAAGTCGTGTTGATCAAGCTCTGGTGTTCACCATTGTCGAACGAGCCTCGGAGGAGGGTTCTTGGGACAGGCTTCGTCGAAAAAGACTTAACTTCAAGCAGCAAACGAACTAACTTGTGTCAATCTTTCTTGGATCTTATCTTCCCTGCAACGAAGGCAAGCCCCGGTGCATTTAACCCTTCCTTGGATTTATAAAATGTTTTCCTTAAATGCTTTTGAGTTAAACTACTGCATTAGGTTATAGGAGTTGTGTGATGACCTATTACCTGCATTATTTACCTCCACCAGAAGATCCACCAGCCCTGCTTTAAAACTATTTGCAAAATGCTTAGTGATGCTATACTATAGATTTGCAATAAAATGCCATTTTCAAAAGTGTGATCACTGAAAGAATCTTTATGGGAATTTGGCTTTACTTCTCGTTCGATGACTGTGCCTAGCTAGCATGTGGTCATTGTCGAGAAGAGGTTGTCCGCGCGTACGGTGCCGTCATGTTGTAGTCCGGGACTCAACAGTTGACACCGACCGGGACAGGGTTGAAAAACTGACAGGACTATTACGCTTGGGTGAGATATGACCAAGGTATAGTTCTGGCTGGAAAATTAGGGACCATCCGTATGGGGGCCTGCTGGCCAAGACTTGCAACTATTCACATACTACGGAAAGCTCTGGCTCCGAGGAATCCTTTATTGGACCGACAACCGCGCACTGGGAGTGGAGAGATGGCGGAAGTAGCATGTACCCACGTGGTCGTCGTACCTGGATAGGAGTGGTGTACTGTACTTCCGGGTGGCGTAGGACCGGCCCAATCTTGGAGGAATCGTGGTAGACGAGTTGGCATATGCAAGCTTGGGTGCTACATATGCAGTGTGGATAGGGATCCTCAGCTGAGTATTATTTATCCGGATTAACGTTGCTCCTCGGTTATGGAGACTTGGTCACTGACTGTCAACGGAGAGTGGTTCTCAACTAGGTATGTTTTGAAATGTAAAATGAATCATGGACAATGAAGAATTGAGAAATGCTTGAATCTTTCCAAAATAAAACAAGGTTTACAAAATGCTTTTTCTGCAAAATACTTAAGCCTTACCTTGACTACCCTAAGCCTTTCATTCCTGAGTCTTCTCCCTTTTTCTTTAGTCGGGTAAGTCTTGTTGAGTACCCCAGTACTCAGGGTTTGTTAATCCCCTGTTGCAGGTTTCTATTAGGTGGTGTTGATCATGATCATGTCAGTGGGCTTGACGTGATCTGGTTGTTCCTCTTCTCCAACTTAGGTACTCCGCCTAAGTGTGGTTCTGTCATACTACTCTACTTCCGCAATACCAGTTATTTTATGTAAAAAGTAACATCTTCATAATTTGTAAAGTTTATCTATCTTGCTTCCGCACTCCGATGGTATTTTGTATCAACTGTTGTAATGTTGTAATTATTCCAACCTTCATGATGATGGTCCTGTGGCTCGTGAGTAATTCGGGGTCCTCTCGGGGACACCCGACGGATCTTTCCAGTAACGTGTTTCATTTGCACAGTCATTGGGCTCCCTATGACGATGACGTGTGCAAGTGGGCCACATTATTGGGCGGTTCCGTCACAGGAGGGTGGAGTGGGGATGTGTGAAGGAATGCGATGGGTGGTAGATCGCGGAAGTGAAGAAGAAGGTTTGTGGGTGCGCCAGCCAGTGAGGCTTATTGAGAAAGAAGTGGAAGAAAAGGAGTAATGAGAAGGTTTGAGGCCGCGGAGGCAGGTGGTGGCGTCGCGGGCGAGGAACAGCCGGCAGGGAGAGGTTTGTCGCGGACGCTCCGGCGCGACGCGGCCTTTACAGCACGTTCGAGTGGTGGACAGCGGCAGACGGTCGGCCAGGGCCAGCGGCGCGTGGTTGCGGCCGGACCGACCTTGGCACGACGCGGCCACTAGAGCGGCCGGACGTGGCTTTGGCCAGGCGAGCAGAAGGTAGGAGGATGCGGAGGTCAGGGATGGCGGCAGCTGCTTGAGGGAGGAGAGGAGCATGAAGAAGGATTTCCCATTTTGTCTAAAGAGAAAGAGGAGTTCACGGGATGCATCGAGAGGAGTTGGATTTGAAAAACATTCGAAGCGGGTTTGAGATGAATCCAAGGAAATTTTGAAAGGGGTTCAAAGGAATTGAGGAATTCAAGAGGAATTTAGATGGGATTCCAATGAGAGGTTTTGGGAAAAGTTTCCAAGGGAGCTTTTATTCGAATGGAATTTATATAGGGGAATGGGGAGAATTTGAAGGGAAGGTCCTTTAGATCTTCACTAGGGAAAACAGAACATGAACCGGTTGGGGTGAACCCAAAAGATAATTTGGGAACGGTTGTTTGATAGAAGAGATTGGAGTGGATTTGTGAACAGGGGTTTGAAAGGAATCGGAGTAGATTCGAAATTGGAAAAGAGGGGAGAGAAAGGGAAAGGAGTTTCCCCGAGTCATGAATTAATATAGCCCGAAGATATTTTGGAGTGGATTAGAAAGGGGATTTGGAAAGGATCCAAATAGTCCTTAAGAGGAAAGGGCTCTCCCCTTTCATGAAATACTATGACTCGAGAGTTTTGGGAGTTAGAATCAAAAAGACTTCGAGAAGAGTTTCAAAAAGGAAACGAAGATGTTGCCATGGATTCGTGCACTCCAACTCTAGACACGACTCAAACCCTAAACCAACTCGACAACTTGAGCAACACTTCCTACACGCAAATATATATGAGTGCAACGATTTGCATACAAACAACACTTGTTGGCTAGCGTTTGACCTAGCGACTACATGTTTCACGCATTGCATGAAAAGTTTTAAAAATTCGTATTTTTGGTTGTGTTAGAAAACCCAGGATGTTACACCAGGACTTCTCAATTCATAGCTAGATCATTCTGTTCTTTCCCACATGATTTCATAACGAAAAATTTTTGGACTACGATTCACCAAGCTTCCCCTGCGGTTTTGTATAGCAAGGCCTTGTGATCCGATCTTGAGGGAATTCAAGTGGGTCACCGAAGCCTCTGGAAACCTCAAATCCACTCTGAGTTTGCTGTACCACGATCCAGTCTTACCCTGACATTGCGATGCCCCCTTGATTGTTGTTGTATGTCCAGGGAAGGCACTAAAGCCAATATCTTCGAGGTCACAAAAGCTTAGCGCCTCCCTGAAGTCCGCCATTTGTCTCTCCGGCCTTGGGTTTCTGAAAAATGTTCATGTTGCCATAATGCTTCATTAAAATCACACATCACAAGCCAAGGCCCCGCCAATTTCCTTTTAGTCTACACAGCAAATCCCACATAAAATCTCCTATTTCTACACGGGGGCTCGCCATAAATAAAGGTGGCTCTCCAAGGAGCTCCATTCATTGATTCATTAATCAAGACATCAAAAGCACGTGCTCCCTGATAGAGAAGCGTTACATTTATTGACTCATCCCAAAACAGACAAGACCACCCACTAAGACCGACACTACTAACTGCAGACTATGACGAAGACCGAGCCTCCAAGGGAGGTTCCTAGCACGACTAGCACACATTCTAGTTTTCAGAAAGAAAAAAACTAATTGGGTAAATACGACTTAACAAAGCCGCAGATCTCGCGAACTGTCCGTGAGTTACCCAGCCCACGGCAGTTCCAAGCTATCGCATTCATGGCTCCTGACGGGGCTCACCGTGGCTCCCGTCAGGGTGTCATATTCAGTTGCTCCCACTTGTACTTCTTTGCTGGCGATTCTCCACTTGGGTTCACATCAGCCGGCATGCCAGCAGCAGCACCTGCGCCCGGCGTCTGCATATCATAGTCCTGCATATACTTAAAAGTATCCAGCAACATGTTGGCGTCCACCAGCTTCTTGCTCATACGCACTTTGCAATATCCTTGGCGATCCCTGGCCCTTTTCAACCCCCGGCTTGCCGCCGGGCTTTCCACTCCTATCAGCAGTTGAGCGCTCCTTCATAGATGGCTTGGACGACACCGGTTCCAGGACCATTCAAGGGATCGAGTCAGGACTCCTCACTAGAAGCCATAAAGGAGTCAAGCCCCGGAAACCTTGTCCTTCATTTTCATCGATGGGGTCGGCGAGACATTCAGGTCGGGGACCTTCCTGTCCACTGTCAGATTGTTGAACACCTTTCGCCAGTTCAAAAGCAACCTCCGGCGGTACCGCAGCCGCAAGAGGCATGCCTCCCGTCCCTGTCGATCCTGCACCCCCTGCCATACCAGCAGCTCCAGCGGCTAAACTCTCCTGACGGCCAACACTAGATGAGCTCTGCATTGAGGCGACCCTGTCCTTCTGCAGACTGCACCCCACTAAAATTAAGGCCACGCTTAGCACTAGTTTTCCCTGCCTGAATAGTATGGGCCATGCCAATCATCCTCCTAAGCGGCGAGGCACGCAACTCCGTTCCAAACCTCGCCCCCTCCCTTCAGAATCTTCCTCCGGGCACTCGCGGACAGCATGCCCAATGCGTCCACATTTGAAACAAAAATAAGGGATGCCCTCATATCTAACCTGAAAATCTAGCACTCAACATCCGCGCACTTTGATTTGTACGGACTTCTTCAGCGGATTGGCCAAGGGGAAATCAATTTCACCCTCTTGAAATCTTTGATCGTATCACCTACTTCAAGAAACTCTTCTAACTTGCTCCCAAGAGCAAGAACAAAGGAATTAGTAATCATACCCACAGGTATGTCGT
Organism: Coix lacryma-jobi var. lacryma-jobi; assembly: GCA_009763385.1. Lineage (NCBI taxonomy): Eukaryota > Viridiplantae > Streptophyta > Magnoliopsida > Poales > Poaceae > Coix > Coix lacryma-jobi. Next base: position 159,711,232 of record CM019822.1, read on the forward strand.
ACACGCGAATCCAAACTGGGATACTCGTGATGATCACGTCTGAAAGCTTCATAAAGCCATAATATTTTACCAGGATGAGTGTGTCACCCTGTGTGTTCCAAGGACCGCCGTTCAGAACAAACTTCAAAGTCTGCTCGGAGCCCAACTCCACCAAGAAAACGGTTCTCACCAATCAGCCTCGCTTTCCACAATCTCATCCTGTGCACCCCACGCCGTGCTCAGTTCAGTAAACATGCCCTTAGTGTTATAGGGTTGGCTTGAGTAGTAGAACGCCACCGCCATCCAGCGGTTCTGGACTTCCGCCGCCACTTCATCAGCATCGAAAACAAATTCCTCCTCACTTTCCTCTGCGTCCACATCCTGCTGGTTAGCATCTGCGCCCTGATCAGCATCCGCACTTCGAATCGCGTCGTGAATAACAAGCATGTTGTCATCCACCCGACCACCGGTTGCCAAAGGCGTAGCCTTGGTCATTTTCTCCACAACTTCAGCACCATCTACCCCTAGATGGCATTGGCGGCGGCACCCGCTCCATCCCCTCCTCCACCAGTGCCCCGAACACCGCCTTCCCAGATGAGGGTACAGTCTTCTCCGCCATGCGACTACCGTCTGTGCCCTAGCGAAAACCACCGTCAGCTCGGATGGAAACCTCCTCACCGGAGATCCCTTTTCACCCCCCCAACGATGGTTGACACCGTAGACACGAAACAGATGTAGATGGCGGCGAAATAGAGACTAAACCCTAGAGCCGACGTCCAGGTATATGGCAGCCGGGGCGCAGCAACACCCCTTGATCTCCGATCTGACGACACGAAGGCGTCTCAGATAAAACGAAATGAACACAAGGTGCACGCAAAGGCGCACACATCCACTCGCAGCCCACCCTAGATGGATTCGCTGCAGTGGTAGGACAGGTTCCAGCGACGAAACCCGGCTCCCTGACGGCAGGCAACACTGCCTCCGGCGATGGGGAAGCGGCAGAACTCCAACCCTAGGCGGCGGCGCTTAATCGCCTAGGAATCGCGCCCGTCCCTGCTCTCCGGTATTTTCGGCCGAGCTGAGGAGGAGGATGACGGATACCACTAAAATCATATATTAATGATGTAGATCTAACTATTGTATGGTGAATTGTTGAAGAATGACGCACCAGGCAGGGTTCCATGACGACGACATCTTGGAGCCTAGGGAGCCAGATAGGCACAACCAATCAGCCTTCCCACTTCGGCTCCACACGCAGGGACGTCTTGCAAAGCCTGCATCGGAAGAGGGGGACATTAGCATTCCATTTGAATAAGCAGCAGTATATGGCATGACAGAACCGTGTAATTGCAGTCTGCTCGTAATTGCACTTAAGCCAATCTCAATGGGAGTTTCATTTGCATTAAATAGGTTGCCACATAGACATTATTAATGGCATGACGATGTATTTAAAAAGTGAGAGAAGAAATGAGTTTCATCTAAATGAAACTCTCTTGGCACGAATACCAACTCTCTATGAGTCATGAAATTTAATGCCTATGAAAATTTTACAATGAAACTTTCACTGTCAATGGAGAGTTTCATTCAAGTTTCATTTTATTTCATATGACATGGCAGTCTTGGAAATAACAAAATAAAACTCACAATTGACATTCGCCTTACTCTTCCATCCTCTCGGACGCCTTGACATTCCCACCTTCAGAAAAGCCCTGCGACACATAATCAAATGAGTATAAATATATTTTCATATTATATAGTGGTTTTATAGGCCCTGCAACGTACTAGTACAAACTATGTACTCGACTACTGGGCTTACTGGGCTGCCGAAGAAATTCTCTTGGGCCGCCTGACGAGACAGCGCTACGCTGGTTAGGCCATGTTAGGAGGTCAACATAGATAAAAGATGACAGTTTCATTGATAAAAAAATATAGCTAATTCCTCTTGTTTCTTTTCTCTCACCTCCATCCTATTGTTGTGACAAGTCGAGGCCAAATTAAGGTTGCGGTCAGTTTTTATCTTGGTGAGTTTCATTCCTCGATAATCATTCAAGTTTCTCAAATGATATACCCTCTCTTGTGGATTCAATTGCCTTGATAAAACAATGATGTTGATTGTTCATTTATACGTTGTTTAAACTGTAAAGAAAGATCATGTCGTTTAGCCTCTAATTGGTCCTAAACAGTTTGACGTTTAAATTGTCAGAAATGATTAAACGGCCTAACTGGAACGGAGGAAAACATGATTACATGGATTAGACGTCCATTTAATTTACTGTTTAGTTAATAAATGGGTACGTTCTCCACATTAGCGCTTAAATTACCTTGTAAATATATGAGGAATTTAGTTTTCTTCCTCACATCTTTTACTTACTAGAATACTTATTGTTTACATGTATAAATAGATATCTACTTTTCATGCATAAATATATATTTAAGTAGTACTATACAAAATTGTTTAGACTGTTTAACACCGTATAAATATCATCCTTACCATTTGAATGGTAAACACAAGGTGAAAGACCGAGTGTTATAACGTGACCAAAACTTAACCGACAAACTAGCCTGTCAACAGTATATCATTAAAGTAGTAGTAGTAGATAGGAGTACTAGAAGTCTAGAACACATCCGAGAGCCCTTAAAATGATTGCCATTACAAGGCTGTCCCGGCTTACATAATCTATAATCATTTGGTCTTACCCAATCCGCTTCTCCACCTGCCATTTTTTATGGACAATTCTTTCGCCGTCTAGTATTTTATCTCAATTCCACTTAGTTTGTTGTCAAATGCCAATCAAGTGATGGGTGTGGATGGCTGACGTGCTAGATTTTTTTTTTCTCTTGAGGGAGATATATTTAGCTTTAACAGTAGAACTATTGGTTCTGTACTGGGCGTCAAACCTGCATGATATAAGCAAATCAAAATCGAGGAAATGAATCCTTTTTAAAAAAAAAAAAACTAAATGCCAGAAAACCAGATGGTATGCGGCTATGCGCAAGCCTAGAAAAGTCTACTTTCCTGTCTATTTGGCCCCTGATGAGTGATGAGCGATGGCTGATGATGCGCTGTTCCTGAATAATACGCATATAATGTACTTATAAAGTCAAACACCGCTTATTTCCAGCGACTTAGTTCGTAGCATTCGACGGACTACTTAATGGAATTAAATTGAGTAGCACCGAGACTCAATGATCTGAACACTGCAACTGCACAATGACAGCAAGCTGCATAATACAGCTGCAGCAGCAGCAGCAGATGGTGCACTTTTTCTGAATGGCGCCAGAAGCTCGTATTTAGATAAGACGATGACGTTCACTTGAGTATTCAGTGAGAGGGACGTAAGTTGACAAATCCGAGATTATCAGCAATAAACAATCAACATGTAGACCGCTCCGAGTCCTGAAAGCCACTTATAGAATGCCGTCTGGATAATCACAAAATGGAAACAAGTCGATAACACGATAAGGCTTGGTTGGGGGCGGGGCCAAGCGAGCATGGTAAAAGAGAATATCTGAGATGGCTGAGGATTTGGCTGGGCACGCCGAAATGGCATTTCGACCTATGGCCCCTTCCATCCGGCGCCGCCTTACATCTATCTTCACAGGTCACGCCGAAATCAGCAGATGCACTCCGAATCTCCGATGTGATGTCCTGAAAATACTGACTCTTTATTCGCGAAACCTAGTTCAGGTGATCGCAAGAGTGCCTCCAACTGCGTAATAACAGAGTTACAGGCACGTAGCTGATCCAGTGACGTATCAGGAGGACAAGGTAGCACTGGAACCGGAATTCGTCCATGTATGTGCTTGCTCGTCGAAAACAGCGTACCAAGCTACTGACTGCTCGACCGCAGAGAGTAACCAGCACCAGCAGGCTCCTTTCTTGAAAATCTGGGGCTCCTTAACGAAGCAGGCGCCACAAACTCCCCGTGGTCCAGGTTGCAGTTGCAGTGCTGTCGGCAACAATGAACAGCAGCAGATCACATGGTTGCTCGAGTAATGCGGTTCATGAACCACACGACGCCGGTCAGGCCGCTAGCTGTACGCGCGTATGGCGAAGTCCCATGCCTTGCGCGTCCAGGAAGCTGCACGAAAATGGCGTGGCTCCGGATCAGCGGCTCACGACGCCGGGATCACCATCGGGGAACAGGAAAGCGACTGAAACGTGCAGGAAATTGGGCTAAACGAGCCGAATTTCAACGGGACTTTATAAACTCCGGCTGCCATTTCTGTGGACGCACGGGCCTTTGAGTGGCCGCTGCCCGCGCCGCGCAGCATCCGGCCACGCCGCCTCCCGCTTTTCGTCTGCAAAAACGACGTGTTTCTGATCGGGGATTTTCGCGAGCTCCGGATCCGGAGGCTCTGTAGAGCTGCGACCAGTCCAAAAAGAAAAGCAAGATGCGAGTCCACACTCGACCTCGCCGTGACAGTGAGAGTGATACTGACCAAATTTGCCATCCGGAAATCAGATTTTTTTTTTTCCTTACAAAACAAAAACAGGGACTAACTGTATGAAGATATATTCCGCATCACTCGTTTCACTTTTTGACTCGACGAGACAGATGGGTTTACAGGCTAGGAACGATGGTTCGGGTATGATGATGATATCATCGCCTAGTCGATCTCCTGCTGTTCAGCTTGTGTTCATTTGTCGTTGCCACCATTGTTTTTTTATTAATATATAGTACATCTCTTGGTGATATAAGCACCATGTCAGTGCTGATTACTCTCATCGTGTGCAGTAGCACCGCATGTGAACTACTCCCCCTCCATTCCAAATTACAAGACGTTCCAAGATTTTGGAGAGTCAGTTTTTCAACTTTGACCAAAATTATAGAGAAAAATATAAAGATTTATACCATCAAATATACATATTATGGAAATATAACTAATGGAGAATCTAATTGCACTTAGTTAATATCATAAATATTATTATCTTACTATATAAATTTGGTCAAAGTTGAAAAACTTTGACTCTCCAAGATTCTTAGAATGTCTTATAATTTGGGATGGAGGGAGTAAGCTAGGAATGAGGGCGTGAATTATGGGTGGTGTCCACTAGTACAGAACGGAATGAGGGGTAGATCGATTTGTACATTCGGTTGCTTGTGAACCGCCTGTGAAAAGGGAGAAGAGTTGTGAACCGACATAGCGAACCGCCTGTGAAAAACGCCGTCGAAGTCGCAAGTCGCGGTATTTTTCGTGCAAAATCCGCAGCTAACGCGGCCAGTGGGATTCGAACTCACAACCTCGGTCTCGCGCGAAGGCTCCTCTACCACTGCACCACACACTCACATGTGTTCAAATACCCCTTCGGTTCCCGACATATTATACAAATCCGAGCATAATTTGCTTGTTTGAGGTCCTAAATAATTTCAAATCAAAAAGTTGTCAACTACAAAGTTTCATAACTTTTTGAGACGAACAACTTTTGTATTGGTTATTTCTCCATCCGAGGTCGTTTACAAAATTTGAATTTCAAATTTGAGACCATTCAAACATATTTTTCGTTGACAAGATGACTTCAAATTAAAAAGTTGTAATTTACAAAGTTTCATAACTTTTCGAGACGAACGACTTTTATTTTGGGTGTTTTCTCATCCGAGATAGTTTGAAAAAAATCAAATTTTAAAAAACACATGTATTTCCTGTAGAAATAAGACATTTCTACATGCAGTTGTCTTAACAAACCGCCCGTAGAAATCCATTTCTACAGGCGGTTCTAGATTTGAGGTCCACCGGTTCATTTCTACAGGCGCGTGGTAACTCAAACCGCTAGTAAAAAAATTGAGACGCTAGGAAAAATCATCTTTCTACTAGTGGTTTCAGCCGATCATTTTCACAGCTAATTTTAGTTATTTCAATAACATGACCATGGTTAATTGACTTATAACCTACAGTATAAACAAAGTTTTTAAAAACGTTTGCTTGTTTCGCCCTATTTGAATGAAAAAGGGGACAGGTCATGCCAGAAGGTTTAGAAATTCAAAAACAACAAGTGCTACGTACTTTTGTTCTAGACTCTAGGGCTGCATACGTTTTCTTTAAAAATAAACATTAGTTACATTTGTGTTCAACTTTGTCGGCTCTTAAATTTCTCAGGTGAGCTCAACCTTAATGTTGATCTCTCCATGCACAAAGTCAACAGGCAACTATATGGCGCGAATTGGCTTGTCTTGGAACGGTTCCAACAGTGGACTTCATGCGATGACGAGTTAACACACAGTTCCCGCCCGTCCACACACTGAATTTGATTATATAGTTGTAGCAAGTTCTCCATAAACAAGCTGCAGCTCTGCTGACTATGCAAATTGTTTTTCCCACGGAAGCAAATCCAGTCCTGTGGGAAAACGGAGAAGAGACGCAGAGAACGGAAAATACGATGCCACACCGATCAGAAAAGCAGCGTTACTGGGAAACACCATTCCTCGGCTTTTCTATAGGAAGGAGGGGCGTGCTTCCGTGCTTCATAAGATAAGATATTCTTCAACCCAGGATTAAACCATCTGTCAAATGCAACTCCGCGAAAGCGCCCGGCCTGATCGAGATCGGCAAGTCAAATTCGGCAAGCTGCAAGAAAACGAGGACGAGGACGAGCCGCGCACTCGCAAAAAAGAAAAAAAAAAATGATCCTGTCCTGTCCGGCCGCATCATCAATTCCAAAAAGAAACCACGGGCAGGTCGGCAGCCGGCGGCACGGAAGCCGGCGCCGTGCGCACGGCCGCACCTGCGCGGCGCGGCGCCTCGCGGCAACGAGGATCGACGAACAGTCTGGTGTCCGCGAGGCGTTCGTGGCGTGGCGGTAGAGTGTGCCAGATTGTCCGTACCATGCATGCCGTGGAAGCCCCGTCTGCTCCTCGCAAATCACATGTTCGCGCCAGCAATGCGCATAGAAGCCAAAAAGGGTGTCTGGTTCCTGGTCCCGATCATCACCGGCAATCACTCGCGAGTCGCACAGGGCAAGGCCAGGGCAGGGAGCGGGAGGTCCCCATCAATTGATAACCCAGAACCAAAAGCGCTACCCCCGCGCGGTCGCTTCCCCAGTTCGCCTGCTTCAGCTTCTGTTACGCTGGATCACGCAGCAAAGCAGACGGCCTGGCCCCATCACTTGTGGCAAACCGGAACAAATCCCCGTTGCTTTCCCTGGTATCATACAGAAGTAGTAGCTCAGACGTCGCGACAGCCCACACAGGTCACCAAATGGAGTCAAATACTAAAGCCATTTTCATTGTAGAGCCGCTGATGAGGAATAAGAAATTTTTGGCGGAAACCGAGGAAGACATTGGTACAGTAAAGAGCTCCGTATGCACAGTTGATCAACCACTCACCATTATCACTCTCTGATCAAAGAATCGTGACAGCCTAAGCAAACTTTGTACATCGTGAGAAGGAGAAGAGGGGGGGGGGGGGGGCGATTCTCGTTTCATCTCAGACCTTTATCCTATCTGGCACTGCCCGTGGCAAGACTTAATTTATTACGACGCCATCATGGCCGGAGGCACGACGCTGGCTGCCGGGCACACGCCGCGCCGCTCGCCGTCGGCGGCCGAGGCGGCGGCCCACCGGCGGCATATCCTGCCGAGCGACGCGGCCTTGCGGCGGGCGCGCTCCGTGCCGGTGCCCATCAGCTCCCAGATGGCCCACTCCACGCCGGGCACGGCCATCACCTGCGTCACGGCGCGCGCGCCCAGCCGCCGGCACAGGAGCACCAGCGCCGCCGTCGCGTTCTCCCTGCCCCACTCCGTGCCGCGCCGCATCTCGGCCACCAGCCGCGCCACGGCGCCGTCGATGCCCACGATCGCCTCCGCTCCGCCGCGCTTCGCCAGCGCGGCCAGCACCGCCGCGGCGGTCTCCTCCTCGCTGATCGCGGACAGCGCCGCCTGCGCGACGCCGGCGTCGACGAGCTTTCCCACGTTCTCCCTCTCGCCCGCCAGCGACAGCAGCGCGGCCAGCGCGTCTTTCTTGGTGCTCGTCGGGCCCGTGCGGACCAGATGCACTAGCTTATCCACGACGGTCGGGTTCCGGCCGAGGCGGCGCCGGTAGGTGTGCACGGACGCCAGGCTGAGCACGGTGGCCGCCGCATTCTCCTTGGCGCGCCACGTCGCGCCGGAGCTCATGGTGTGGGCGACCGCCTCCACAGCGCCCTCGGCGTGCATGATCCGCTTCTTGTTGGCCTCGAGGATGGAGAGGTTGAGCAGCGCCGTGACGGCGTTGAGCTGCAGCCCTGCGTCCTCGGAGTAGAGCAGGGGCACCAGAAGCGGCACGGCACCGGCCTCCCCGACGAACGCGCGGCTGTCGGCGCCGGACTTGGACAGCAGCCGGATCTCGTGCACGACGCGGTTGGCCGCGTCGGTGGAGAGCGAGATGGAGAGCTTCTTCACGAGGAACGACGCCGTCATGCGCGCCGCCTCCAGCGCGGCCTTGTTCGCAGCCACCGCCTGCGCCGGCTCGCTCTTGCTCGCCTCGCTGCTCTCCACGGCGACGCCGTTCTCCCGGCACCACTTGGCGATGAGGTTCTTGAGCGCCTTGTTGGGCACCAGCTCCAGAATGGTAAGCACCTGCCCTGTCTTGGGGCACGTTGACTTGCCGGAGTCGAACCACCGGAAGATGGAGTCCCGGTCGTACGTCTGGCCGCTGGCGACGACGACGGGCTCGCGCATGATATCGAGGGTGATGGGGCAGCGGAAGTCCGGCGGCGGCGCCGGGGGCTCCCCTTCCTGGTCGACCTCGGGGTCCGGCCTGGAATCCGAAGGCCGGGGCGTGGCGCTGAACAGGACGCACTTGGCGTACCGCAGCAGACCGACGAGCGCGATCATGGCGTCCGCCCACCTCTCCGAGGCGCGGTCGCCGATCTCCCGCTCGAGGCTCTCGATCTCTTCGCTGCAGGTCGTGGCGTCGCAGATGCCCACCTCCTCCAGGATCTCCTGCAGCCGCTCCCGCTCCGGCACGATCTCCCGCTCGATCTCGTGTATGAGCGAGAGCACTCTGGCCTTGAGAGCCTGCTCCGCCTGGGCCGACGGCGCGAACCGCCGGCACTGGCGCGACGCGAGGTCCAGCAGGTCCATGACGTCCTCGGCGAGGCCCAGCTCGACGACGGGCAGGAGGTCGAGCAGCGTGGCAAGGTCCTGGTGCAGCTCCCGCACCTCCTCCTCGACCTCGTCCGACTGCAGCAGCAGCCGCACCCGGCTCCGCTCGGCGCAGTCGGCGGCCAGGGCCTTGAAGCGCTGCAGCACGAGGAGCACCTCGCGGAGGCACAGCGACGCGGACCGCGGCATGTCCCCGGCGGCGGCGGCGGCGGCGCACGGGACCAGGTCGTCGAACGCGGCGGCCAGGAGCCTGGACCGCCTGGTGATGGACGCGAGCGCGGCGCGCAGGAACGGGGCCGGCGTCTCGGCGGCCGCCGACAGGTCCCCGCGCGAGGCGGTGCAGCGAGCGCAGCAGCTCCCCGTCGGACGGCGACGGAGGCGCCATGATCTCCGCCGCCGACGACGACCAGGAGGTGGTGGAGCTGGAGGAGGAGGGGAGCAGCCGGCGGTGACGACGCGGAGGTCAACACCGTTCGTGGGTTGGGCGTGGCCATTGGAACAGCGAACAGCGCGGTATAACTAACACCTACAGAAACGGCTGGTTTAGTGGGGGATGATGGCGTACGGGACGATGGCGGAGCGGCGAAGATAGAAGACAGAGGAGGAGGCGCTTATAATGACGGGGCGGTAGGCGTGTGCAGTTGGTTGAGAGCTGGAAGGAATCCGTCCTCCTCCGCATGACTCTGCATGAGAGGTTGCTTGCTTTGTCTAATATCCACTGTGATGGTTGCGCTTCGTGTGCTTAGTTTAATGGTGATGCTCGCTCGGGGATTAATATTTTTCGGCAGCCCGTCCGGCCGTCCGTCTGTCTGCGAGGGAAGATGATTGGAAGGGGCTGAGACTGATAAGGCGACCGTCGGATGGAGACGGGATGGAGGGCTGGGATGAGGAGTGTTCCCGGATGGGTCGAGGATGTGGATGACTCAGCCCCCGCTTTGATTGGATCACGTCGGCGGCTGGCGGGCTGGCGGGCTGGCGGGGACTCTGGGAGAACGGGGAAGAAGAAACATGCAAACAGTGCGTTGACGGCCGACAGCAGAGTGCACGAGAATGAGATCCCCGCCTAGTATAGTAGGAGTATAGTTTTTCAGAGGAGTGGAGGACCATGGTCAGGCCACAGCCAGCATGGGCTCGCGGGAATCCAAGGATGCTTCGGTTCTTTCGTAATTTATAAACTATCGTTTCCTCTCTTTCTTATTACTGGGGCTTTACACGAAACAACCGTAACATTTCTTTCGGACATCTTCCGCTGGGTGCAGCATCCATTTGGCTGTTGTAAATCCTTGCAGGTGGGCTGCATATGTGATAGTAAAATCCGTGTAACAACTAAGCAGGTTTTACTAGGGTTAACCGGGATTTCGCGATGCATCCATCGATGTCAAAACTCAAAACTCCATGTTCCACGGATCTCAGCTCAGCTGTGAGATTAATAATACTCCTACATGTCTTCTGGTCAGAGCAGGCGACTAGTCGATCGAATGTGATGTGCCTTCCTGACAGACAACGGCCTTCCACATTGAAAAGTTTAGTTCCGAGATCAAAAGTTTTTTTTATAACATCGGCCGTTACTATACTAATTTATTGTATTAAAAATAGAGTAATAAAAAATAAATTATATATTCTGTCTAGAAATCATAAGATGAATTTATTAAAACTAATTAATCCATCGTTACGATGCTAATTTAGTGTATTAAAATAGACTAATAAAAAATAAATTATATATTTTGTCTAGAAATCATTAGAAGAATTTATTAATACTAATTAATTCATAATTACCACATGTGTACTGTAGCACAACATTATCAAATCATGTGCTAATTAGACTTAAAAAAATGTCTCGTAAAGTTATAACAATCTGTTTAATTAGTTATTTTTTAGTCTACAATGTATATATCCAAATATTCGATATGATAAGTGAAAAGTTTTTTTATGGTGAGAAGTGAACAAGGCCTGAACAGTCCCACTGCCACTTGGATGATTGGATCCGACAATACCGGAGCTCTTATCTTCGTGGGCTTTTCTACCCGAGCTGAGACGAACTAGTAGACAATTCAGCAGTGATATCATTCAGGCTACCTGGCTTGCTGTCCTGTTTCCAATCGCGTATTGTCTTGCTGACACGGTCAGAAATCGAGATTTCTGCGGAGCAAGGTTTCCTTCTTCATTTTTTCCCCCATCCAGAAGTCCAGAGTCCGGACAGGGAGTGTGATACTACAGAGTAGCAGCATTCGAAACATCCAAACGGGTCAGAAAAGAGAACAGGAGCGGTTGCAGCGCACAGTAATTACGGACGGCGATGCCATGTGGAGTGCCACAAACGATCACCATTTGACTCGATCGGAATTCCAAGCACACGACGCCATTTGGAAGGCCAGCGGCCACACGTCCCGCGTCCCACCGCGCCGCCGGCCGGCCGGTCCGACCTGGGCCACCTTTTCACCCGCAGTTCGGCCATCCGCAACCGCAACTAGCATGACTGCCGATCAGATCACCACGCCGACGCGGTGTCAGATTACATTTCCGCTCGCGCTGGTGCAGGGAACGTGACGGATTTCCGCAATTCGCTTCACGTGCGCGCTCTTTTCGTTAACAAGCTGTGGGAGGCTGCTGACCGCTTTTCCTCGGTCTCCTAGTAGAGTTCGTAGTAAGCGCTGGGCTGGGGCTCCGCCACGAAAGGCGAAAGTGACCGCGCGCCGGCGGTGGTGGTGCCGAGGCTTTTCGCCGGAGGGCCGGCGTGTCAGCCACATCATCGCGCGCGCGCGCGCGCGCACGACCTTTGGTTGGTGCTGGGGGTGGTGAGTGGGCTGGTGACCAGACAGCGGCGGACGCAGCGGTGCCGCGGCACCATGTCATGGCTTAAATACTTTGCATTAACATAAGACACAGTCCCTTTGTTTGACCTGGCATCCTGTGGGTAGTCAATTTAAACAGCCGCGGACGTGAAATGATAACTGCAGGCAGTAGTGTACGAATTTCGATTAGCTTTGCAGCGACACCTAATTTCATAGCAGTGGTATTCGGTTCCGATAGTCTATATATCTTCTTAAATTCTATCTCTATATCCTCATTTAGACATTTGGAGAGTTATTAAAAGAAAATTTATGGCCTACAGAGTTAGCTCCACTTCTTTGGTTTGCGATAAACTTTAGGGAATGACAGTATTTAGAGTCGAAGGTCTATTTGGCTGGTGTCGTAGTTGCCACGTCTAGCCTTGAACTATGGTTGTCAAAGAAAAAGTGTGGCAAACAAACAACTGCCAGAGAAAATGTGACACGACTAACTTGTGGTGTAGCAAGTTGTTGTCACAAACCAAATAGGCTCCTAATTTAAAACTGTTAGATGATTTTTTTTTCACCAAAATCACCATTTATATCAATATAGAAGGATATAAAGAGGCTCTCGGAGTCATAAGATATCTCCAAGAGTTTTTTCCTAGACCAGCCTGTTGAATATGTTCCAAATTCAGTCCACATTATTATTGGCCGACTTCTGACAAAGCGCGCGGAGGCCCGTCGCCGACTCTGACGAAGCGAAGCGGAGGCCAGTCCACATATACCTATTAGGGTTCCACTTGAATTGATTCGCTTGTAAGCCGTCATACGGCGTTGTAACCCGACTCTTTGATAATACTAAGGAGTGTTTGCTGGCGCCCATGATTTTTACCTTCCGCATTGGGAAGGTTTCGGAAGAAAATGTGACACGACTAACATGTGACGTAGCAAATTGTGGTCACAAATCAAATAGGCTCCTAATTTAAAAAGTATTAGACATTTTTCGACCAAAATCACCATTTATATCAATATAGAAGGATATAAAGAGGGTCTTGGAGTCAAAAGATATCTCCAAGAGTTTTTCTTAGACCCACCCTCTATAAATCCTTATTTATATAGCCATTTGAAAAAAAATATCTCCAAGAGTTTATTGACAGTGCCATGAGATTTATAAATACATGTGGTCGCATTTAATTAATTGTAATTAGCCGCTTTAAAGTTGTAGAACAATATTTTCTATTAATTTTGTATAGTCACAGATAAATCAATATTTGCTCTTAACTTCTCTTAGCCACTTGAAATACTCATTGATTTACCAATGTTTTTTTGGATCATTGGAGCTCTTGGGTGGGATGAGTGAATTTTTCCTATTTCCTATTTTTCTATAAAAATGAGCAGATTCCTGAGTGAAATTCATGTGTTGCAAAGGGGACCCTAAACCATAATTTGTGTGGAGATGATAGGAAGGTGTCTGTTCAAAAAGTAGTATTTCCTATTTTTCTATAAAAATGAGCAGATTCCTGAATGAAATTCATGTGTTGCAAAGGGGACACTAAACCATAATTTGTGTGGAGATGATAGGAAGGTGTTTGTTCAGAAGGTAGGATTCTAAGACATTTGTTTCATGCAAAGTTTCTACAAAGTCCATTAAACTGTGAATTTATGAAATACTGGAGCGACAAGCTCTATAGAGGCACCCACTTCTTCATTATATACGCACATTTCTAGGAGTTGTGCTATACATAATTGGAATCCTAACAAGACTAGTTGGATCACAATATTTAGGCACTTAAAAAACATTACATTATTTCAAAATGAGTAGAGATCCTTTTTCTGAAAGCTTAACAATTCAATATTAATAGAAAAAATATTCAATACAAATCACACTTTTGGGTGGGAATGCGAAAAGCACTAGAACAAGCATACTTAGGGGCTGATCTACAAATTTTTACGGAATGAGTATGCATCTCAACAATTTTCATATATAGATGAACTGTGAATGTGCATAATAAATTTTACTAACAAAGTACATATGCAGATAACCTTGTGAATTAAAAAAAATCCCTATGTGTCTTTTAGAGGTTTTCTACGTTTGTTGATTGAAAGAGAGGGTTTGGACTATTTTTTTCCTATTAATAGTGCGTACGCTGAACAGAGACACAAAACTAAAAGTCGACCAGTTATTTAAATAGTGGTTGCCATTTAATATTTTGGACACTCCACTGATTTCATTGTCAGATATTCCCTTGTTTCTTTCCATATGTTCTCACTTTTGCGGTGGTTGTTCCTACGTTACGAGCTTAGGATAGGCCGAGATATTGAATGTTGTTAGTCAAATTGTGTGTTTTATATAAATCCTACGAATGATTGTGCTATTTTGTGTATAAATATAATGTGCAGCATTGGGGCCGGGGGTCCCTGATGTTGCACCTAATCCATCATTAATATATATTTTACTAGTGGAACCAATTAGGCACCTAATCATGGTAGTGTGAGCTTGCATGCATTTCTTCATCTTTAAGATGCCATCAATACCCTATATCTGTACCTTTGTTTCCCCGATCAGTACTTATATCAGTACTCCCTCCATATAGGAAATAGAAGTCCTTTAGGACAGCGACACGGTCTCCAAAGTATAGCTTTGACCACTTGTTTCTTTGAAAATATTTGTTGTAAAGTGGTATATATATATTTTTATGAAAGTATTTTTCAAGACAAATTTATTTATATGATTTTTACATCTCTAAACTCAACAATTTTAAAGTTATTCATGATTTTATATTCTCAATGTTTGACTCAAACCTTGTCCAAAAGGACTTCTATTTCCTATACGAGGGAGTACTTGCACACTGTCATCAAATAGACACCACCAGATAAGGTTGGTTTCTAGCATCCATCATCACAGAAAAAAAAGGGGGCGGGGGGGGGGGGGGGGGGGCAATACGCAATAACCATCCACTGAGATTCCTAACTTAGAGAACACTTGCTGAAAAGCCAAAACTGTGACGGAACGACCCTAATCTCATGGCCCACGTGTCCCTGTCAACCTCTGACAGCCGAACCCATGTTCCATGTGATTAAGACCTGTTCGCTACCCGGCTACATCAGTGCCCAATGTCCGCAGGATCATCTCACAATTCGGTTACAGCATTGCATACTTTTACAAATAACATCGGAATAAGAGCGGAAGACTTAAATAACAATAGTTTTACAAAGCAGGGTTCCAAATAGAAATTAAGGTGCAGTTATTACAAACCAAGTTCTGATAATAGAATAGACAAAGGCAACGTAGTGGGGAACAGCAAAGATACTTATAATCACCCAGCCCGAGGGTGTACAACTATTCTTCGGCCTCATCGGCCTCTTCCTGGACGATGGTCACGCAGCAGGGTGCAAGACACATCGGGGACTCTGTCATACCTGCAGCATGGGTAACAAACCCTGAGTACTGGGGTACTCAACAAGACTTACCCCGACTAAGAAAAAGGGAGAAGACTCAGGAATGAGAGGCTTAGGGTAGTCAAGGTAAGGCTTAAGCAAGATCAAGTATTTGCAGAAAAGCATTTTTGTAAACCTTATTTTATTTTGGAAAGATTCGGTATTCCTCAATTCTTCATCGTTCATGATTCATTTTACATTTCAAAACATACCCAGTTGAGAACCACTCTCCGTTGACAGTTAGTGGACCAAGTCTCCATAACCGAGGAGCAACGTTAATCCGGATAAATAATACTCAGCTGAGGATCCCTATCCACACTGCATATGTAGCACCCAAGCTTGCATATGTCAACTCGTCTACCAAATTCCTCCAAGATTGGGCCTGGTCCTACGCCACCAGGAAGTACAGTACACCACTCCTATCCAGGTACGACGACCACGTGGGTACATGTTACTTCCGCCATCTCTCCACTCCCAATGCGCGGTTGTCGGTCCAATAAAGGATTCCTCGGAGCCAGAGCTTTCCGAAGTATGTGAATAGTTACAAGTCTTGACCAGCAGGCCCCCATACGGATGGTCCCTAAAGTTTTTCCGTCAGCAACAAGCACCTCGGGACTCTAACCCAAGAGTACAGGTCCTGTCGGTTTTTCAACCCTGTCCCGGTCGGTGTCAACTGTTGAGTCCCGGACTACAACATGACGGCACCGTACGCGCGGACAACCTCTTCTCGACAATGACCACATGCTAGCTAGGCAAGCAGTCATCGAACGGGAAGTAAAGCCAAATTCCCATAAAGATTCTTTCAGTGATCATACTTTTGAAATTGGCATTTTTATTGCAAAGTCTAATTCAATAAGCATTGCTAAGCATTTTTCAAATACTTTTGAAAAGCAGGTATCGGGTGTATCAGTGGTCAAGGTGGATAGTGCATCAATTAGGATAGCACACAACTCCTATAAACCTAATGCAATCATTTAACTCAAAAGCTTTAAGGAAAACATTTTATAAATCCAAGGAAGGGTTAAATGCACCGGGACTTGCCTTGAAGAGCAAAGACAGCTGGCTCAGGGTTGGAGGTGCAGAGGTCGAAGTTCGGGGTTACTTCGGGAGCAGGTTCGTCGGCGGCGGCCTCGACTTTGACTCCTTCTTCGGTGACTATACGAATGCAATGATGCATGCACATGAGTATGCTAGCATGAACAATGCAACACAGGGCATACAACATGAACCCTAATCACTTTTTTCATTTTTCTTAATTATTTAAAAAAGTTATTTTATGCAATTATTCCAAAATTACCAAATTAATCACATAAGTTCATTATCGTGTAGATAGATGGCAAACACATTTCATAATTTTTGGAGGTCATTAAGGTGCTCAAATAAAATCAGACATTAATTAACAAACGACACTATTTAATAATAAAATAAATGCTCAAAAATCAACGTTCCAAAAGACTTCAAAAAATTCACCAGAGACTAAACATGGCATAGGAAGCTCACAAAAATTTATCTCATGATTTTTGGAGTTATAAATGATTTTCTAAAAATCCAAAACCATTCATTTATTAATTAAAAGAGGGATTTTACATTTTCAAATTCTTGCAGAAAAGTCAAGTTTCATATTTTTATAAATACTACATGGTATAAAGACTCAACTGTAAAATTTTCAGAATTTTTAGAGCGACACAGAAAATCATACAAAAAGATGAAATAACAAGACTATTCATATTTTTTGAAAAGGAAAAGAGCACTGAGCTCGAGTCGGAGCGGGCTCGACGTCGAGCTCGAGGCTCGGCTGAGAAAACGGAGGCTGGGCTCACCGAGAGTCAGAGGCAAGGCTCGGCGAGGCGGATGGAAAAGAGGGCTCGACGGACGAGGCCTCGGCGGGGTTATCTTGCGGCAGATTTCTCGAGCTGGCCTCGGCTCAGTCGAGGCTTGAGGCTCGGTGGTAGCTGCGATTCGCCCGAGGCTGAGGCTAGTCTCGGCTGCTTCGAGGGGCGGGGTTCGAGGATGTGCTCGAGGGTGTGGCTCGGGAACGTGCTCGAGGGTAGTGCGATTCGCCCGAGGCTTGGGGCTCGATACGGTCGAGGGTGCGGGCTCGAGGAAGGAGACGACCGCGGCGGAACTCCGGCGATCCGGCGACCCTGTACACCAGGCACGGCCACCAGTAGCCGGTTAGGAGCGCAAGAAGGCAAGGAAAGAAGATCAGAGGTCAGAGGGAGGAGAGGTGGAGCGACGGCGACGAATTCCCGTCGACCCGAGTCGGTCGACTTCTTCACCGGCGGTGAGGAAGACGGGCTTGCCTCGGCGGTGGGAGTCGGTAGCGGTGAATTGAGGGGTGGGAAAAGCTTCACGGGCTCGCGGCGTAGCTGTTTGGTTAGTTGGTTGATCGGCGGAGACTCTGGAGTGTGCTGGCCACGGTGGCGGGGTGAGTGCGGAGCTCCGGTCGGCCGGCGGGCCTTTTATAGGCGCGGCCAGGGGCAGATAGAGAGCGCGCGGGGGTGGATAAGAATGCCCGTGGCGCGTGCTATCGATCTCATGATGAAGAAAGGACGGAAATCAGTTTGGGACCCGGGCGTCGTGCTTGCCGGCGACGGCCACGCGGCGGCGACGTCGGGGAGCAGTGGGGGACGGGGGCGGAGGTCAGCGCTTGCGCGTGCGGATGCGGCATGATGGCGCGGACAGCGGCGGCAGGTTGGAGGCAGGCGAGTAGCTGCCAGGCGCGTGGCGCACGCGGCGCCGGCGAGCTGCCATGACCGGCCCCCTTGGCCCTAGGTAGAAGATGAACAGGTCTAGGGTGTAGGGTTTGACTTTCTGTATTTTGCAAATTTCTCCCAAAAATTAAACTAAGCAGCAAAAACTCAAAATACCAAAGTTGTGCAGAAAAAGGAGATCTACAACTTTGTCAAAAAGAATATTTTCAAATTCCAAACAGTTCTTGAATTATTTTCGAAATCAGAAAAGGGGACACTTTTAAGATTTGAATAATTTCAAAATTACTTTTGATTTTATATAAAAACTTGAAAATCTGCAAATACCAAAGTTGTTCCTCTAGATCAGATTTACAACTTTGCTTTTTGGACCAACTCCAAATTCTTAATAATTTTTGAATTATAACAAGAGGGGTAAAAGTAGAGTTTGGAAAATTAGGGTTTTTCAAAAGGCAATCCAATTCTATTTTTGATTTTTGATCTTTGGTCAACACAACAAACATCAGGGCACAAACTGAACAAGAAATACACAAGACTAGGCACAGAGTTGAAATTACCATTTTGCCCTTAAAGGAAGATTTGGGCATTTAGGGTTTTTGAAAAGAGATCACTACACAACAAAATACCTTTTAGGAAAAGGTAAAGGCAAGCAACCACTAGACAAACATTAATGTATGACAAGAATGATTATGACTAATGATGATGACATGTCAGGTTAATTACAGATTAAACACCAGAGGTGTTACAAAAACCCACAACAAATATCTCTACTATTGAAAAAAAACTCTGCTGCTGAAAAAGCCAAACCCACAAACAAACGTTTGCCCACTGTTTTTGAATTTTTTTTATTAATAACCCAATTAAATAAAAAATTTCATAAATAACACTGTCTATTTTTTTTTTGCAAAACTAACCCTTTTGCCGCGCCGTCCCCAATGGCGCGGCAAAAGCGTTAGCCGCGCCATGCATGGCGGCGCGGCAAAATCGCCACCGTGGCACCGCCCGGCCACGCAGGCCCTGGTGGGCCCCTCTCGTCAGTTTGCCGCGCCAGACGGGCTGGTGCAGCTAATGCGTTTGCCGCGCCAGGCGTCCTGGCGCGGTCAACGGCTTTGCCGCGCCAGGCGGGGTGGCGCGGCAAAGCCAATCTAGATCTGGCCGCCGCGCCCTTCTTCCTCCTCCTTCCCTCTGCTGCCCGCAACGGCCGCCACCGCCGCCGCTCCAGCCCGCCGCCGCCGCCGTCCCGCCGCCGCTCCAGCCCGCCGCCGCCGCCGTCCCGTCGCCCGCCGACGTCCGTGCCTCGGCCGCCCGTCCCCGCCCTCCATCTGGCCGGACAGGGCACCTCGCCGGCGGCCAGTGGTGCTCGCCGGGGGCCATTGGAGCTCGTCGGCGGCCAGTGGAGCTCGCCGGCGGCCGGCCCCCTCCCCCCGTTCGCTCTCCCCAGCTCAAGCACCTGAATCTCAGGTTTGTTTGTTAGTTAATTTTAGTTTTTATTTTTTTGCAAAGTTAGTTAGTTATTTAGTTAGCAAAATGTTAGTTAGTAAGTTAGGTTAGGTAGTTTAATAAGTTAGGGTTAGTGACTTAGGGTTAGTGAAATAGGTTAGTTTAGTGAGTTAGGGTTAGGTTAGTTTAGTGAGTTAGGGTTAGGTTGTTAGTGACTTAGGGTTAGGTAGTTAGTGACTTAGGGTTACGTAGTTAGGGACTTAGTTAGTTTAGTGATTTCAGTTATGTTAGTTACTTAGTGACATAGGTTGTTAGTAAAGATATGTTAGTTCGGGTTTTAGGGTATTTAGTTAGGGTATGACGAAATATTACTGAAGATATGTTAGTGAAGCCAACTTAGTAAGTAGTTACGCCATTCTTTACTTTTGAGAAGACAATCACTTGACCTTAGTTCCACTATTGACTTTGTAGATGGACACTGTATTCAGATTGTTTTATGGAGGCACAGTTAGTAAACGAGATGGGTTGTTTGATGATAACATGGAACAAGAACTCGAAGTATTTGATGAGCGTCCTCCTTTTACGGAGCTTATGTTGCGTCTGAAGGAGAAGTTCGATGGTGATTTCTCGTTGAAAGGGAGATTTGACAGTGGCAAGACTAGGGCGAACTATGCGTTGATGCCCTTGCGCAACCAGGCTGACTGGGCAAAATACCAGACGATCGTTATGGCATCCAATTCGACCATGGCTGAGATCGTGGTAGAGGATGGTTGGAGGAAGCAGGCAGAGGCGTCCAATGATGGCAACGAAGGTGAAGCACAGGAGGTCGGGGATGATGACGATGCAGCTCCGATGACTATGGACGTTGATGGTCACCCCACACAGGAGACGGTGTATCCATCTGAAAATGTCCACGCTGACGTCGGTCAAATAAACAATGATTTTGATGTGGCCGACCTAGAGCGGCAGGAGCAGGAGGACCAGGAGGCACAATTGTTTGATGAAAACTATGATTCTGATGATGATTCAGATTATGACGAAGAAGAGGACAGTTTTATTTGTGCTATGCCTGACCCGGTTTGTGGTATTCCACAACCGGTTCGTGCTATGCCACAACCGGTTCCTCAGAATTTGCATCCTCCAGGGAGACTAGTCACTGATATACCAGAGGATCGTACACATTTTGATGCGTGGCGGCGTTTGAGCGAAGCGAGGTATTATGTTGCGTCCGATCCTTTGACTGAGACAGAGCTGCAGCAATTGAGGTCGGTTAACATGCAGTTTAGAGGCGTTCCAAGTTATAGGGATGTCAGTATGATGGACCAGGCAGTTTGTGATACTGGATTGAATCTGTGCAAGCAAACACTGCATAACCATACAGATTGGATTCTTCAGAAGGGTATGATTTTCAACACTATGACTGAGCTGAAGCTTTTCCTTGAGAACTATGCTGTGCATCATCATCGACCGTACACGGTCAGCCATTCTGATATTAGTTTGAGGTACCACGTCAAGTGTTTGAGTCTTGGTTGTCCGTGGAGGCTGAATGCTCGCAAAAGAACTGATGGCAAGTGGAGGATCAGTAAAGTAGTACAACCGCATACCTGTTTTACAAATAAGGGACAAGAAAAACATCCTCAATTGACGGCAAGATACCTTGCACGACGCATTTTGGCATTTGTTGATGATGACGCCGACGTATCTGTTTCACAATTGCTTATCTCCATATTTGGATTCACAGGCTATAAGGTGACTTATGGAAAGGCGTGGCGTGCGAAGCAGATCGCCCTTGCAATTCGTTGGGGTGGTTGGGATGAAGCGTACAACAGGATTCCTCGGATTTTGTGTGCAATGGCATACTATAACCCTGGCCTTAAATGGTTTCCACACACCAATGGGCAGTATATAGACCGCAACACCGGCAAGGTTACACATGTGCTTCAGCGTGTATTTTGGTCTTTTGCACAAACAGAGCATGCGTATCAGTACTGTCGTCCAGTCATACTTGTGGACGGTACTTTCTTGACCGGAGCGTACAAGGGTGTGTTGATGATGGCGGCGGCTGTTGATCCCGAGGACCAGATAGTTCCAATTGCTTTCGCCTTGGCTGAGGGGGAGAACGTTGAGTCTTGGTCTTGGTTCATGGCCCTGCTACGGATACAAGTGTTAGGGCCTTCTCGGACAATATGTTTGATTTCGGACCGTCATGTTGGGTTGCTTCGTGCCGCAGAGGAGGAGATAGAGGGTTGTCCTCCTCTAGTGCACAGATGGTGCATGCGTCACTTTGCCGCCAATTTCTGGCGTCGGCAGAGAAAAAAGGAGGTTTGTGCCAAGGTGAAAGAGCTATGTTGTGTTAAAACTGAGCACAAATTCAAAGAAACAATGGAAGAGTTGGACAAAATGTTAAACAGTGCTGCCAGGGCCTGGATCGAGAGACAGATGGAACACAAGGAGAAGTGGGCGCTTGCTTACGATGAGGGCGGTTTCCGGTTCGGCATAATGACCACCAACTCATCGGAGTCTTTCAACAAGGTATTCACCGGTGTTAGAGCCTTGCCCGTTTCTGGAATCGTTGAGTACTCGTTTCACAAGACCAACGAGTACTTCGTGAAAAGGTGGTCCATTGCTCAAGACAACCTACAAACGGATGGTGAATTTGGAAAGGCGGGAAAGGAGCACATTGTAACACCCCGGGTTTTTAATAATTAAAATTAAATAGAATTTAATAAGAAAATGGCCAAAACCCTAGATGGAGGAAAATTTCTAGCCAGATGTTTGTTGCATTCATGCCGTTGCACAGTTTTATTGGGTGAAAAAGAATTTTTCGTTAAACCCGAATAGGGCGAATCGGATTTATTCTATTTAGAAAGCAAATAAAGGATTTATGAAAATTTTACAAATTTAAACTCAAGTTTTCTTTTCAAAACCTAGGGAAAATATTTCTAAAATATTTCAAAGTGATTTTGATTTCAAACTGATTTGAATTTGGATTTCAAAATGAACTTGGAAAAAGATTGGAAAGTAAAACAAAAAGGAAAAAGAATTGGCAACGGGCTCATTTTTCTTTCCCTAACCAAGCCCAACCCGTTTTTTCCCTCCCTCTCGTCCCCGGCCTGCTCGGCGCCCCCTGGCCCAGCGCCGCAACCCGCCTCCCGCGTGCAGCCGGCCCAGCAGCCACCGCGGCCCAACCCCGCTCCCACCGTGCGCCCTCCCTCCCCTTCCCATCGCTGACAGGCGGGACCCGCAGGTCAGATCCCTCCCCAACCTCTCCCCGCCCTTCGCGCGACGCAGCAGCCTCACCCCTCCGCCCGCACCGAACGATCTGCTAAAACCCCCACCTGTCTATCCAACCCTCCCCACACCCTATAAACCCTACCCCGACCCTGCGCCGCCACCGCAAGGACCCCTCGCCCCTCCATCTAGGATCTCCAGAGCCCGCCGCCGCCCTCACCATTGTAGAGCTCTGCCGAGCTCTCTGCCGCACCAAGAAGGCCTCCGTGAACCCCTCTCCGACCTCCAGTGAGGCTGCCGAAGCGTACCGCGTCCAGGAGACCCATCTTCGGAGTGCGCCCGAGTCGGGAAGCCACCCCTCGACCTCGCCGGAGATTCAGGAGGCGGGGATCTGCACTGCTCCGTCGACCGGCCACCTGCGAGCTCGGATAGGCGTCACCGACCCCTCCATCAAGCTCGTGGTGAGCTCCCCTATCTCCTAGACCCTTTTATTTAATCTCTACCGAACCCTAGCGGATTTCCGAGCGAACTCCGGCGAGCTCCCTGTGGCGCCGCCGCATAGAGCCCCTGCGCCGCCGCGTCTAGTCTCACCGGCGCCGCCAGCACCCCATTCCTCTATCCGGTGCCGTCCGATCTCCTCTGAATGGCCCAGATTAGATCCTAACTCGAACCGGTATGCACCAGGTGCATAGCACCATGGACCCAGTCCACACAAGCCGCGTCAGCTGGTTCACCGGCCGCGTGGCGCACCGCTCCAATCCACGGGTGACACATGGCGCACACGCCAGCCGACCGCCCCCGATCTAATCCTAGCCTCGGGCGAATCGGAAAAGGAAGGCCGAGGCTAACCCAGCGCTAGCCTCGGGCGAGTCGGAAGGAGGAAGGCCGAGGCTAACCCAGCGCTAGCCTCGGGCGAGTCGGAAGGAGGAAGGCCGAGGCTAACCCAGCGCTGGCCTCGGGCGAGACGGAGAAGAGCCCGCTGGCCTCGGGCGAGACGGAGAAGAGCCGCTGGCCTCGGGCGAGACGGAGAAGAGCCGCTAGCCTCGACGCGTGGCGCCACGCAGACACCCCGCACGCGCCAGCCGACCAGCCTCGCGACTTTTGCACTTGAGCCCCTCCAGATAGGCTAAATAAACCCGCAGTCCATCCTTCCTATTCACTGAGTCTAATTAAACTCGCGTTCTAGCCCTTCCGTTTCCATCAAAATGACCCCCGGTCCTGATGCCATTTAAAACCTGTTTTCTTTTATTTTAAAACCGAAAATGACTTTGATCTATTTACAGTTTTGCCATCCAACTTCAAATGCTTATAACTTTTGCGTTTTAACTCCGATTTGACCCATTCAACTTGCGTTAGATTCATAATTTCGTTCTCTACGCAGTAGAACTATTTGTTTACTGTTTTCATACTGTTTGTTGTACTGTTTCTTATTTTGCTTTGTATGTGCCATGTATGTTGTTTGGGCCAGAGAGTGTGGAGTACGAGGACGCTCCCGATCCTTCCTGTGACCCTGCAGATTCGACCCAGCCCGAAGGCAAGTGTCCTTGAACATCTTGCACCTACTTTATTTTACTTTTGGTACTAGAGTAGTTAGATCTTGTAGATGCATGCTTGTCATTAATTTGAATCCCATGATATGGTTTACTAGTTATTGTTATATTATCCTTGTCGCCTGCTTTGGGTTGTTCGGGTAGAAGTCTTGCTTAGCCTTGCAGTCATGTTGGGATGGGATGATGGTCAAATATAATTAATCCTGATTAATGAACTATGAAACGATGTGGGCATGGTAACTTTTGTAGAAACATGGTTTAGGTAAATCCGGCAGGATGGAACCGTATTGGTGGTTTTGTGCCGTGGGACTCGGCAGCTGCTTTTGGTTTTGGTTCGGGGCTCGTGCTAGACATATCCTGCCTGGATCCCTAGGACCCGGTTCTCGAAGCCTGTAACCCGGCTTAACAGCGCAACCATGAGATCTGGATGGGCTGGACCTGGCTAATTAATTAGTTTCCTCTAAGTTATGCTACACGGGGTTTGTTTAGTGGCTCAAGAGGGGTCCCTTGGGGTCGTTGACTTATGGACAGGGGAGAAACCTTAGAGTACGTGTAACACAGACTTGGAGGGGCTTTGTAAAAGCCTTGCAGTGCAACCTGCTATGCACCTTGGCAGTGTTTAGCGTGACGGGATCTGCACGACTCATGGGTAACGATGTGCACCCTCTGCAGAGTGTAAAACTGATATATCAGCCGTGCTCACGGTCACGAGCGGCTTGGACTTCTTCGAGATTAGTTGGTTACTGGTTGCTGTTTCGGGTCATCTGATGGACTTCAGGTGCGGTTGCCTGATGGACTTCAGGTGTGGGTACTTGGTGCGACTCCAAGTGCGGTTGCTTGGTGTGACTCCAAGTGTTGGTTACTCGGTGTGACTCCGAGTGTTGTTACTTTTCTACTGTTTCTGTGTCTATAACCTAGTAAATAGGTGCATAGGATTAATAGGAATAATAGGATGTGTCGCTTTAGGCGCTTGAGTCAAACAAAGTCAGCCTACCTTTGTTTTAAGCCTCATAAGCATATATTTCCTACACTTGCGGAGTACGTTTCGATGTACTCACCCTTCCTCTTTGTCCCCCTGCTACCCCACCCAGACGCTGGAGACTACACGTACGAGGAGCAGGAGTATCCAGAGGACGGTGGCTTCGACCCTGACGACCTGTACTAGGATGGCGCTACCCCCGGTCGACCTTCCTGTGGAGATGGAGTCCCGTTTTCCGCGACTACTTCAGAGTCTTCATGAGAGTCTGTACCTTTTTATTTCAGACCCGAGGGTCATTTATGTAATAAAGTTCGTTATTATTAATAAAGCATTGTTTTGATATTTACTATGATGTGGATATATGTATGAAAATTGATCCTGGCATACATATATTGTGCTCCAATTTTGTTCTTAAAATTGGGGTGTCACAGAGTGGTATCAGAGCCGTGTTGACCGTAGGACGCTACCCTAGTCAGTCGTCGAGTTTACAAAACTATTTTTAAAAGCCCCATCTCTTTTCCCACTTCTGTAGACCCTTTCTCTGCTGAAAATTCAAACTTTGTTTCAAAGTAGGTCCTCCAATAGTAGGATGCCCACCATAATTGTTTAAACTCGTAGAACGTTGATTGACATGTGCTTGTGCTCTTGTTTGATTTGCTTCTTTGTATTGACTGTGGCCTCTCTGAATCTCGGGACGAGATTCCAGTTAAGGGGGGTAGTTTGTAACACCCCGGGTTTTTAATAATTAAAATTAAATAGAATTTAATAAGAAAATGGCCAAAACCCTAGATGGAGGAAAATTTCTAGCCAGATGTTTGTTGCATTCATGCCGTTGCACAGTTTTATTGGGTGAAAAAGAATTTTTCGTTAAACCCGAATAGGGCGAATCGGATTTATTCTATTTAGAAAGCAAATAAAGGATTTATGAAAATTTTACAAATTTAAACTCAAGTTTTCTTTTCAAAACCTAGGGAAAATATTTCTAAAATATTTCAAAGTGATTTTGATTTCAAACTGATTTGAATTTGGATTTCAAAATGAACTTGGAAAAAGATTGGAAAGTAAAAACAAAAAGGAAAGAGAATTGGCAACGGGCTCATTTTTCTTTCCCTAACCAAGCCCAACCCGTTTTTCCCTCCCTCTCGTCCCCGGCCTGCTCGGCGCCCCCTGGCCCAGCGCCGCAACCCGCCTCCCGCGTGCAGCCGGCCCAGCAGCCACCGCGGCCCAACCCCGCTCCCACCGTGCGCCCTCCCTCCCCTTCCCATCGCTGACAGGCGGGACCCGCAGGTCAGATCCCTCCCCAACCTCTCCCCGCCCTTCGCGCGACGCAGCAGCCTCACCCCTCCGCCCGCACCGAACGATCTGCTAAAACCCCCACCTGTCTATCCAACCCTCCCCACACCCTATAAACCCTACCCCGACCCTGCGCCGCCACCGCAAGGACCCCTCGCCCCTCCATCTAGGATCTCCAGAGCCCGCCGCCGCCCTCACCATTGTAGAGCTCTGCCGAGCTCTCTGCCGCACCAAGAAGGCCTCCGTGAACCCCTCTCCGACCTCCAGTGAGGCTGCCGAAGCGTACCGCGTCCAGGAGACCCATCTTCGGAGTGCGCCCGAGTCGGGAAGCCACCCCTCGACCTCGCCGGAGATTCAGGAGGCGGGGATCTGCACTGCTCCGTCGACCGGCCACCTGCGAGCTCGGATAGGCGTCACCGACCCCTCCATCAAGCTCGTGGTGAGCTCCCCTATCTCCTAGACCCTTTTATTTAATCTCTACCGAACCCTAGCGGATTTCCGAGCGAACTCCGGCGAGCTCCCTGTGGCGCCGCCGCATAGAGCCCCTGCGCCGCCGCGTCTAGTCTCACCGGCGCCGCCAGCACCCCATTCCTCTATCCGGTGCCGTCCGATCTCCTCTGAATGGCCCAGATTAGATCCTAACTCGAACCGGTATGCACCAGGTGCATAGCACCATGGACCCAGTCCACACAAGCCGCGTCAGCTGGTTCACCGGCCGCGTGGCGCACCGCTCCAATCCACGGGTGACACATGGCGCACACGCCAGCCGACCGCCCCCGATCTAATCCTAGCCTCGGGCGAATCGGAAAAGGAAGGCCGAGGCTAACCCAGCGCTAGCCTCGGGCGAGTCGGAAGGAGGAAGGCCGAGGCTAACCCAGCGCTAGCCTCGGGCGAGTCGGAAGGAGGAAGGCCGAGGCTAACCCAGCGCTGGCCTCGGGCGAGACGGAGAAGAGCCCGCTGGCCTCGGGCGAGACGGAGAAGAGCCGCTGGCCTCGGGCGAGACGGAGAAGAGCCGCTAGCCTCGACGCGTGGCGCCACGCAGACACCCCGCACGCGCCAGCCGACCAGCCTCGCGACTTTTGCACTTGAGCCCCTCCAGATAGGCTAAATAAACCCGCAGTCCATCCTTCCTATTCACTGAGTCTAATTAAACTCGCGTTCTAGCCCTTCCGTTTCCATCAAAATGACCCCCGGTCCTGATGCCATTTAAAACCTGTTTTCTTTTATTTTAAAACCGAAAATGACTTTGATCTATTTACAGTTTTGCCATCCAACTTCAAATGCTTATAACTTTGCGTTTTAACTCCGATTTGACCCATTCAACTTGCGTTAGATTCATAATTTCGTTCTCTACGCAGTAGAACTATTTGTTTACTGTTTTCATACTGTTTGTTGTACTGTTTCTTATTTTGCTTTGTATGTGCCATGTATGTTGTTTGGGCCAGAGAGTGTGGAGTACGAGGACGCTCCCGATCCTTCCTGTGACCCTGCAGATTCGACCCAGCCCGAAGGCAAGTGTCCTTGAACATCTTGCACCTACTTTATTTTACTTTTGGTACTAGAGTAGTTAGATCTTGTAGATGCATGCTTGTCATTAATTTGAATCCCATGATATGGTTTACTAGTTATTGTTATATTATCCTTGTCGCCTGCTTTGGGTTGTTCGGGTAGAAGTCTTGCTTAGCCTTGCAGTCATGTTGGGATGGGATGATGGTCAAATATAATTAATCCTGATTAATGAACTATGAAACGATGTGGGCATGGTAACTTTTGTAGAAACATGGTTTAGGTAAATCCGGCAGGATGGAACCGTATTGGTGGTTTTGTGCCGTGGGACTCGGCAGCTGCTTTTGGTTTTGGTTCGGGGCTCGTGCTAGACATATCCTGCCTGGATCCCTAGGACCCGGTTCTCGAAGCCTGTAACCCGGCTTAACAGCGCAACCATGAGATCTGGATGGGCTGGACCTGGCTAATTAATTAGTTTCCTCTAAGTTATGCTACACGGGGTTTGTTTAGTGGCTCAAGAGGGGTCCCTTGGGGTCGTTGACTTATGGACAGGGGAGAAACCTTAGAGTACGTGTAACACAGACTTGGAGGGGCTTTGTAAAAGCCTTGCAGTGCAACCTGCTATGCACCTTGGCAGTGTTTAGCGTGACGGGATCTGCACGACTCATGGGTAACGATGTGCACCCTCTGCAGAGTGTAAAACTGATATATCAGCCGTGCTCACGGTCACGAGCGGCTTGGACTTCTTCGAGATTAGTTGGTTACTGGTTGCTGTTTCGGGTCATCTGATGGACTTCAGGTGCGGTTGCCTGATGGACTTCAGGTGTGGGTACTTGGTGC
Source organism: Coix lacryma-jobi var. lacryma-jobi (assembly GCA_009763385.1). Taxonomy (NCBI): domain Eukaryota; kingdom Viridiplantae; phylum Streptophyta; class Magnoliopsida; order Poales; family Poaceae; genus Coix; species Coix lacryma-jobi. Next base: position 159,740,053 of record CM019822.1, read on the forward strand.
GACTCCAAGTGCGGTTGCTTGGTGTGACTCCAAGTGTTGGTTACTCGGTGTGACTCCGAGTGTTGTTACTTTTCTACTGTTTCTGTGTCTATAACCTAGTAAATAGGTGCATAGGATTAATAGGAATAATAGGATGTGTCGCTTTAGGCGCTTGAGTCAAACAAAGTCAGCCTACCTTTGTTTTAAGCCTCATAAGCATATATTTTCTACACTTGCGGAGTACGTTTCGATGTACTCACCCTTCCTCTTTGTCCCCCTGCTACCCCACCCAGACGCTGGAGACTACACGTACGAGGAGCAGGAGTATCCAGAGGACGGTGGCTTCGACCCTGACGACCTGTACTAGGATGGCGCTACCCCCGGTCGACCTTCCTGTGGAGATGGAGTCCCGTTTTCCGCGACTACTTCAGAGTCTTCATGAGAGTCTGTACCTTTTTATTTCAGACCCGAGGGTCATTTATGTAATAAAGTTCGTTATTATTAATAAAGCATTGTTTTGATATTTACTATGATGTGGATATATGTATGAAAATTGATCCTGGCATACATATATTGTGCTCCAATTTTGTTCTTAAAATTGGGGTGTCACACACATTCAGGAAAATGAGATCTGGGCAACGCAGCTAACTTGTGAGGCTTATGGACCAACCAGACAAATCTATAATGTTCGAGCAAAGGGTGGAACTACCATGGGCGGGGAACGTTATGGTGGTCGCAACTATCGGATCGATCTTGAAAGAGTGGAATGCAGTTGTAACGTGCCGCAGATAATGCATGCCCCTTGCTCTCACATGATTGCGTCCTGTAGAGCGCGCGGAAATAACTACAAGGACCTACCATACATGTCCGACTACTATCGCCGGAGCAACACCGTCGCAATATGGCAGAGCAGCTTCGAGCCTTACCTTGATCCCACTCAATGGCCTCCATACTTGGGTAGAGACTTCATGCCTGATCCTGAGCTGCTGAAGTTAGGTAAGGGTAGGAGGAGGAAGAAGAGACTAAAGGGTGACATGGACAATATGGACAGGTATGGCGGGTGGGACTTCGACCAGACACCGAGCACGAACCTATGCTCTGTTTGCCACATGCCAGGGCATAATGCAGCCTTCCATCGTAGACAAACACAACAGGTGTACATATGTCTTCATTTGTTTTAATGCTTTATTATTTTTATCTTCACTTATATTAATTATTTGAATGCTTTTGCTATTATTGTACATATGTCTTTCATTTGTTTTAATGCTTTATTATTTTTGACGCTGTACTAACCTGTTACCATGTTTTGTTTAAACAGGATGGCGAACTCTACGGCGTACCCTCTCCTTGAGCCGTTCTACGACGGCGACCACCGGGCGCACAGGCTCACCGACTACGCCCCTCCGGAGAGGTTGTCGTTGCTGAGGCCGCGCACCCACCTATGGCACCGGTGTGTAACACCCCTGGTGTTTAAATGTAATTAACTTGACATGTCATCATCTTAAGCATTAATCATTTCCTGTGATGCATTTGATTTGCCTAATTACTATGCTTTGATTCCCTTTCCAAAAACCCTAAAAGCCCAATTCTCTCTATAAGGGCAAAATGGTAATTTCACCTCTGTGCCTAGTTCTATTTAATTCTTGTTCAAATTTAGTGCCCTGATGTTTGCTGCTTTGATCAAAGTTCAAAAATCAGTTTTGATTTGATTTTCCCTTTTGCAAAACCCTGATTTCCAAACCCTGGATTTTTATCCCTCTTTTTGTAATTCAAAATTATTCAGAATTTGAGGTTGGTCCAAAAAGCAAAGTTGTAGATCTGGCCAAGAGAAACAACTTTGGTATTTACAGATTTTCAAAGTTCTATATAAAATTTGAAGTAATTTCAAATTCATTCAAACTCCAGTTTTTGTCCCTTTTTGAGTTTTCAAAATTAATTCAAGAACTATTGAGTTTCAGAAAAAGTGTATATTAGCAAAGTTGTAGGTTTTGTCAAATGGAACAACTTTCCTATATGAAAATTTTCAAGTTTCAGTTTGAAATCCAAAGTAATTTTGATTTGAATCAAATTTGAAAAGTGTCCCCTTTTCTGTTTTTGAATATAGTTCAAAAACTATTTGGAATTTGAAAATGTTCATATTGACAAAGTTGTAGATCTCATTTTTCTAAGCAACTTTGGTATTTTGAGTTTTTGTCGCACAGTTCAAATTTTGGGAGTTTTTTGCAAAATACAGATACTGGCCAAAAGTCAAACCCTAGCCCCTACACTGTTCTTCTTCCCGTAGAGCCAGGGGGAGGGGGGGGGCCCGGCCATGGCGCCGGCGCTGCGCCTGCAGCGCATACGGCTGCTCCCCACGCGCCCTTATCCTGCCGCCGCTGTCTCCCTGTTCCCTCCGCGCCCGCACGCGAGCGCTGACCCTCGCTCTCGGCCCCTACAGTGTCCAGCGCGCCGCCGCCGCGTGGCCATTGTCGGCCAAGCTTGCGCACCGGCCCCGGCTGCACGCCAGCTCCTCCGCCTTAGCGCAATCGAGTGCGCACGCTCCCGCCGATCTTATCCGCGCCTCGCCGTGCTCTCTACCGGCCTCAGGCCGCGCCTATAAAAGCCCCGCCGGAGCCCCGAGCTTCTCATCCTCTCCGCCACCGTGGCCAGGCCAGTCCAGTGCCTCCGCCGCTCCACCACCTAGCTCAGAAGCTCCGCCTTGAGCTCGTGAAGCTTTCCCACCCTTCAATTTCACCTCCCCCGCCTCCAATCGCCCGGCGTAACCCCATCGTTCCCATCTCCGGCAGAAACCCGGCGAGCTCGGGTTCGTGAAATTCGCCGTCTCCGGCCATGATCATCCCTCACCGACCCCCGTGTCGTGTTCCTTGGTTCCGTGCGACTCTGACCAGGCCCTTGCGGTCTCGTGTGTTGCGCAGGGTCGTCGGAGCGCCGCTCGCCGCTCGCCGCCGAAAGAGCTCCACCGAACCACCGCCCCTCGAGCACGTGTCGAGCCTCCTTCCTCGAGCCTCACCCTCGAGCACGTGCCGAGCCACACCCTCGAGCCCTGCCTCCGATCCGTGGTAAGCACCCGAAGCCTCCAGCCTCTGCTTCCACTCCGTTTCGCCCGAGCCCAAGCCTCGAGCACACGTTTCCGTCTCGCCCGAGCCCGAGCCTCGAGCGGACAGACCCTCACCACTTCGCTCGAGCCAGGCCTCGAGCGAACTCGTGCACCCTCCGCTTCGTCGAGCTAGGCCTCGGACGGACGCTTGCTTTTCCGTCTCGCCCGAGCCTTCCGTCTCGCCCGAGCCTTCCGCTTCGCTCGAGCCTCCGGGCCAGGCCTCGGACGGAGTACTCACTTTCCGACTCGCCCGAGCCCGTTTCGCCCGAGCCCTTCATAGAAGGAGCACAGTGCTCTTTTTCCTTTTTGGGGAGTTGTGAATAGTGTTCTGTTTTCTCTTTTTTTGCGTGAATTAATCTGTTGTTCCTTAAATGCTGAGAAAATTATGGTATGCTCCTTGCACTGTGTAGTATTTTATAAAAATATGAAACTTGACTTTTCTGCAAGAATTTGAAAATGTAAAATCCCTCTTTTAATTAATAAATGGATAGTTTTGGATTTTTAGAAAATCATTTATAACTCCAAAAATCTTGAGATAAATTTTTGTGACCTTGTTATAACATGCTGAACCTCTGGAAAAATTTGGAAGTCTTTTAGAACGAGTTGATTTTTGAGCATTTATCTTTAATTGTTAAATAGTGCCTTTTGTTAATTAATGTCTGGAATTATTTGAGCATCTTAATGACCTCCAAAAATTATAAAATTTGTTTTGCCATCTGTTTATGCCTTAATGAACTTATGTGATTAATTTGGTAATTTTTGGAGCAACTTCATAAAATGACCTTTTAAATAAATTAAGGAAAATAGAAAAGATGGATTAGGGTTGGTAATAAGTGTTTAATGATGTGATCTTTGGATTGATTGATGTTCATAGACCCCTACCCTTTGGTCTATGATGTTTGTGATGCTTGGATGATGCTTAGGATAATTATAATAAGGTCTAGTTTAATCAATATTGCTTAAGGAAGAAATGGTTACCTTTTATGCTCAACCTAGATTTCGATTATACCTTGCCTAAGAGTAATCTAGAATCAGTAGAATTGTCTTGCACCATAAGTCCATATCATCATTCTCATGAGCATTCATCATTGCATCCGTATAGTTGACGAAGAAGGTACCAGAGTCGAGGCCGCTGTTGACGAACCAACTCCCGAGGCGACCCCGAGCTCCAACACCTATACCTACCCCGAGTCTGCTCTCTTTGCCATCCAAGGCAAGCCCCGGTGCATTTAACCCTTTCCTTGAATTTTATAAAATGATTTCCTTAAATGCTTTTGAGTTAAATTATTGCATTAGGTTTATAGGAGTTGTGTGCTATCCTAATTGATGCACTATCCACCTTGACCACTGATACATCCGATACCTGCTTTTCAAAAGTATTTGAAAAATGCTTAGCAATGCTTATTGAATTAGACTTTGCAATAAAATGCCAATTTTAAAATTGTGATCACTTAAGGAATGTTTATGGGAATTTTGGTCTTACTCCCCGGCTGTTCGCTAGGTATCTGATCCGTACCTAGTTAATAGCGAGGAGAGGTTGTCCGAGCGTACGGTGCCGTCATGTTGTAGTCCGGGACTCAACAGTTGACACCGACCGGGACATGGTTGAAAAACTGACAGGACTATTACGCTTGGGTGAGATATGACCAAGGTATAGTTCTGGCTGGAAAATTAGGGACCATCCGTATGGGGGCCTGCTGGTCAAGACTTGTAACTATTCACATACTACGGAAAGCTCTGGCTCCGAGGAATCCTTTATTGGACCGACAACCGCGCACTGGGAGTGGAGAGATGGCGGAAGTAGCATGTACCCACGTGGGTTAAAGTCCCGGATTGGTGTGGTGTACTGTACTTCCGGGTGGCGTAGGACCGGGCCCAATCTTGGAGGAATCGTGGTAGACGAGTTGGCATATGCAAGCTTGGGTGCTACATATGCAGTGTGGATAGGGATCCTCAGCTGAGTATTATTTATCCGGACTAACGTTGCTCCTCGGTTATGGAGACTTGGTCCACTGACTGTCAACGGAGAGTGGTTCTCAACTAGGAATGTTTTGAAATGTAAAATGAATCATGAATGATGAAGGATTGAGAAATACTGAATCTTTCAAAAATAAAATAAGGTTTACAAAAATGCTTTTCTGCAAAATACTTGATCTTGCTTAAGCCTTACCTTGACTACCCTAAGCCTCTCATTCCTGAGTCTTCTCCCTTTTTCTTTAGTCGGGTAAGTCTTGTTGAGTACCCCAGTACTCAGGGTTTGTTACCCATGTTGCAGGTATGCCTGAAACCCCGATGTGTCTCGCACCCTGTTGCGTGACCTTCATCCAGGAAGAGGCCGATGAGGCCGATGAGTAAACGTGCACCCTCGGGCTGGGTGTTACATGTATCGTTATGTTAATGTTTCCGCTACGTTGTCTACTTTGAATCACCCGAACAATGGTTTGTAATAACCGTACTCCTTACCTCATTTGAAACCTCGTTTTGTAAAACTAATGTTATTTAAGTCTTCCGCTCTTTATTCCGATGTTATTTGTAAAAGTATGCAATGCTGTAACCGAATTGTGAGATGATCCTGCGGACATTGGGCGCTGATGTAGCCCGGTGGCGAACAGGTCTTAATCACATGGAACATGGGTTCGGCTGTCAGAGGTTGACAGGGACACGTGGGCCATAGGATTAGGGTCGTTCCGTCACAGAGTGGTATCGGAGCATCTCACTTTAACGTTGCAGTGTTTCTTTTGCGATAACTTCAAAAGTTCTTTTGAGTCCAAACAAAATTTAAACTTGACTATTTTGAGTCCAAATTGCTTCTCTCATCTTGTCTCTCATATGGCAACACTAGCTAGTGGAACAACATGTTTTAAGCCCTATATATGTTAAGTATTGCATTGCCTTGTTCCGTAGGAACGATTCATGCATCATGTCATATTCACTTAAGTAAATAAATGAGTTCGTTGGGATAGTGTACCTATACCTTTTCTTGCTAGCCTTTCTCATCTATAACCTCTTGTCCAGATATGGCTCGCATCAAGCTGACCGCCCGCAAGTCGACTGGACCGAACGGTGTGCCGCGTCACCAGCTGGCGCCACGCACCGGAGAAGAGACTGGAGAATCCTCCAATGGTCGTCGTTTTCCCCGCCGCACCCGCAAGAACCTGAAGGAGGAAATCAAGAATCTGAAGGCTGAGATAGAGAACATGGAGCATGACTTCTACCTTTCCCGCCTGGAGTTCTACGAGGCACGAGCTGCTCTTGAGGAAGCTAACCAGAATGTGGTTCGCGCTATCCAGCAGCGTGATGCAACATGGATCCGAGAGGATGTCACCAGAGCCCAGCTCCATGGATTGCAGCAGTACACCGCCCAGATCGAGCAGTTCAATGATATGCTTCATGAAGAAGTACACCAGCTGCACAACCAGCTTCACCCCGTGATTCCACCAGTTGTTGAGGACCCCGAAGACGGAGTCGTGGAGGAACCTGAAGTGGAACACGAGCCCGATCAGAATGAGGAAGTGGAACCTGCTGAAGATGTCCACGTTGAAGATGAAGATGAGGAGGAAGAGCCTGAGCTTATCATCGAGGATGATGATGATGACGAAGAGTTGATCTTCATCGATGACGACTAGACTCCTTGTGTCTGTACCATCTGCTTACCTAAAACCTTAGGCTAGGTTTGGGGGCGTTAGTCTGTCAGTTGCCAAGTCTGGCATGTATCTTTCTTTTCGTACCTTTTCCCTTATCAGTCTGTTGTCATCTTTATCAAGCCAGCTATCTTTGTATCAATGAAGCTATCAATCGGTCGTTTCAGAACCTTTGTCCATATATGCTGAGTTCCGAGTTGCTTATACAGATGCCTGTGAACACCCGTACCGGAGCTGGAGGTTCTGATGATGCCAACATCCCAAACCCTCCACCTGTACCAGCTACCCTAGCAGATGCCATTGCAGCCCTGGCCGCCGCTGCCAATCTGATGGCTCAGAACCAAGGACAGCAGAATGTTGGTCACCGTGGTCGTCACAACCAAGAGACCACCTATGTGGATTTCACTGAAACCCGTCCACCGGTTTTCACCAGAGCCGATGAACCCCTCGAAGCTGACGATTGGCTCCGCACCATGGAGCAGAAGTTTGGTCTCATCCGATGCACTGAAATCCAGAAGCCCCGGTTTGCTTCGCAGCAGCTTCGTGGCCCAGCAAGTGCTTGGTATGCCAATCTCTTGGCTGCCCAGCCTGAAGGTCATGAGTTGACCTGGGAAGAGTTCCGCACCGCTTTCCGTGCACACCACATCCCATCAGGTCTGATGAAGATGAAGCTTGATCAGTTCCTGGCTCTCCAACAGAAAGACTCCACAGTCATGCAGTATGTGGGTCAATTCAACCATCTGAGTCAGTATGCAGCGGAATATGTCAACACGGATGAGAAGAAGAGAGACTGTTTTCTTAGAGGACTGCACCCGAAGATCCGCAGGAGCTTGTCCAATAACCTGACTGGGTCTTATCACGATGTTGTTGACCGGGCTGTTGCTTTTGAAGAAAGCAATCGCCAGTACCAGGAAGAGAAGAAGAAGAAGAAAGCAGGGTCAAGCAGCTTCTCTGGCGGTCACAAACGCCAGAGAATCATCTATCACCCCAGCCACCACCACAATCGTCTACCTTACCCCAACCAGCAAGTGGTCGTCCGTACCGCGGCCACCACCCATAATGCCAACCAGCAGAGTGCCACACAGCCGAACGCCCCAGGTGTTCGTATCACCACCCCACAAACCGCCTATAACCATCCCTGCTACAACTGTGGTCAACTTGGCCACTGGTCTCGCGAGTGCCCAAAGCCCAAGAAGCCTGCTCAGAACTTTCAGAAGGGTCCTGGAGGACCACAGCAGCAGCAACACCGTGCTCCACAGCAGCAAGTGCAGAAGGGCAAGTTCGTCAAGAAGCACGGGCAAGTCTACTACACCACTGTCAGCGATATTCCAGAAGGGGAGCCCGTCATGATCGGTAGGTTTCCCGTTGCCAATCATCCTGCAGTTGTGTTGTTTGATTCTGGTGCATCGCATTCTTTCATCAGTCGTACCTTCGTCTCTAAGCATGACATATCAATTGAGGAGTTGAAAGAAAGTTTTTGCATTTTATCGCCTGGAGGGCGTATAAACACCAAAGAGGTGGTTCGCAGTATACCAGTGATGTTGGGAAATCATGCGTTCCCTACCACCATGATAGTGTTGAAAGATCAGGAGATAGATGTCATTTTAGGCATGAATTGGATGTGCCAGTATAAGGCCATGCTTGACATTCTGAGTAGAGTTGTGAGAGTGGATGTTCCTAACAGTACCTCGAAACTCCTTCTCCAACTTCCTATGCCTTCAAAACCAGCCACTACACAGCTAAATGCTACCTATGATCAAGGGATTCGAGACATCCCTGTAGTCTGTGAGTTCCCTGATGTCTTTCCTGAAGACTTACCGGGTCTACCTCCTGACCGTGACGTTGAGTTTGCCATAGAGCTAAAGCCCGGGACTGCTCCTATATCCCGCAGAGCTTATCGAATGCCTCCCAGAGAGTTGGCAGAACTAAAAATCCAATTACAAGATTTGTTGGACAAGGGTTTCATTCGCCCAAGCTCGTCTCCTTGGGGCTGTCCTGCAATCTTTGTAAAGAAGAAAGACAAGACTCTCAGAATGTGCATTGATTATCGCCCACTCAATGAGGTCACCATCAAAAACAAATATCCCTTGCCTCGGATTGATCTTCTCTTTGACCAGTTAGCTGGAGCCAAAGTATTCTCCAAGATCGATCTCAGATCCGGCTACCACCAAATAAAGATTCGTCCTGAAGATATTCCTAAAACAGCTTTCACCACCCGATACGGCCTATATGAGTACTTGGTCATGTCCTTCGGTTTGACCAATGCACCCGCTCATTTCATGTACCTCATGAACTCTGTTTTCATGCCAGAGCTTGATAAATTCATGGTCGTGTTCATTGACGACATCCTTGTCTACTCAAAAACCCCTGAAGATCATGCCGAACATCTTCGTATCGTTCTATCCCGTCTCAGAGACCATCAGCTCTATGCTAAGTTCAGTAAATGTGAGTTCTGGTTAGATCAGATACAGTTTCTTGGTCATGTCCTATCCGCTGAAGGTGTGTCAGTCGACCCCGGAAAAGTATCAGATATCCTGGATTGGAAGCCACCTACCTCTGTTCACAAGGTCCGCAGTTTTATGGGAATGGCTGGATATTATCGTCGATTCATCCCAGATTTCTCCAGAATCGCCAAGCCTATCACCGAGTTGCTGAAGAGTTCTGTGAAGTTCTTTTGGTCACCAGCTTGTGAACAAGCTTTTCAGACTTTGAAGAAGTTGTTAACCACGTCACCAGTGCTAGCTCAGCCAAACGTCGAGAAGCCCTTTGATGTCTACTGTGATGCATCTGGTACTGGTTTGGGTTGCGTGTTGATGCAAGAAGGAAGAGTGATCGCTTATGCCTCGCGGCAGCTTAAGCGACATGAGGAAAATTATCCAACTCATGATCTTGAGTTAGCAGCAGTGGTTCATGCCTTGAAGATATGGCGTCATTATCTGTTGGGCAGTACCTGCAATGTGTACACAGATCACAAGAGCCTGAAGTATATCTTCACCCAAGAAGAGCTGAACATGAGGCAGCGAAGATGGCTTGAGTTAATCAAGGACTATGATATCGAAGTGCATTACCATCCGGGTAAGGCGAATGTGGTCGCCGATGCACTCAGTCGCAAGTCATACTGTAACTGTCTGGTTATGAAATCCTATGAATCTTCCCTATGCTATGAACTAGAGAAGCTGGGTATTGAAATGGTTCCACAAGGAAGTCTAGGCAATGTCAGAGTAGAAACCTCTATCAGAGAACAGATCATAGCTGCACAGAAAGATAACCCCGGAATCAAGCACATCATCGAAAAGGTTCGAGCTAGAAAAGCCGACTGTTTCAGGATTGATGATGAAGGAGTGGTATGGTTCAAGAACCGTCTGGTAGTTCCCAAGGTACCCGAGCTGAGACAGATAATCCTTGATGAAGCACACTCAACCAGATTTGCCATCCATCCTGGCAGCAACAAGATGTACCAAGACTTGAAGCAAAAATTCTGGTGGACAAAGATAAAGATCGAAATCGCTCGACATGTCGCTCGTTGCGATACATGTCAGAAAGTCAAGGCTGTGCATATGAAACCCGGAGGAGAGCTGCAACCTTTGTCAGTACCTGGTTGGAAATGGGAGGATATCAGCATGGATTTTATCAATGGATTACCCAAGACTCAAAAGGGATTCGATTCCATTTGGGTGATAGTGGACCGTCTCACGAAGCAAGCTCACTTCCTACCGGTCAAAACAAGTTATACCGCCCCAACTTATGCCACCTTATACAAGAACAACATAGTGAAGCTCCATGGCATCCCCAAGACCATCATCTCAGATCGTGGTACTCAGTTTGTCGCTAAGTTCTGGAAAGCGTTCCATGCCTCACTTGGAACCAAGCTCTTGTATAGCACGGCTTATCATCCGCAAACTGATGGACAGACTGAGAGAGTCAACCAAGTGTTAGAAGATATGTTGAGAGCCTGTGTGCTTACCTTCGCAGATACTTGGGATCAGTGTTTGCCCTTGGCAGAGTTCTCATATAATAACAGTTACCAAGAGAGCATCAAAATGGCACCCTTTGAAGCACTGTACGGTCGTCGTTGTCGTACACCTCTCAATTGGTCTGAGCCCGGAGAGAGAGAATTCTTTGGAGTTGACCTAGTAAAAGATATGGAAGAGAAAGTCAAGCATATACAAGAGAACATGAAGATTGCACAGTCTCGACAGAAAAGTTATGCTGACAAGAAACGTCGACCTCTGCAGTTCCAGATTGGAGATTATGTGTACCTGAAGGTCTCACCCACTAAAGGAGTCACTCGTTTTGGAGTCAAAGGAAAGTTAGCACCCCGCTACATTGGTCCCTTTGAGATTCTGGATCGTTGTGGCAAGGTCGCTTACAAGTTAAGTTTGCCCGATCATCTTTCAGCAGTTCATAATGTGTTTCATGTCTCCCAACTCAAGAAGTGTCTCCGAGTACCTGAACATATGGTTGAAGTTGAAGGCGTTGAGCTAGAACCAGATCTGTCATACACTGAGTATCCAGTTCGCGTGTTGGATCACAAGGATCGTGTTACCCGAAGAACCACCACAAGATGGTACAAGATCCAGTGGAACCAGCACTCTGAAGAAGAAGCCACCTGGGAATCCGAAGACTTCTTAGCAAAGAACTATCCCGACTTTCTCGAATCTCTATAGATGTAAGGTTTTGCCTTTTCCTTCTTAAGACGTGGAATCTCGGGGCGAGATTTCTTTTAGGGGGGAAGGCTGTAACACCCCTGGTGTTTAAATGTAATTAACTTGACATGTCATCATCTTAAGCATTAATCATTTCCTGTGATGCATTTGATTTGCCTAATTACTATGCTTTGATTCCCTTTCCAAAAACCCTAAAAGCCCAATTCTCTCTATAAGGGCAAAATGGTAATTTCACCTCTGTGCCTAGTTCTATTTAATTCTTGTTCAAATTTAGTGCCCTGATGTTTGCTGCTTTGATCAAAGTTCAAAAATCAGTTTTGATTTGATTTTCCCTTTTGCAAAACCCTGATTTCCAAACCCTGGATTTTTATCCCTCTTTTTGTAATTCAAAATTATTCAGAATTTGAGGTTGGTCCAAAAAGCAAAGTTGTAGATCTGGCCAAGAGAAACAACTTTGGTATTTACAGATTTTCAAAGTTCTATATAAAATTTGAAGTAATTTCAAATTCATTCAAACTCCAGTTTTTGTCCCTTTTTGAGTTTTCAAAATTAATTCAAGAACTATTGAGTTTCAGAAAAAGTGTATATTAGCAAAGTTGTAGGTTTTGTCAAATGGAACAACTTTCCTATATGAAAATTTTCAAGTTTCAGTTTGAAATCCAAAGTAATTTTGATTTGAATCAAATTTGAAAAGTGTCCCCTTTTCTGTTTTTGAATATAGTTCAAAAACTATTTGGAATTTGAAAATGTTCATATTGACAAAGTTGTAGATCTCATTTTTCTGAGCAACTTTGGTATTTTGAGTTTTTGTCGCACAGTTCAAATTTTGGGAGTTTTTTGCAAAATACAGATACTGGCCAAAAGTCAAACCCTAGCCCCTACACTGTTCTTCTTCCCGTAGAGCCAGGGGGAGGGGGGGGGGCCCGGCCATGGCGCCGGCGCTGCGCCTGCAGCGCATACGGCTGCTCCCCACGCGCCCTTATCCTGCCGCCGCTGTCTCCCTGTTCCCTCCGCGCCCGCACGCGAGCGCTGACCCTCGCTCTCGGCCCCTACAGTGTCCAGCGCGCCGCCGCCGCGTGGCCATTGTCGGCCAAGCTTGCGCACCGGCCCCGGCTGCACGCCAGCTCCTCCGCCTTAGCGCAATCGAGTGCGCACGCTCCCGCCGATCTTATCCGCGCCTCGCCGTGCTCTCTACCGGCCTCAGGCCGCGCCTATAAAAGCCCCGCCGGAGCCCCGAGCTTCTCATCCTCTCCGCCACCGTGGCCAGGCCAGTCCAGTGCCTCCGCCGCTCCACCACCTAGCTCAGAAGCTCCGCCTTGAGCTCGTGAAGCTTTCCCACCCTTCAATTTCACCTCCCCCGCCTCCAATCGCCCGGCGTAACCCCATCGTTCCCATCTCCGGCAGAAACCCGGCGAGCTCGGGTTCGTGAAATTCGCCGTCTCCGGCCATGATCATCCCTCACCGACCCCCGTGTCGTGTTCCTTGGTTCCGTGCGACTCTGACCAGGCCCTTGCGGTCTCGTGTGTTGCGCAGGGTCGTCGGAGCGCCGCTCGCCGCTCGCCGCCGAAAGAGCTCCACCGAACCACCGCCCCTCGAGCACGTGTCGAGCCTCCTTCCTCGAGCCTCACCCTCGAGCACGTGCCGAGCCACACCCTCGAGCCCTGCCTCCGATCCGTGGTAAGCACCCGAAGCCTCCAGCCTCTGCTTCCACTCCGTTTCGCCCGAGCCCAAGCCTCGAGCACACGTTTCCGTCTCGCCCGAGCCCGAGCCTCGAGCGGACAGACCCTCACCACTTCGCTCGAGCCAGGCCTCGAGCGAACTCGTGCACCCTCCGCTTCGTCGAGCTAGGCCTCGGACGGACGCTTGCTTTTCCGTCTCGCCCGAGCCTTCCGTCTCGCCCGAGCCTTCCGCTTCGCCCGAGCCTCCGGGCCAGGCCTCGGACCGAGTACTCACTTTCCGACTCGCCCGAGCCCGTTTCGCCCGAGCCCTTCATAGAAGGAGCACAGTGCTCTTTTTCCTTTTTGGGGAGTTGTGAATAGTGTTCTGTTTTCTCTTTTTTTGCGTGAATTAATCTGTTGTTCCTTAAATGCTGAGAAAATTATGGTATGCTCCTTGCACTGTGTAGTATTTTATAAAAATATGAAACTTGACTTTTCTGCAAGAATTTGAAAATGTAAAATCCCTCTTTTAATTAATAAATGGATAGTTTTGGATTTTTAGAAAATCATTTATAACTCCACAAATCTTGAGATAAATTTTTGTGACCTTGTTATAACATGCTGAACCTCTGGTAAAATTTTGAAGTCTTTTAGAACGAGTTGATTTTTGAGCATTTATCTTTAATTGTTAAATAGTGCCTTTTGTTAATTAATGTCTGGAATTATTTGAGCATCTTAATGACCTCCAAAAATTATAAAATTTGTTTTGCCATCTGTTTATGCCTTAATGAACTTATGTGATTAATTTGGTAATTTTTGGAGCAACTTCATAAAATGACCTTTTAAATAAATTAAGGAAAATAGAAAAGATGGATTACGGTTGGTAATAAGTGTTTAATGATGTGATCTTTGGATTGATTGATGTTCATAGACCCCTACCCTTTGGTCTATGATGTTTGTGATGCTTGGATGATGCTTAGGATAATTATAATAAGGTCTAGTTTAATCAATATTGCTTAAGGAAGAAATGGTTACCTTTTATGCTCAACCTAGATTTCGATTATACCTTGCCTAAGAGTAATCTAGAATCAGTAGAATTGTCTTGCACCATAAGTCCATATCATCATTCTCATGAGCATTCATCATTGCATCCGTATAGTTGATGAAGAAGGTACCAGAGTCGAGGCCGCTGTTGACGAACCAACTCCCGAGGCGACCCCGAGCTCCAACACCTATACCTACCCTGAGTCTGCTCTCTTTGCCATCCAAGGCAAGCCCCGGTGCATTTAACCCTTTCCTTGAATTTTATAAAATGATTTCCTTAAATGCTTTTGAGTTAAATTATTGCATTAGGTTTATAGGAGTTGTGTGCTATCCTAATTGATGCACTATCCACCTTGACCACTGATACATCCGATACCTGCTTTTCAAAAGTATTTGAAAAATGCTTAGCAATGCTTATTGAATTAGACTTTGCAATAAAATGCCAATTTTAAAAGTGTGATCACTTAAGGAATGTTTATGGGAATTTTGGTCTTACTCCCCGGCTGTTCGCTAGGTATCTGATCCGTACCTAGTTAATAGCGAGGAGAGGTTGTCCGAGCGTACGGTGCCGTCATGTTGTAGTCCGGGACTCAACAGTTGACACCGACCGGGACATGGTTGAAAAACTGACAGGACTATTACGCTTGGGTGAGATATGACCAAGGTATAGTTCTGGCTGGAAAATTAGGGACCATCCGTATGGGGGTCTGCTGGTCAAGACTTGTAACTATTCACATACTACGGAAAGCTCTGGCTCCGAGGAATCCTTTATTGGACCGACAACCGCGCACTGGGAGTGGAGAGATGGCGGAAGTAGCATGTACCCACGTGGGTTAAAGTCCCGGATTGGTGTGGTGTACTGTACTTCCAGGTGGCGTAGGACCGGGCCCAATCTTGGAGGAATCGTGGTAGACGAGTTGGCATATGCAAGCTTGGGTGCTACATATGCAGTGTGGATAGGGATCCTCAGCTGAGTATTATTTATCCGGATTAACGTTGCTCCTCGGTTATGGAGACTTGGTCCACTGACTGTCAACGGAGAGTGGTTCTCAACTAGGAATGTTTTGAAATGTAAAATGAATCATGAATGATGAAGAATTGAGAAATACTGAATCTTTCAAAAATAAAATAAGGTTTACAAAAATGCTTTTCTGCAAAATACTTGATCTTGCTTAAGCCTTACCTTGACTACCCTAAGCCTCTCATTCCTGAGTCTTCTCCCTTTTTCTTTAGTCGGGTAAGTCTTGTTGAGTACCCCAGTACTCAGGGTTTGTTACCCATGTTGCAGGTATGCCTGAAACCCCGATGTGTCTCGCACCCTGTTGCGTGACCTTCATCCAGGAAGAGGCCGATGAGTAAACGTGCACCCTCGGGCTGGGTGTTACATGTATCGTTATGTTAATGTTTCTGCTACGTTGTCTACTTTGAATCACCCGAACAATGGTTTGTAATAACCGTACTCCTTACCTCATTTGAAACCTCGTTTTGTAAAACTAATGTTATTTAAGTCTTCCGCTCTTTATTCCGATGTTATTTGTAAAAGTATGCAATGTTGTAACCGAATTGTGAGATGATCCTGCGGACATTGGGCGCTGATGTAGCCCGGTGGCGAACAGGTCTTAATCACATGGAACATGGGTTCGGCTGTCAGAGGTTGACAGGGACACGTGGGCCATAGGATTAGGGTCGTTCCGTCACACGGTGGGACGAGCGCTACGCACCCTTCCTACGGCGCGCGAGCTTCTTGGTGCTAGCCCGCGTTGCCAACGACGTGGTGTTGCAGCTCGACCCCGCGCTCCTCACCGCGTTGGCGGACAGGTGGCGTCCCGAGACGCACACCTTCCACCTAGCCTGTGGGGAGATGACCGTGACGTTACAGGACGTGGCCAAGATTTTTGGTCTACGCCTGGCAGGCCTCCCCGTGACGGGGATTCTTGACACCGACACGTGGATGGACACCGTCCACCAGTTCTGTGGCCGTAGGCCCCCCGACGACGCAGACGCTAAGAGGAACAAGTAAGCTAATTTTTTTTCTAATTTAGTTGCATACGATTGCTACTATCATTTCCTAACTTTTACTTTTTTAAAACAAACAGGAAGACTACTGGGGTGCCTTCGTCGTGGATCACCGAGCACTTTTCGTATTGCCCCCCAACGTTGACCCACAGGTAGTTGAGAGGTATGCCAGAGTGTGGCTGTGGCACTTTATTGGGGCGTTCCTGTTTCCCGACTCATCGGGGAACACGATCAGCTAGATGTTCGTCCCCATCCTCGCACAGCCGTGGGAGAACATCGCCGGCTACAGCTGGGGGAGCGCAGTTCTAGCATGGCTGTACAGACAACTGTGCGAGGGGTGCCGGCGGATGCAGGCCTCGTCTAGCTTGGGAGGGTGCCTGCCCCTGCTCCAGGTTTGGGCCTGGCAGCGGCTGCCTGTGGGTCGTCCCCGTGTACGAGAGGAGGCGGTAAGTACATACCTCTTGCATGCGTGTGCTTTTACAAATTTACAGTCATTTAACTGATTCGAATTGGAATGCAGGTGTGGAGGCACCCGGACACCCGACCCACTGCTCTGTTTGTCTGGTCCACGGCAGAGGCAGTTAGAGGCAACCCCCAGCGCCGCTACCACCTGTACACGGACTTGCTGGACGTCCTGACACAGCACTAGGTAATTCCAGAATGAGTTCAATTTTTTATATTGAAAAAGGAACATGACTAACTATGTTTGTTCATTACAAACAGGTCAGTTGGGACCCCTGGGACCTGTACGACAACGTGTTCGACCCCGCCATAGAGCTGGACCGTGTAGATTGGCGTTGCACCGTCCCTCTTATCTGCTTCTACGTGGTCGAGATGCACTTGCCCATCAGGGTGATGCGTCAGTTCGGCCTACGACAGGAGTTTCCTCCACCTCTGATTAGCACGGATCAGAGGTTGCACAAGTAAGTATCCTCCACAGTGTTGTTCTATTACTCTAGTAAATTCTATCTTATGCTCTAACAGATGGGTTTCCTTTGCAATGCAGGGTGAAGCGCCAAAGCAGACGGAAGAATCCCGTTGATTGGCGCGCGGAGCACGACAAACAGGTACCAGCAGGACGTTGACGACGGCGAGCCGTACGACCAGGGCGTCTTCGACCAGTACCTACAGTGGCTGCACCGGAGCACCAGGTTGCACATTAAGCCACCGTACTACGAGGCCACCGCTGAGGACGAGTCGGACGACGACGAGGACCCGTACGATGCTACCACTAGGGCTTCGACTCAGCCTGACAGAGCCCCTCTACAAAGCTACGTGGTAATATATCATGCCCTTCAACTATTGTTTGTGTTTCTGTACTTGTTGCACTTACCCCCTGGTCTTGTGTCGGCAGGCGTCGCAGCTGTCTTGGTACTCCGACGAGGCAGCGCAGCTTATACACCACACCAGCTCTACTGGGAACCACGGCCCGGTACAAGCTTTTCTGCAGGTATCATAACACATTCGAACCGCACTTGTAAATCTTAAGAATTCATAAACTGTACTAATATATATTATTTTCTTATTTGCAGAAAATCAGGAAGGGCTGCAGGAAGCTTGCTCAGAAGCTTGGGTGCATGGACACAGCGTGGGCCCCACCGCACCTTCCTCAGCCTTCGAGCCCTTTGGTGTCAGACACTGTCCCAGCAGCAGCAGCGTCGTCCGACGCTCGGACGGGAGGCACTTCTGCGGATCCACGCGGAAAGGGCCCCACTGCAGAGGAGCAGCCCGAGGAGGAGGGGGAGGAGGAGGAGGACGAGGAGCAGTACGTCGAGCGCACGACACCACCCTACACGGCTAGTGCAGGCTACATGGCCCTCGGCCATAGCTCGCACTACGCTGGAGGGTCCTCCTCCAGAGGTGGCCTGGACGACACGGCGTGGCAGGTACCTGGTGCTTACGACTACCCTAGTGGCTACTACACCGGCCCTGGCTGGCAGCCTTGGCCAGAGCAGGGCGCAGCACAGGAGCTGGGGTACTCACAGCTAGGTGGAGCTCCACTACCTACTCAGGAGGATGTGCAGGTACATAAGTTGACCGCTATACATTTAAGTTCGTCAGATATATTTAAGTTGTTTGCTAACATTTATTTTGAATGTTGCAGGGACCTAGTCAGACGCAGGGGTCACCACGCCGGCAGCCACGCGCACGAGACCGCACGGACGTCACGTTCACGCCGAACATGGACCTGTCGCAGCCGAGGCGTCGGAGGCGGCCTCGTCAGCCGTAGACACCTAGCTAGGCTTAGTGTTAGACTATATGGATAGGTGATGTATTTGTTAGATAACTTGTTTGAGAACCCTATTATGTACTTCGTGGAGCCTGAGCCACTAAGCCTGGTTTTTATGACCGCTATTATGTTTCCGTTTATTCAAATTGTGTCAATGTTTGGTTCCTTGTTATTCCGTTTGCGGAAAAAGACAGGAAAAACGGAAAAACACATTCGATCAAACAGAGACAACACATTAGGACAAAGATCGATCAGGAACTCGACCGGTCGGTGGGAAACCTTGGGGCTTTGCCTGCTGCAAAACTTCTTGAGGCTTTGCTGCGCCAACCCTGGGGGCGCGGCTGACGCTTTTGCCACGCCAGGAGGGGTGGCGCGGCTAATGCATTAGCCGCGCCATCCCGCCTGGCGCGGCTAATGCATCAGCCGCGCCCCCAGGGTTGGCGCGGCAAAAGCTGGCATCTTGTTGCACAGCCTTTTCAGTGTCGTGTCCTGTCCTCATAAGTGCTCTGCAGTTTTGATTCCCATAGACTTTTCAGTGTATAGGCTTTTCAGTGTATAGGCTTTTCAGTATATAGGCTTTTCAGTGATTAGATTTTTCAGCGAATAGCCTTTTCAGTTGCATTAACTACACACTCACAATGCAGCTGAGATAATTCACAAGTTCAAAACCAGGGCTCCGCCTATATAAACCCATCAGCGCCTTGCATATTCAACAACTTCAGCAGAGCTTGCGAGGTTCGTAGTAGAGATGTCTGGAGGTTCGTCCAAAGGCGGGAGAGGAAAGGGTGGGAGGAAGGGACCTCCCATTGTGTGGGAGGGATCTCTTGGTCCTGATTTCTTCTTAGAGGCACTATATGACTTTCCCGTTGAGAGCAAAAAGGATTTCAGCCGGGACCGTCCTCTTAGGGGATACGATAACCGTTTAGAGGACTGGCCAAAATGCCGCCATGGTGAGGACTGTTTGGTGCAGATGCTCCACGACGACCTAGAGGCAGGCCGACGTTTCTTCAAATGCCCGCGAGCATGGGTAACTTTATTTAATTGTTGTTGCTATGCCTCTCATGTTTGCTAATACTTAGTCATTTTGTGAATGTCAGTCTTCTATTTCCGAAGAAAACTGCGGCTTCACCAGATGGGTGGATCCTCCTCCAATATGGCCGCATCAGGAATACATCTATTATCTGCAGCGTCGTATCGACGATCTTGAAAGAGAAGTTAAAAGCATGCTCAAGGACTATGATGATGACGACAGCGATGCAGGCGGTTTAGATGAAGCAATATGCCTTGATCCATATTGCAACTGCCCGCATCACAAGAACAAGGGGCCTCCACCGCCGCCCCCACCACCGCCACCACCACCACCACCCGCAATGGGAGGCTATTACGGAGAAGGGTCTACTCAGTTTGCTATGTGGGACGGCTTCTAGACTACTTAGACCACTATGTGTGTGTTGTGTTGTGCCAATCAATTACCTAAGGCATGTTAGGATTAGTCTAGGACCTTTTAACCAAGTTACGGTAAAAGGTCCTCACATGCCATGTACTAGTTTGTTATTCGTGTAATGGTTTGCTTTATTCTATTTCGTACTTTATCCCACAAAAAATCAATGACACATGAACTACCGCAAACAATACAACAACATATAATAAAGCCGAACAAAGTGCAGTTCAAGACTACATAATCGAGGATCCGAAATAAACGGTACACGGAAGTACAAACCAACAGTACAATACACTAACAAGTCCACCAAATGACAACGATGTTCATTACTCAATAATGACTACTGAACCTACCACACTACTGAGTGCAACGAGGCCACTTTCCCTTCCTCACAGCATCCGGATCCTGCTCCATGGCAGCCTTGGCACGGCGCACACGCTCAAGCCTCTTCTCCCTCTCCCCCCTACGCTTAGCTGCATCCCTCATTCTTGCCTCTTCCTCATGCTGCTTTTGTGCTGCCTCTTCTTTGCGTCTCTTCTCCAAACGCTCCTTGTCCTCCGCAGCCCACTTTTTCATCCTCTCTACGTGCTCCTTGTCCTCCGGCTTCATCTCAGTGTCGATCCACTGCTCGAAGTCACATAGTGGTGGAGGCTCCTGCAAAATACGACTACGTCAATTAGGTAATAAAATATAAATGATTTGTCATTCATGTATAGAACAAGTCATCAGCTTCTCACCATCAGTCCAATACGGATCTGTTTAGGTGTAGGGTCAAAGGCATAATTCTCACACATCCAATACCTCTGACCGTATGTGTGCTCCTCATCAGATATTGCGACCTTACAATCATCGCCGCAGTAGCACATGGGCACCGGAACACCGCTAGGTAATGGCAAACGGGCAAAGGCATTGCCCGTGAGAGGCTGCCTACAATCATCAACGCAATAACAAATAAACATAACACAAAATTACTTCATTACAAATAAATAATGTACCGATCTTACCTTGCCTTACTAGCTTTGCCACGCCGCGGCATCCTAACAATAAAAAATATGTCAACATTACACATACATTCATGATTAATTATAAATCTACGTAATGGCCTAACAAATATTACACAAATAAATGTACACAAATTGAAGAAAATATTAAGCAAAATAGATCTAAAAAGTCTAACACATGAACAAATCCATCATTAGTTAACAACTAACGTAACGACAATTTCAAAATAAATTTTGTCTACAAACCCTAACTTAGAAAAAAATGATTCAATCAAACACTGCAAATATAGATAAAGAACAGAAATATGGAGATGAAAATACCTCTTGTGCAGAGACAACAAGTTTGATTGAGGGAGATGAAGAGAGGAGGAATGAAATGGAATGGATTGGATTGGATTGAATTGGATTGGGAGTAGAAGAGAAAGAGGAGGCTGCTGCAGGCCGCGCGGCCAGATCTAGATGGGCTTTGCCGCGCCACCCCGCCTGGCGCGGCAAAGACGATGAACGCGCCAGGCCGCGTGGCGCGGCAAACGCACTAGCCGCGCCAGCCCGCCTGGCGCGGCAAACTGACAGGCGGGGCCCGCCCGGGCCTGCGTGGCCGGGCGGTGCCACGGTGGCACTTTTGCCGCGCCGCCATGCATGGCGCGGCTAACGCTTTTGCCGCGCCATTGGGGACGGCGCGGCAAAAGGGTTAGTTTTGCAAAAAAAAAATAGACACTGTTATTTATGAAATTTTTTATTTAATTAGGTTATTAATAAAAAAAATTCCTGTTTTTCATCTTCGTTTTGATGTACGGAATTCAGCCATTCAGGCATGACGACTGCGTGAAGGAAAAGCTTGTACAGACCCAGCTACTCCGAAACAACTTCCTCATGCTCGAGAGGGAGAGCGAGAGAGGGACAGGTGTATGGACGGGACAATAACTGGGGCTCGTCGGACGTCGGTACATGATTGATTGATTACACGAAAGCTTGCATGCACGACGCTTATGGTAGCCATCCCCCGGCCTGTATCAATCTCCAGGGTGTCATGGTCATGGATACACTACAGTACAGTACACCTTTTAGGTAGCAGTCGCGGGCGTGCGTGCATGTACCTGTACATTACTGGCCGTACCCTGCTATAACACAGGAAAAGGGCTGACCCGATGAAGTCATTTTTCTCCGGCGGTAGCAGTAGCAGTTGCGAGTACAACCGGACTCCACAGGAGTTGTTGCAACAGCACGAGTTCAGTGCTGCAGGAGAACATCTCGGCGCGCGTCGGCGGTGGAGCACTAGGGCTGGGGCGGCAGCGAGACGACACGGCGTGACGACAGAGCTGCTGCCCCGACGGAGGAAATAGTGGGAGCAGCGGCGCAGCAGGTGCGTGCAGCGCCGCAGTGGAGCCGAAGTTTTTCCAATTGCCTGGCGGCCATGGCCCTTTGGCAGGGAAGAGACACAACACCTGACCAAGAATCCGGGTCCGGGCCGAGCAGAATGCCAAATTGGCGTGCCGACCCGTGGCTGTGGCTAATTTGTGTCGCCCCCGCCCCGGATGTCAGCAGCGTACGTCGTCTGGCCCCCGCCATTCAAGGCCGCGCTCCAAGTCCGAGCTGGACCGATAACCTCCCGCCTCTGGTTTCGTTTGGTGGTGTGGCTTTGCCCCGCCCACTGTATGGACGGCAGAACTCGGACCACGCCGCGCGGATCATCGACTCTCCTCGCCCGCGGCGGATTTTGATGCGCGCCCTGAAGATTTGATAGGTTTCGTGCTGTGTTGTTTGTGGACGGGAAGACCATTTTGTTTCAGCATCAGAGATTCAGAGCCACCATGTGTGTCCCATGTGAACGTGGACCGGATCGCCGGAGGTCGGAGGACTAGCTAATGCTAGGGTAGTCTAGGGAGCAATGAGTGCGCCAGCGTGGAATGGTGCTGGTGCTGTACTCTACTAGTAAAAGTCTCTAATGCTCCGTCTAACACTACTAGTAGTACTAGGTACGTTGGGATAGATAAGAGTCATACCTGTTTCGTATACAGTAGTATGATTTGAATTTAAAAGCTAAACAAGCGATTTTTTTATTTTTTGCTACATACCAAAAAATGGATCAGAGTACATTATTTTATTTTTATTTTGTTTTGATCGTGCTTTTCTTAAGAGTAGCACTGTAATTACACTATCCCAGCGAGGTGGAGCAGATGTTTCATGTTTCGAGCAGGAGAATCGACACAGTGCCTGCTACATCAAAGTGGCATGTGGTGGGATTAGCCCGACCAACCGATCTGCATTTCCTACTTTTGCCGTTTTAGCTAGCACACGTAGCCTCAGCAAACGTAACCTAGCGGATCGAGCAGGAACAAAACTTCGGTCGATCACATCAACGTATTAACCAGTATACATGTTGGACCATCTAGAAGGGCCCTCTGGCAGGTCATGTCCTTTTCCAAATGGCAGGCAGGCATATGATTCCGCGTAGGACAAGGACGCGACGCAAGAGAGGAGGAACCGGAACGCCGATGTGAATGCGTTTAGGCATGAGGCCGCATTAGGTCGGTCTGCTGTCCCTGGTAGGCCTATAAATGGCGCTCGAATAAAGAAAGGGCCCATTCGGGTCCGGTCCAAAATAGCCCGATCGCGAAAGGCCAACGACGGTCAGGTACTCAGGTTGCTTTTCTAGCTAGCGCGCTCCACGGTTTTCTAATTGAAACTAGGGGGATGGGTCCGGCCGGAGCTGCTTGGCCGAGGTCGAGGGCCCGAAAACATCTTGCATAGCATTCCTTCCTACGTCCGGCCGGCGAGCGGCGACGTGCCACCAACCTCGCATGTCGCATGCACCACCACCCTCACGTCCCGCGAGGAGCACGTACAGTAAATGTAAGTTGCGTGGTTTAGTGTCAGGGCAGGGACGACATCCGGGTCACCAGGTGACATGGTAGTAAACTATACATCCAAAGCAACCACTACTAGACAACATGCCTTTGGACGATCTATCAATTGAGCTTTAGTCTCGGCCAAAAATTGTGTCCGGGGCTAAAAAACTTTAGTCTCGGTTGGTAATACCAACCGGGGCTAAAGGTGAATCTTAAGCCCCGGTTGGTATTACCTACCCGGACTAAAGGTCCTGGACCTTTAGTCCGGTTGGTAATACCAACCGAGGCTAAAGGGTGAATCAATTGAGCTTTAGTCTCGGCCAAAAATTGTGTCCGGGGCTAAAAACCTTTAGTCCGGTTGGTAATACCAACCGGGGCTAAATGTGAATTTTTAGCCCCGGTTGGTATTACCAACCGGACTAAAGGTCCTGGACCTTTAGTCCCGGTTGGTAACACCAACCGAGACTAAAGGGTGAACCTTTACCAACCGGGGCTAAAGGTCCTTCCCGAGTGAATTCAAAAGGAAAGCGTCCAGAACTACATCGTGTGGGTTGTGTAGCTCAGTTGGTAAGCGTGCCTGAGGCGAGAGGTGCTGAGTTCGAATCTCACAGATGCACATTTATTTTTTTCTCGTGGAAACCTTTAACCCTGGTTGGAAGCACCCGGGACTAAAGGGTCCTACCTTTAGTCCCGGATTGGTAGCCCCGGTTGGGAAAACCGGGGCTAAAGGCCCTTTCCAACTGGGGCTAAAGGCCGTTTCTCCAGTAGTGGACTGTTGTCGACGTGATTTAATTTCGTTCAGGTGCAGAAGCAGTAGCGTTAAATAATGCACCGTACCCACTAATGCCTACGGTGCACGCGTGCGAGCGAGGCCCGTGCACGTGCCGGCGAGGGGGAAAAATGCATCCTGTGCCGTGCCACGGCTGCCGCGTTACGTGCAAAATCGCCAGCGTCGTACGGCTAAGTAGATCCGACGATCCGAGGTCCGAGCGTAAGTGCAAGAAGGTGCATAACTAAAACTAATACCGAGTCCGGACGAACTCGCTCGCAGAGTAGCAGCAGGCAGCCAGCCAGGCAGGAGAGGCGCGGCGACTCGATCGCGATCGCGCCGCGCGCGCCCGTCCTCGTTTGCGGCGGCGGCGGCAGCTTCTACGAAAGCAGTTACGGCAAAAGGAAGCAGTACTTCGCGGACGGGACCGGCGTGTCCCCTGCTAGCTGCGACAGGCAGTCAGGCACGACGCCACGACCTGGCGGCATGCCGATCGATGCCTGGATTTCGCCTGCAGCCAGAGGACACCCTGCTGACGTTGACCACCGCCCGAAACAGGATGCATGCCTGCAACCGCTGGCCATCATCCTCCTGTCACTCACCACGGACGGACGGTATACGTTTCGCCGTTCCGAGAAAGCACACGCGGTCCGTGCCCCGTATCTGGACGCAGCTGCGGCTGCCTGCCTCCCTCTATGCCCGTTCAAGTTCAATGCACGCTGCCCCGCCTGCTACTTGTATGGAGGAGGATTGGAGAGGCTGAGCTGCGGCGTTGACAATTTGAGAAACTCATCGCGCGCTTTTACTTTTGGATTCGAATTTGGCACAACCGCTGAAGCTTGTGAGCTAAATGGGCCAGCAAGCAGTACAACACATGGAGGCAGCAAAGGCCCAGACATTTTGGGGAATCTTTATGTTTGGCCCATATATATTTTTTCGGAACGCAGAGTATTAAGCCCAGAATCGTTCTTTACAAGGTCCCAGTTCGACGCCGCGACGCTCAGTCGTTGATGGTTGATGCGCTTCGGGAAAGTAATAAGTAATGCAGTAACTAATATCTTAATATACTAGTAGGTCCTTGTTTTTTTTTCTATTTTTATAATTGTTTAATTAATTAAACTAAGTAAGAATAAGAAAAGAAGAAATGAATATTGCCGAATCCCCTCGACACGAAGACAGAAGCCAGCCCGTGATAAGATATCCTTCCTTTTCTTCCTTCCCAATTTCATGTATACTACCCATATACAGTATAGTTTACGTACGTTGTGCTTGTACACGGTTTTTTTTTTGACGAGATTGTACTTGTACACGTTCATTTCTTGTGAAATGGATACGTTCGCTGCCATGTACCTAAAGTTCCATTGCAAAGTATCTTTATACACAGTAGAAAAAATGAATTTTTGGAATTTTGTAGTGCTTTATTTTTTTATTAAAAAAGTTAGGAGGTGTTTAGACGTTACGAATCTTGTATTTTCGAAAGTCATGTGATACCATGGTACTTTTGAGTTTAAGAAATTTTGATACTGCTATAAGAAGAGGCCTCTGAACCCCTTATTCCATAAACCATGGTAAAGTTTTCTTGATAGTTTCTCAAAATTACAACATTATTTTTTTAGAAAAAGTAAAGCATGGCAAGAGCTTTTGCTTTCTTGTAGTATTATCTTAGTAATAAAAAGACAATTTCTCTCCCTTATTTTTTTGCTAGTTAAAATAAAAGGAGAGAATCAATACATTTTACGAGGGAAACAAGGTTGCCGACCATGCATGCTTCAGCTTCACTTCACCTAGCCAATTTTGAAAAAAAAAAACTCGCGCTCATTTGAAAATCCTGTATGATCAGCCCACCTATGTAAAAACTCTATTTTCTATTTTAATAAAAAACATGCAAAAATTTTGTGTGATCGAGAAAAAAAAAAACTCCCGCTAGCAACATGTTTTATCTGCCGGGTTGATTGCATTGATTGTCTCTCAAATAGCCATATTGTTTGAACTTACAGACTGTTCCCTGACAGCTATGGTTTGTATCGTCGTGTTTGCTATAATTGAACCAGTTGATCACTAGTACTTGTTTGTCTTCTGCGGGTTTGGCATCGTTTGGTCGCTTCTGAAAACCACATTGCTGTATCCCATTTCCAAATATACCAGCAACATAGCAGTAGGAATGCCCCAAAGTTCCTGCACGGTATGCAGGTTGGGCATTGGATCGATCTCAGCTCCTTGAGTGTGCTTGAATTGTCCAACCAGAATCTGTTTTAATCTAAATCGCGCTTTAGAACCGACAAGCAGATGTACAAAAGAAGATTATGTCAGCTGCGGTACGGTCTCCATCGCGGCATGGTAGACATCACAATCCGCGATGATGCCCTTTCGTACCAGGATTAATGCCTTACATTGGATTCGTGACGGTGTAGGCAAGCGAATGAAGAACATGACACGAGGTGGCACCTTGTTTACAAGATGAATTTAGCCTAGTCCTCTAGGCTTGATTTTGTTGTTTTGAGTGTCTTATAGATCATCGAGCTGTCAAGTTCACCATTCTGCTTAAGTAGTAGGCTCTGATATGATTAGACGGTCGTGGTCCTTTTATGAAGGCATGTTGCCCTGTGATTTTCAAGGCCTGGGTGAGTTGGGTCAGCGCGATCATGGAGCGACATGTGATGAGGGAACGTCCAAGTTCACCCCAGTTGTTTGGTTTGCTTCACCGTCAACAGGAAGAGTCCGATAAAGCCCCATTCTCAACTATAATCTCGCTCGAACACATTGAAGCTAATTAAGATGACTTAATTAACAACAAAACTAATCACTCTCTCTTGGTATTCTTATTATTTTAGCAAAAACACAAAAAACCCCTCTCCAACAACTCCTTAAACCAACTTGATATATTTCCCAACTTGCTATTCAGTCTCCTCGCGCGCGTATTCTTCGCGCGTGGCCTCGACTTTGTATCGCGAGTTTCAGTGTGGACCCACCCCTCTAGCGTGACCTCGGCCAGCGCGGTGTCCACGGCGGCGGCGACGGGGCCACGACGGCGAGGCGCGGAACAGGAGGAGCGCCGCGGCCGCCTTCCACGCGACGCGCGACCTCGGCCAGCGCGGCGTCCACTGCGGCGGCGACGGGGGCCACGGCGACGAGGCGCGGAATGGGAGGAGCGTCGCGGCTTGCTGCAGCTTCTCACCGGCCAACTGCAACTTCTCACCGATGGGGAAGCTTCGACGGAGAAGTGGCGACGGCGCGGCGTCTGCTTCGCGCGCGACGGGAAGGACGGAGAGGTGGACCTTTTTTATTTTACCAAGTTGGAATAGCAAATTATTGAGAGATGTCTTTTTTTCTCTTGCCAAATAAAATAGCAATTTGCTAAAACTAAAGATATACCAAGTAATTTTTACCAAGTTGTTGGAGATGGTCTGGAATCAGGAAAAAACACAACATTGACGGGCTATATATGACGAATTCTAGTGGGTGGATATGAATGATTAGGCAAATTTGGATGTGTTTTGGACTCTGCCTGTGAAATGGAGTACCGAGCAAGTATAGTCGTCGTATATAGTCGGATGACTCGTACGTATGTAGCTATCACACCAATAGATCCATCGATTGGTGATGAGCCTTGACACAGAAATCTCCAACGCATGCAGTCGTCCTTACCATGCATGTTGATGTTGTGATGTCACTTTCTCTTGGAAAATATGCTCCTCCGATCCGGTCCGGAGTCCGGAGGGCCATGGTTTTGGCGCAGCTTGTAACCCTGCGCCATCGTCGTCCATCAGCTTGACCTTCCAAGGACTGGTACACGTGCATGTCGTACATGACGACGTGGATTGCTGCTGGCCGGATTTCTATCTTTGCCATTGAGAGCAGAGCTGAATAAGGCTGAATGTCACCGCGCATGTTCTTGCTACTCAGGCTTCACGGGTGTTGTGGCCTTACGCACATGCATGCTTTTCCAGTTTCCTGCTCAAAACATGACCATGTAAACGGCTGCCCTGCCCCCTTCAGGTGGCTCTGAACTCTGTATCCTGGGATGTCTCGATCTACTCCCTAGGGGATGTCTCGATCTACGGAGTACGTACTCCCTAGTTTCAGCTGCATGGTGTTAATGAAAGAGTCTTTTATCAAAAAAAAAAAAACTTAAAAAGGCTAGACCGACCAACGGTTGTCGGCGATACTGTGATATCTCGAGAGACGGCGGTACCGAGTACCGACTGATGGTCCAGGTTGCTGTCAATTAACGTGCAGACAGGGCACGTGTACATGATCTGCACGACTGCACCTCGTTACATTATACGTGCGGTGCACATTGCTAATGTTCTTCCTTCTTCCCCGTCGAACCCAATACTACTGCAGTTTGTTACAAGTCGAGTCGTGGCCGTGACGCCAATCTTTTTTTTTTCTTTTTTTGCCGCGGCACTCGAGTAATAACCAAGGTGGCATAGATACTGCCCCGGCATGATCGCATGAGAAGGGAGCAGCCGCGTCGTACGTACGTCGGCCATCCGGACGACTGTTGCGCCACATGGCTACTGCCCGTCTGGCCCTTGGCAATCTGGCGCTAGGGGCAGGCGGAGCCAGGTGCCTTCACATCCGCCGAAGATGACCGGAGGCTCGTAGTGGTACTGTACTGTAGGAACAACTCCGATGGGACGCAACGCAACGCAACCCCGTGGAGGTTCAGGTTCCGTCTATTCTCGGGCCAGTGGCTTTTACGGTACCTTCCGGCCGGCAGCCCTTCTCCCTCTCCCTCCCGGTGGTGGTGAGCAGCTAGTGGTGACTGGTGACCTCGCGTTCGGCGCGAGTGGACGGGTCAATGCCGCATATGCATGCTGCGGTCCGGGTGCGTACAGTACAGTACACACACGGAATAGTCGCCGGGCGGATCCAGATCTCGCTGCCTGGCATTCTGGCAACGCCTGCTCGGGCGTCGGGCCGACCGCCGACTAGTGGCGTCGCTCGGTCGCTGCCCTCCCTCCCTGTTCCTCGACGCGACCGAACTGCGTCGTCGCGCGCCGCGAGGGACCCCGTGACTTGACGACGACGGAAGGTTGAGCGAACAGGGGGATGGGGATAGGATACACCAGCAGCTGCGGTCGAAGGAGAACGATCGATTCGGGAAACCGGACGAATGACGACGACGAGTGCCGCGACAAGGCCACCACCTAATTTAACTGGTGCCTTACATTGGTTGCCAATTGGCAAGTGGCTGTGGCGCCGACGATGAGTCGCGACATATATAGGACGTGATTTCAATCGTCAGTGATGATTGAGGGGCATAGGCATTTCGATTCTGTTAAACTATACGGAGTATAGCCTATTATAATAACAAAGGTTTACATGAGGGAAGCTCTGGTGTCATGGACTGAGCACTAGACTTCGACTCGCTTGTCCACACATTCTGAGCATCCAGAGAGCCGCACTATCAACGCCAATTGCCTTGGGTCCCACACTGAGGGGTGATAGTTACAAAACAGATCTCTAGCAGTAGATCCAGAGGAGAAAACAACAGAGTACATCGAGTTACATCAGAGAGATTGAGAGAGAGAGAGTGAGAGGGTAGCAGACCGAGTGAGTCCATGGGCGTTGCGGTGGTGCTGGCGCCGGCCACGGCGTTTGCAGGAGCTCCTTGGTCGCCGCCGGTGTTGTTCGGAGTCGAGGAAGACATGCTGTGGAAGGCGGCGGCGTCGATGGGTCTTCCCGTCGCTGGCAGCGCCCCTCTCGGATCGGATTAGGGTTAAGATGTCGGTGGGGAAACTGGCTGCGCGGTCAACCTCGTACTGCGAGCCCCGACCCTCACCTTCCTTCATAGCGCTGTGCGACGGGGGCCCACCAACCACAAGGTTGGGCGCCCCCGATCAGGGCGCAGATCAAAGGCCCGTTAGGTCGTTGGGCCTAACGGCTGGGAGATCAATCCCAACATTCTCCCCCTTGATCTCTCATCATTCTTTCATTCTTATTCAAAAGTTTCAAAAATTTCCAAAGTTCAAAATTTTCAATCTTTTCTAGTCCATTCCATTCCATCACAGTCGAGTGTATCGAGCATGTCTCATCGTCACGACAATTAGTGCCGTTAGACTAACAGCCACAACACACCTTTCTGTTTTGAAATGAAACTTCCTTCTTCTTCTGGACCCTTCATGTTCGGGAATCATAGGCTCTCCCTTAAACCCATGCCGGCTAAGTGTCCTCTAAAGACACTGGGTGGAAGGCCTTTTGTAAGCGGATCCGCGAGCATTCTTTCAGTTCGTATGTGCTCAAGATTTATGATATGATCCCGAACTTTATCTTTCACAACATAATACTTTATGTCAATGTGTTTGACAGCACCACTTGACCTATTGTTGTGAGCATATTCAACAGCTGGGTTGTTGTCACAATACAACCTCAGTGGTTGTATCTTTCTATCACTTTCAATCCGGGTATGAATTTTTTAACCAATTCACCTGCCCTGTGGTCTCATAACAAGCTACAACTCGGCATACATAGTCGAGGATGTAGTCACTGTCTGTTTGGAGCTTTTCCACGATATGGCTCCTCCAGCGAGAGTAAATATGTATCCTGACGTGGATTTTCTTTCATCTCCCGCATAATTAGAATCTGAATATCCCTCTATCTCGAGGGGATATGATTTTTCATATGTCAACATGAGACCTTTCGTACCTTGCAAATAACGCAAGACTTTCTTCACTAATTTCCAATGTTCAATTCCTGGATTCTTTTGGAATCTGCCAAGTAACCCGGTAACGAAAGCAATGTCGAGGCGAGTACACACTTGAGCATATTGCAAACTTCCAACTGCCGAAGCATACGGTACCGCTTTCATTTGTTCGATTTCATATTGATTCTTGGGACACTGATGTTCCCCATATTTATCGCCCTTGACTATGGGAGCAGGTGAGGGACTGCACGCATGCATACTGAACTTCTTCAAAACCTTTTCAATGTATGCCTTCTACGATAGTCCTAAAACTCCTTTTCTTCTATCTCGGTGAATTTCAATTCCAAGACGAATGAAGCTTCACCAAGATCTTTCATATCAAAATTCGAGGACAAGAATTTCTTTGTTTCATTTAGTAGATTAACATCACTACTAGCGAGTAGGATATCATCCACATATAGGATCAAGAATATGTATTTCTCATTCTTGAATTTCATATAGACATAATTGTCCTCGACATTTTCCTTAAACCCAAAACATTTTATCGTTCTATCAAACTTCAAGTACCACTGCCTTAAAGCTTGTTTCAATCCGTAGATTGATCTTTTCAAACAGCATCCCATATTTTCTTTCTCATTTACGACAAAACCTTTCGGTTGTGCCATGTAAACGTTTTCTTCTAAATCCCCATTCAAGAATGTTGTCTTTACATCCATCTGATGTAGTTCTAAATCATAGTGGGCCACAAGTGCCATGATGATTCTGAAAGAATCTTTACATGAAACCGGGGAAAAGGTTTCATTGTAATCAATTCCTTCTCGTTGCGTAAAGCCTTTTGCCACAAGTCGCGCTTTAAATCTTTCAACTTTCCCTTAGGAGTCATATTTGGTTTTGTAGACCCATTTACAGCCCCCGTTTTGGCTCCTTTAGGAATGTTTTCTAATTCCCAAACTTTGTTCGTACTCATTGATTTCATCTCATCTTCCATGGCTTCAAACCACTTGGATGAATGATCGCTTCTCATGGCTTCTTCAAAAGTTCTTAGGTCATCTTCCATACAAAACTCTTCAGTGTCGTAGACTTCATAATCGTCTGGAATAGCTGACCTTCTGGTTCTTTGAGACCTTCTAGGGGCCTCTGGCACTTGTTCCACAACGGGCTGTTGTTGTTCTTCCTCGTGTGTGACAATCGGTTCTATAGGATCCTGTTGGACAAGTTCCATATTTTCATTTATTGTCACCACGGGACAACTAGCAACAAGTGTTGTCACCGCAGCGTCCTGGACTGCTGGTGCAACAACAACCGGTAGCGTAAAGAAAGGTTCTTGAACCATCGGAGTGGGTACATATACCCGCTTCTCCTGAAGGTTAATTTCACGCGCTACCATGCTCCCCCTGATCATGTCATTCTCCAAGAATACAGCATGCCTGGTTTCAACAAATTTCGTATGTTTGTCAGGACAATAAAATTGATATCCTTTCGATCTTTCGGGATAACCAATAAGGTGGCAGCTAACTGTCTTGGAGTCTAGCTTTCCAATGTTTGGGTTAAAAACCTTCGCCTCAGCTGGACAGCCCCACACATGCAAGTGATTAAGTGAGGGTTTTCTTCCTGTCCATAATTCATACGTTGTTTTCGGCACCGATTTGCTTGGTACTTGATTAAGTATATGTATGGCGGTTTTCAGTGCCTCCATCCATAAACTAATCGGTAGCGTGGAGTAACTTATCATGCTTCTTACCATATCTATTAAGGTACGGTTTCTTCTTTCAGCTACTCCGTTCTGCTGAGGTTCACCTGGTGTGGAATACTGAGCAACTATGTCATTTTCCTGTAGAAACCTTGCAAAAGGTCCAGGAATTTGGCCATACGGGGTATGTTGCCCATAGTACTCTCCACCACGGTCTGATCGTACTACTTTTATTTTCAAATCATGCTGATTTTCAACTTCAGCCTTGAATATTTTGAATTTATCCAATGCTTCCGATCTTTCTTTAATTGGATAAATATAGCCATAACGGGAATAATCGTCCGTGAACGTTACGAAAGAATCATAACCATCCACGCTTTTTACAGGGAACGGACCACAAATGTCCGTATGAATTATTTCTAGAATTCCCGTGCTTCATTTGGCATCTTTCTTAATTTTCTTGACATATTTTCCTTAATACAATCAATGCATTGTTCTAATTCTGAAAATTCTAAGTGCGGAAGAATTGATTCATTAACCAAACGTTCTATTCTCCCCCTCGAAATGTGGCCCAAGCGACAGTGCCACAATTTCGAAGAGTTGCAATCGATTCTCTTCCGCTTCTTGTTCGCATTTGTAGATTGGGAGTCATCCACATTCAAATTACAAATATGATTCACATTCTCATCACATACATGATTCAAAGTTTCAGCAAGAGATAATAAATAAAGTTTGTCTTGTCGGAAGGCAAGACCAACACATTCATTATTAAAGAATATCTCACACTTGCCATTACCAAAATGGCAATCAAATCCATCATCATCAAGTTTCGATACACTTATTAAATTTCTATGCAAAGAGGGAACATAAAGTACATCATGAAGTTTAAGTACAAAGCCATTCTTCAATTCTAAGGAAAAGGTTCCTACAGCTTCAACATCGGCTTGCACTCCATTCGCCACTTTAATTGTTCTTTCTCCTCTTCGCAGAGTGGTCCTCCCACTTAATCCCTGTAACGAATTCGCAACATGAATAGTTGCTCCAGAATCAATCCACCAAGGGGTTTTCGAATAACACAAAAACAGGGATTCATCTACAAAAGGTAGTCCCAGTCCATTGAACGTTTGATACTAATTTAGAGTATTAAATATAGATTAATTATAAACCTAATTGTATAGATTTAAACTAATTTGTGAGATATATTAAAACTAATTAGTCCATAATTTGATAATACAGTGCTAGTGAACATGTGTTGATGATAGATTAATTAGACTTAACAGATTCGTCTCATGAATTAGCCTTCATCTATGTAATGAGTTCAATAATTAGCTTATGTTTAGTTCTTCTAATTAGCATTCAAATATTTATTGTGAGAAATACTAAACTTTAGTCTCTAATCCCAAACACCTCCTAAATAACAAGGCTTTTTTTTTTTACTAAGCGAGCCTCACTGCTAAACAGTTCTCTTCTGCCTCGATTTATACGCGCACACTATATAGCTTCTCTAAAGGTGGGTGTGGGTTTTGCCATGAGGCAACGAAAAATGGGATGGTTGCATCTCCTCTTTTGGAGATGTCAACGTTCTTATCCAGTGTTTGGTTGCTCATGCTCGTGTTGTTTGCAATTGCAAGTTCGTCGTCCCGTGTTGGTTGTAGAAAATTAAAATCCAGGACAAGTCATCTGTTATATGGGCCTATCCCTTTGATCCCTTAAACTAAACACACAATAAATTATTAGTTTAAAATTTAATCTTTTCGATCAAAGAAGAACACGTCAACGGTGCTATATCTTTTAAAAGATAATTACGAGGTCACCGAGGCCGAGCCCATTATACCTCCGATTTGGGGGCCTCTTTCTCCTCTCCTACCGCCTCTGCCATCCTTGATGGCTGCTACTAGCTCGTCCTCCCAGCACAAAGCTGTTTTTTCTTCAAAATTTAAATAACTTGATATTCTACCTCTGTTCCAAAAAAACTTGATATTCTAGGATTCAAATTTTACAAAAGAAATATAATGGCTCAATCCACATTACTCCGCTCGTTTTAAAAACGATGTCGTTCCAGTTATCTGGAAAATTGTACACATTCATAATTAAAACAGCGTTTTTAGACAGAGGATGTAGTTTGAAGCACGATAATACGCAAAGACGACAGATAGCACAAAGATAGCAAGTGACAACATTTGCATCCATGTCCATAGTTCTTTAATTATATGAGCCCACACACATTTATTGTGGTTGGCCACCAAATGAGAGTCCGCTTTAGGCAAAGGCTCCAAACTTTATTCACGGTTTGATTTTGGCGGTTTTGATAGTGTTTTGTTAAAACAATAAACCGAAATACGATTGATAAGTTCAAACGAATAGAGACAAACACTTCAAGAGTACCTTTATATCTTTTCTTATAAATAGAAATAGAGAAATTTTTTTCTTAAAAAAACTCTAACTGTTTTTGTAGATCTCCAAATGTTGGCATGCTCTACAGTCTACTTTGAATTTTTTTTACTAGCTGAAGATGGAGAGTGGGACTCACATTTTGGAGTGTGCACAAGCACATGATTTAGAGATGGTATTGGAGGTTGGAAAGATATATAAACTATTTTTTTGTTTAGATGGTTCTTTAAACACTGATTCAGATAGAACTCGTGGAGATGCTCTAAGAACATTTCCCCTTATTTCTAATCTATCTGGAAAATTCTAGGATGTCAAGCTCATTTTTAACGAAGGGAACATATTATTAATGAAATTTTAACAATACGAGCTCCCCAAATTTAAATCTAGATGGTTTTATTTTTTTGAAGTTCAGTTGTAAACCAAAGATTCCCTTTTCCTCTGTTGTGGACATGTCGCAACCGGGGTTCGTGCGCTTGCCGTGATCTCGCCTGCACGCCCGTAGCCCCGTACTGGTCGATCGATGGCCGTATGTGGATGGACCAGGCAGGCAGGCAGGCAGCAGTGCAGCACGTAGGCACCCGCTGCGCCATTCCTCGTTCTTCGCTGCGTGTGTGCCCGTTGTAAAGGCGACCTTGTCTAAACTGTACTCACTCTGTCCATAAAAGAATTAATTTTTAGAGTTGTCTTAAGTTAAACTTTTTAAATTTTGACTAAATTTTTAGAAAAAAACCTATCAAGATTGATTGTACCAAATTTACATCATTAGCTATATCTTCGAATATATTTTCATAATGTGTCTATTTTATATCATAGATGTTATTTCTTATTTCTATAAAGTTAGTCAATGTTAAAAAAGTTTGATTGACAAGGATTGTAGGAATTGATTATTTTGTGGACAGAGGAGTAATCCGCAAAGCCTGCTTGCTGATCAAAAAGCCGCCTGTGACTGAGCACGGTAAGAAAAGGAGGACGGATTCATACAGCACAGTAAGAAAAAGGGCGACAAGCTATCTTGGGATGCCTGAACTAGTCGCAGAGTCCACTAACCGATGCGTGCGTGCCCTATCCTTTGCGTTCCTTCATCACCTGCTCTGGCTCTTCTTTTTGGAGAGACTTTTCTGTCGTCGAACGTCGATTATACGCCCACCCCCGAGCTGCTTGGTAGCGTTCGGAGTTCGGCAATGCTGCACTGGGCGATTGCTAGTTTTGGTTGCGAAGAACTTGCCCAAAGAAAACAGTGGCCATGCCCCCTTTCATTTTTCAACCATGATCAGCTATGCTCATACTGGAAGCACAGTGAAAGTGAAACCACAATACGAAGAACTGCATGCCCCGTGCCTCTTACTATGGCTTTCTTCGGCAAGACTTATTGTGGAAAACATTTTTTTTTTGTGTATAGATGTTGAGCACGTGTTATCCTCACCGTCCAAATACCACATTGAGATACGTGCCTTTCCAATCAGTAGTATAAAACATTGAGATAAAACATTGGAAGAGTGAACAACATTATTGGGGACAGTGAGGAGCACGAATCTCAAAGCAACGTTGAACGGTGAAGATAGAGCATGCTGAGCAGGTACATGTTGCAATTCGTTTTTGCTAATTGTGGCTGTGGCGAAAATTAGAGATAATTTGTTGTGAGAAAAAAAAAATATTTTTTAAAACTGAAAAATAGAGTTTATTCTGACCAATAAGCTATAGCAAATACAAATCTAATCGAATCTACGGCTGCATATGTGCTGATGTGCTACTCGTATCTTATGTCACACTTGACCCAAGAACGACCAGATTACCAGACCCCCATTATGTGCGTCTCCCCCATTGGACCACTGCTGGGCTTGGGCCCCTATGTTTGCGTTAACTTCTGTCAAGTACCGCAGGCTTTACGGGTGCACATGGATGCAGCAGCCAGCAGCTCCTCCACGGCCATGGCTCCACCACCGTCCTTCCTTTCCCCACGGGTAGAAAGACGAGTGATGAACATCCGGCCGGCAGTAGCATTCGGTGACGCCGATTGACATCGATCTCTACTAGCCTGCAGGGCACTCAGGGGGTGTTTAGTTGGTAGGAATTTGGGTGTAAAGTTCCTGTAGCACTTTCGTTGTTATTTGACAAACTCTGTCCAAATATGGACCAAGTAGACTCAAAAGATTCGTTTCGACATTTACAGACAAACTGTGTGCTATTAGTTATTTTTTTACCTACATTTAATACTCCATGCATGTGTTTTAAAGATTGATGTGATGGAGAATCTTGTAAAGTTTTGGGATCTAAACATGGCCTCACTCATCAGACACACACAACTAGAAGTCTACCTGAAGTGACGAGTGAGGCGAGAGGCGGATGCAGAGCTACCTGCACTACTAGAGAGTCTTCAGTGTACGCAGCGGCCTCTCCCGTCTCCCTGCATGCTCTTCTCTTCTGTAGCCACGTACAGTATGCTAGCCGTGCACAGTGCCGTCCCTCTCGCCGATCAGGTAGTCTTGTCTGAGGTAGCCGCGCTGAGATCTGACGCCGCTACTACAGTGGCGTTCGAGCGGGAGAGGGACGCAGCAGGCAGGGGCCTTTACAAAGCCTGCCTGCACTGAGCCACTGAGAGGGTGCGCACGCACGCCCTCCCCGTGCCTCTCTCTCTGCTTCCTTCCTAAATTTGGCTGCCTGCCGAGTGCCGAGCTCCGCCGCTACAGTTTGCTGCGGCTTCAGGGCTGAAAAAGGCGGAGTTGCCCTGGCCATGGAGTGCTCCCGGGGGCCGCGGAGATGGAGGTGGTGTGGCAGATCCATATCCATGCTAAAGCTGGCGTGGCTGTGCTTCGCCGTCGCCGTGGCCATCATCTGCTTGTGCCGCGGCGTTCGGTCCTCCTCCTGGGCTTGCAGTGGCAGCGGCTGCATGGGGAGGAGTACTGTGTTGCTGCTCCTTCCAGGTAACGAATCAAGAAAGATGTTCTCACTCTTACGCAGATGTTTTGCCGCATTTCGGAAACTTTTTGTTTCTGTTCTCTGGTGATCTGCTCTGCATAGTTATTGCTTGTTGGCGGTGACACGTACCTACGTTTCTCATCCATGGGTTCGTTCATGTTTGCCAAGGTTCATTCACCAGTTGCTTCGTCGTCATGCTGTGCTCTTTATATGCACGCAGCTTCCTAGCCTGCACTCGTCTAGCACTGGATTCTTCTTCGCTTTCACTGCATTTACGTGCTTTTAGCTTTGGATTGAGGATCACTCTCAAAGTAACTCCATTGTCTTCTTCTTCCTTTTTGCTCTTCAGAGTCCTGGAGACGAGGACGAGCGGCAGCATCTTGCGGTAACCAGGTGCGTATCCATCTCGTCCGTCTGGTACCTATTCTTCTCCTCTTATCCACCGCACACCGATGAGACCGCGCAGAGAGATCAAACCTTGATTAGCTAGCCGCTGCCTTGCTTTGCTCATACAGTAGTCGTCTACACCGAGACCGCATTCATGACGATACGCCATATATGGAGCAGCCGCTAGCACATCAAATCTGAACACCCACAGAGCGCGACAGAGGACACGCCAACCGCACCCGGCTCCGCCATGGCCGCAGCTCCCAGTAGCTAGTCAGCAGCAATCACAGACAGAGGCACGGGCGCACGGGCGGGCGCACGGCCATGCCAGCTCGCAGCCCCGCCCGACAGCCCTTCAACGCCGCCGGGTCCCATCTCATCCCATGGCCTTTTGACCATACGTCACTGCCGACGATGCAATGGCACCGTGCCACGATAGCGACCTGACCTTACCGACTGATACTACGTAGTACGTACGTCCCGCGCGTGCGCGACGACGTACCCTCAGCAGGAGCCAGCACTGATGATTCATTATTCTTCTTGCTACTCGCGCAGGGGTGCGACATCATCAACACGGGTGGGCTAGGGCAAGGGCAATGGCGACGACGGCGGCTGCTGGCGGAGGGCCCGGGGTCATACCCGCCACGGTGCACGTCCAAGTGCGGCGACTGCAGCCCCTGCTACCCGGTGCACGTGGCCGTGCCGCCGGGCGTGCCGGTCACCACCGAGTACTACCCGGAGGCGTGGAGGTGCAAGTGCGGCAACCGCCTCTACATGCCATGACCGCAGCCCGCCCGCCGTCCAAGCAGCAGCAGCAGCAAGGAGCGCGCGGCCAGCCAGTGCCGATGCCGAGGCGCTGGGCCTACCTACTACGCTGCATTATTGCGCCGGGCCGGGTGGCTCACTGGCTCTCGCGTCTCGCCTGCGCGCGCGGCGTCGTGGTCCTCGGCGCGCGCATGGGCGCGCGGGATCTGCAGCGCGCGTGGTGGCCGAGCCGTGGCGACCTACCACACACTGACCGGCCTGCCGGCTGGGGATACTGAGACTGCATGTCCATGTCTTTACCGTGCCGCGCGCTGGAATTCGCACGGCCCTACCACGAGCGCGTGGAGCGGAGCGGAGCCGAGGCATGGCGGGCCGTACAGCGCGTCAGCGCGTGCTGGATCGAGAGGAGGGAGGGAGGCGAGTTGAGTGAGAGACAGCGCCTGAAACGAGAGCTGCAGCGGCCCACTCCTGCACGCTGCACGTGTCCCTATAATCTGTTCGAAGTGTTGATACTCCATGGTTTCAAATTTCAATTAGTTTCTTCTTATGTTATGTTTTCGGATCTGGCCCTGCATGTTACAAATTTTTGTGGTGGAACTTTTGTATCCAAATGTAGTGTTGGATACTACTCGTAGGAGGGAACAGTTCAAAATCCTGCTTGGTCTCCGCACTCTCTAGGTTCGTCCGTGTCCATCACAAATCACAATTCACAAATCCACAATCAGAGTCCGTTTGGATGGTCGAAACGGGTCTGGTTCTTGTCGGAATCAGAAGAAACGCGGCCAAATGATTCTTGTTGGAATCAAAGAAACGCACCCAAAATGCTATAACTGCGAAATGTTCCTTCCTCGAAACGTTTGTATCGTTCCGTGCTTTCTTTCTGCCTGCCCCGATGAAACAACTCCACCCTGTTTTTGCTAAATTATTGTATTTTTTCTAACTTTTCTTTTTTTAAGTGCAACAAATTAAAATGGATTGTATTTAAGTTATCCTCCAACTAGAAAAGATTCTATTTTTTTATTTATATATTCTGTATGACTAAATATTTTTTCCACAACCAAATCAGCCTACCAGTAAAAAATCTCATAAAATGAAATGATTAGGATTCATCGCCAGAAATTGTTTATTAAAGAGAAACGTTTTGACGAGAATTTGCGCTGCCAATCGGGCGTGTAGTGGAATTCGAAAAATTCAGACCCCGGTTTTGCCCAGATGCGTGAAGGCCCTCAAGTCTGTTGGTCCATGCCGGTTTTTCCGGCCCATGTAGTCTTGTCACTTGTGAGTCTGAAAAATTCTTCATTGTGAGATCGTGAAAAATTTATCCAGCCCAAAATTTTCCGCAGATTGAGCCCGCCACAAGACCACCTTGTTCGGACCCATTTCAGGTTTGGGCTATTCACGGTTTGGCGTGGACCCCCTCAACTTGGGTAACCGACACACAGACACTCTACGGTTGGCATGGGTGGGCTCATTATTCAGAAAACCGATAGAGCTGTATTTTCCTACGAGAACACTGAACACCATGACCAGAAAAGAGCCTACTAGGCCTATAAAGAACGTAGAAAAACGTGATGCCCACACCATGTCGTCGAATTGGCGGGTTTGCTCTTTGCCCTGGGGTCGTCCTCCTCTTGTGGCCATGATGACATTCACTCGATCTGTTAACCCGGCAGATACACCAGATAGGCCGATAGGCGACAGTGGCAACAAAGACAGACAAAAAAAAAAAAAGGCACTGCCATGAGGAATGTGACGGTACGAAACTGGAGATCAGAGTCGTAGACAGTAGACACGCACACTTTAACTTCACGCTGGTGAACATTATCGGTCAGAGGCAATCTGATGTTGTATTTGCAAGGCCCCGAGTAGGGTGCGCCACCGTCGCAAGGCAATTGAGAGGTGAGTGGTATAACTTTGGAAGCTCAATAACTCAGATAGAACTCAAGTCGTTGGTTTCAGTTCGGTGATGTTGTATCTTGGCGTAGAACTTAAAACTGATGATTTCAGTCGGTGTGCAAGCATACCAAACATGATGGAATTGGTTTGAACCTGTCTAAA
Source organism: Coix lacryma-jobi var. lacryma-jobi (assembly GCA_009763385.1). NCBI lineage: Eukaryota > Viridiplantae > Streptophyta > Magnoliopsida > Poales > Poaceae > Coix > Coix lacryma-jobi. The sequence goes on from CM019822.1 coordinate 159,781,301, forward strand.
CCACTTACCCGAAACCGCATAAACCACTCACTCAGGTAGGTCAATCAATTTATCAAAAAAAACCGCTTAAACCTTGAATCGACAGGTCTAACTTCCAGCCATTATCTAAAAAAAGGTACTCACTAAATAAAGGATGCGTTCAACAAACAATTTTTTTTGATCAGGTACAATTTGGACGCACACAACTCACACACACCACACGCACACACACGCGTGCGCGTTCCGTACACACGCAAAGAGAGATTGGGAAGCTCGCCGTCTCCAGGTCGCCTCCAGTGCGCGGGAAACGCGCAGTACCACCGAACGCGCACGCGGTCGTGTACCTGCAAAATCTGGAAAATTCCAGAGAAGCGTCCCACTGGACTGCCCTACACCGGACCACAAGCCCTTTCACGTCAACAAACAATTTTGACAAGCACGCCAGGGAAAGTTAGCAACTGCCCAGCAAAAAACACACGGACGGCGTCGTAATCGTTGCTGAGTGCTGACCTAGGCACCTCATAGCTCTATCGCTACGGGGCTCAACCTGAACTGACAATCAAAAGAGGACGGGCCATCTTACCGCACACGGACGTGGCCGGCGTGGCGCCTGTGAATTAGGCGCCGGCAGGCACACCTGTCGACGCCCGACTGGCGCCAGCGCACCGTGCCGCGGCAATGATACGCATAGGCCTCGCGGGTCGCGGCCACGGGACACGGGAAACCGCGCGGCGCAGCGCAGCGCCTTGTCCGTCCAGTGAGGTGAGGTGGGTCAGGTGGCGTGGGCGGTGGGTGCCACTACGACGGCACGACAGCTCAAGCCTCGAACGCTTTTGCCCTCATGCTTCCATCGCCTCGCACCCTCGCTTTTCCGGCCCCCCGTCAACGACCGCTGTATGAGAGCGAGTATCTCGCGCCGACCGAGCGGCCCCGCCGGCCGGCTGGCCGTCACCTCTTTGGCGAGTTACAGTTACCACGAGCCAGGGGCGGAGCCAAGGCCCGGCCACCCTGGGCACGTGGCCGGGCTCCCCCACGACCGGGTATGGATACATTCTCTAAAAAAAATACAAATACGACTAAAAAGAAGGCTGTTTTTTCAGAAAAAACTCAAAAAGCTATATACAGAAATGAAAGCTTAAAATAGATTAATTAGCACTAATTACATCAATGTTGCGACCCTATTTAGTCTATTAAAATAGATTAATTATAAAAACTAATACACCACAAGACAGTACGACGAAGCTATTAAATCTAATTAATCTGCCATTAATATATGTTTATTGTAGCGCCACATCGTCAAATCATGGACTATTAGACTTGATAGTTTCGTTTCGCGAAGTAGATTTCGGCTTACAAATTAGTTTTACAATTAGTCTATATTTAATACTCCATGCATGTGTCCCAATATTCGATACAATAGGTAAAAAAAATTAGAAAAAGACATCTAAATAGTGCTTTAGTTGACATCCTAATTAATAAACACAAAAAATCATATAGTTTTTGCGTTGGGAGTGGTCTTGTTATTAGCTTAGGGTGCGTTTGGTTGGCTGCACCACCCCTCAACCAGGCTCCACAGATGTGAAACAGGTTTTTGTTTGGTTCGCGTATCTGTCTCGCAGGCTCTGCTCGTGCAAGATTCCTCCCGCAACCTGGCTCTGGAGGAACGCAGAAATCGACCGAATCTGCTGAGCCAGGATCGCGCGTGCAGGTAATTAGTCATCTAATGACGTTATTAATATATTATTAGCATATATTAAATGATATTAATTATTTCGAAGTATATTAAGGAGAAATAAGGTAAACTAAGTGTTATACAATAATAGTTGTCCGTAATAAATGTCATGATGATGATTATTTACATATTTTTATCTCATGCAACTCGTTCTCATACGAGCAACCAAACAGCTTCTTAGCACAACCTGCCTCGTGCATACAGACAACCAAACATCACGTTCTTGTATGTATTGGGACTGGCTACCCAGAACCAGGCTCCTTCTATGCGAGCCAGGCTAAACTCATCCGCGAACCAAACATGCCCTTAGCGTTTTATGTCGCCCAGACTCTGTAAAATTTCTGGCTCCGTCCCTGCCACGAGCAGACTTGCGCATGTCAGCATGTGTCCCCACTAGCGGAGCAATCGATACTCGCCTGTCCATGACACACCGACCCCTAGATCCCTCGCGCCCAGCGCAAAAGTACACAACGTCCATTCTTCCCTCAACCGTCAGGTCCCGTCATCGACCACGGCCGCCCGCCCACCCACTTGCGTCGCCGTCGCGGAAGCGCGGAGCGCGCCGCCAAAACAAACGCGTCCTGTGCGGCCGGAATCAGAAGATCCCGAGGGGTTCTGACCTGAGGGCCCAGCAAGCATCCTCTAGACGGCACAAGAAACAGCCATTGTTGCTGCCAGGGAGCTCAACGACTCGGGACCAAATCGGCTGCTGCTGTTGGCTGTTGCTGCCAGGGAGCTCAACTGACTCGGGACGAAACCGGAGGCATCCGTCTCGCCTTCCTCGCGAGATCCAGCTCCGCCCCGCGGAGCAAGGCGAGCCAGGCGGCGGTGCTGGCGGTGGGTTCGTTCACGTAGGGATGGACTCGAGATCCATCCGGATTCGACGTTTCAGTTCTTCTGCTTTCTGGTAAGCAACCCTAACCTGCTTCGATGGAATCGTTCTACGAATGAGTTTATCTGTACCTGTACGCGATGATCTTATTTTTGATGCATTCTGGGTCCAAATCGTACTTCCTTCCCGTCGCCTGATCCTGTTTGCCGCCTGGCGGAGTGGAGTAGCTATTTTAATCCATTTATCCAAGGTTTGGCCCGATTGGAATTGGTTATTCTTCCTCTTTAGATCGCGCGTCATCGATCTCAGTTGAAGACACAGGTCTTTTCATCAATGCCCAGTGCATTTGAACTTTGAAGTTTCGAAAATTCTGAGCCTCGACTGAACTGAGAAGACCTCACACTATGTCGAGTCCGACCCTGCTTCTGCCTTCTGGAAGCTGATTTTTGTGAACGTTAGATTTGTCTTGACGGAGTTGTTGTATTTCTTAATTTGCCAGAAGTCACCTTTATGTTGTCATGGATTACTGATATTGTTTCATAAAAAAAACTGAAACTGGAGCATTTTATCTTGAAATCTGTTATGTGACCATGGCTATTGTGGTTGACGGTATGTGTCTGAAACATGTAATACTTGTTTTAAATCGGCCAAACTGATTAGATCATACGTGCTCTTCGAGACATTTTACTCGTAATGCAATTTTTGGTGGTAGAGCCATAATGCAATCAAGTTTCATCTGATGTTCCCTAGTCAGTAAAGTACCTGTTTAACATCTGACCAGAAATCACGATTGTCACTATCCTAACCAAATTGTTTCTATTGGCAGTTTTAAACCTGCAGAGGCAGAAGACTTGGGAATGCTGAAAAATGTGCCTGCAAAACAACGGGAAAATCTTGTGTGTAAGCAAGATTCGACCTCTGTTCAGGCAGATATTGTTGGCTTCTCACGAGCATGGGCTTCATGCTAATACTGTTCTTCTCTTCAATGATTTGAAGCACAGTAGATTGAAGGACTTTATATTTGTTGGCCATCACCTTGGTGACGACGGTTAAAATCTTCTACATTCTTTCATAAGTGGTGTGGTGCTTGTTCATTATTCTATCGTTGCATAGTTTGATACGATGGATGGGAGGAGGACAATTTTTGATGGGACGTTATGAAATCGGTAAACAGCTGGGACAAGGAACCTTTGCAAAGGTCTTTATGCTCGTAATCTTACTACTGGCCTAGCTGTTGCCATAAAGATGATTAACAAGGACAAGGTCATGAAGGTTGGGCTCATGGAGCAGATAAAGAGGGAGATCTCAATAATGCGGTTAGTGAAGCATCCAAATGTTATTCAGCTTTTTGAGGTTATGGCCAGCAAGAGCAAGATTTATTTTGTTTTGGAGTATGCTAAAGGTGGCGAACTTTTTATCAAAATTGCTAAGGGGGGAAAGCTCAGCGAGGATGCTGCGAGGGAATATTTCCACCAATTGATCAGTGTTGTTGATTATTGCCACAGTCGAGGTGTCTATCACCGTGACTTGAAGCCTGAGAACCTTCTACTTGATGAGAATGAAAACCTTAAAGTCTCAGATTTTGGCCTGAGTGCTCTAGCTGAGTCCAAGAGGCAAGATGGTCTCCTGCATACCACATGTGGAACTCCAGCTTATGTTGCTCCTGAAGTGCTGAGCAGAAAGTTATGATGGTGCAAAAAGCGCTAGAGGATATCGTGTTGTGGAGTTAATTTTATGTGTGTTGGGGCTGGTTACCTTCCTTTCCATGACACAAATTTGATAGAGATGTACAGGAAGACTCCCAGGCTGAGTTAGATGAGCCCTCGGTTTTTCTCAACTGAGGTGAAGGATCTGCTATATAAAATCCTCGATCCAGATCCAAGCACATCGATTCTATCTAGAGGCTATCTATCAGATAAGAGGAGGAGGTATAGAAGATGTATTGAGTATAGAAAGACATGCAGAAGAACATGAGAAGAGAGAAGCCAAACAAACAGAGTACATACTTGGGTGACGGTACAACTTCTGGCTCAACAGAGTGTACGTCTAGGGAAATCAAGGGCCATTAAGCCTCCCAAACCTGAATGCATTTGGCATCGTCTCTCTCTCAAAAAGGTTTTAATCTTTCTGGGTTTTTTGAGGATAAGTATGGTCGCAGGGAAGAGAGATTTACCACCAAACAGCCTGTAACAACAGTATTTACAAAGCTGAAGGAGCTTTCCAAACGCTTAAAGCTGAAGGTCAAGAAGAAAGAAAATGGGATCTTGAAGTTGGCAGCTCCAAAGGAAGGAAAGAAGGGTGTGCTTGAGCTTGATGCAAAGATTTTTGAGGTTGCCCCTTCTTTGCTCTTAGTTGAGTTGAAAAAGACCAACGGGGACACAATGGAGTATCAAAAGCTAGTGAAGGAGGAGATAAGGCCAGCACTCAAGGATATTGTTTGGGTTTGGCAAGATGATCAACACCAGCACTCACAACCCCCACAGCCTCTACTGTCACCACTGCAGCCACAGGATGAGTTGCGACCATCATTGCCTGAGCAAGAGCGGCAAGACTTGTTAGAAGCCCCATTGCCATCACTTTCGCTTGATCACTTGAAATCACCAACTGCCCCAGAGCAAGCTGAGCATCTGCCACAACAAGAACAGTTGGAACGGTTGCAAACGCCAATCGCTCCGGAGGAACAAAGTAACTAGCTCTAACAGCCAGCTGGTAATTCATATGCCCTTTCAGCCATAGTTCATAGTTCTATTCTGGTTTTCACTCTTTGTTCTGGCTTTTCTATTTCTTCTGGAATTGTAAAGCTGTATGCCTGTATGTACTGCAGAAAATGCCATGTATTTCAGTTTGAAATGATATAATACGTCATACATCCGATGTTAAACCAAAATTTTGGAAAGAATAATATTCATTGACCAGCACTAGTGAGTTGTATGAATTTTTGATGACCAAAAGTCTTCATGATTGGTTTCCTCTACTTTCACTGCTATGAGCAGATTTATTCCTGTGGGCTTTGGTGTTTTCTTTATGATCTTATTGTCACTGGAGATTTGTTTCTTTCTTATAGTGCTCTGTACTTTTTAGGATTGAGGATCCTGCTAATTGCCATGTGGTTGATTAGGTAAATAATGTGGCAAACATTCTTCACACAATTGCACTTCAGTTTATACTGACTGCAGATGCTCAAAAAGAAAAAGGTCCTAACAAAAGAAAAGGAATTGCAAGTACAATTTCAGTAGTTTTGAGTTAGGCTCAACTTGTGTCACTACTATATTTTTCCTTTCGCCTTGCAGTCTAAAAGTTTACCCTTCCTGTACCAAATGCGTCTATCTGTTCTGTTTTTCATCTTTCTTGTTTTCATCGAGAAATACGTGTGGATCACGAAGAATTATGACAATAAAAACGGTTGAGACTTCTTTGAGAGAGATGGAAATTCTTGAGATGTTTGTGCACTGAATGATTTAAGTTACCTTTTCCCAACAGATTGTAGTACTCTCTCCTGGAGATATACAAAGCCATTCAGACATACTCCCTCCGTATCCTATTTAGAAGTCGTTTTGGAAAGGGTTCGGTCAAACATTGAGAATATAAATCATGAATAACTTTTAAATTATTGAGTTTATAGATGTAAAAATCATATAGATAAATTTGTCTTGAAAATACTTTCATAAAAATTATATATACCCACTTTACAACAAATATTTTTAAAGAAACAAGTGGTCAAAGTTATGCTTTGAAGACCGTGTCGCTGTCCTAAACGACTTCTATTTGCGATACGGAGTAGTATTTCACTGTGTTGGTCAACAGTCAACAGTCAGCACTGATTCACTGTGCTGGTCAAATGAAAATCAAACTGACTCTTGTTTTGGTGTTTGTTATTAGATGATCGGACAATGATTTTAGCTTTGATTAGATGTGGTTGTAGAAAGACTCTGCAAGTCTACTCCCCAGGTAGTATTATATTCAATGGCACCAGATTCTCTGATTTATAGCTCCGGGTCATTCTAAATTCCATATACATTGTTCTGTCTGGTTCAGGAGCGCCCTCCCTCTTCCTCTTCTAGCTGGTGTGAGGGCAAGTTGCCCGGTCTCTGTTGGCCATACGAACATGCATGCGGAAATGGAACAGCCACTTCAGGTAAACTACCATGTGATCTGTGCGGGTGCTTTCTAGGATTTTCTTGTGGATTTCTAGATCTGTTTTAGCTGTTGATTTTTCACCATCGTTGTGCAAGTATTGTCTCCCTCTAGTACTTTTCATGTACTGCTTGCATATTCTCAACACATATAGCAAACCGTGCCAGTTACATTACAGATTTGTACCACCACACCTCATCAGGCTATCTATTAAAGGTGATGTTTGGGAACTTTGCCTTGTGCTCACGTAGTAATCTCCTTCTGCCGTCTTGCCGTGCAGGAAACCTATCCCGGACCTTGAGCATCGACATCCAAGAGGAACGCCACATTGGAAATGGATCGATCGGTGAGAACCGGCATCTGGATCTGGTGAAGTCAGAATCTGACCGAATAAAAACTTTTTACCAGACTGTCCTGTCGGCTATCATGGTGTTTGTCACAGCGGCACTATCAAGCTACAAGGACATGAAGCCCCTTTACTCGGGCAAACCTCGCCTCAGCAGCCTCTTCGTCGACGAGGGCTTATTTATATTCATGACCTTCTTGTGTGCTGTGGTCCTAATGATGTCTGAGATCTTCGTGTACCAGTATGGCCGCCAGGGCCGAGTCTGGTGCTGGGCTCTCACCATCCTCGTTGCAGTCACTGGTGTGATGCTAATCGTGGCTGACACAATCCTCCTCATTGTGACGAACCACAACAACATGTTGCTGTCAGTTCTTCTTGGGCCGGTGGTGTTGCTTGTCAGTGTGGTCGCGAGCACTGGAGCATGGATGCTGGAGGAACCCTGCTCGGAGCTTGACAACAGGTACGACGAGGCCATGAAGGGCACCTTTGACATGGCCACAGTTGGTACCATTGTCTCCTTCACTCTTCAGGGGGGTATCGTCTTTGGCTACCTGAAAACCCCAGGCGGTAAGCAGGTCAAGCCTGACCCGCCGTTGGATCTCGCCGCGTGCTATGCCACCTCGACGCTCTCTCTGATCGCCATGATGGTGTGTGCCATGCCGCTGTCGCGTCTCCCGGGAGACATGCTGAAGGTTCTCGTCAGAGTCGTCGGGAGGCTCAGGAGTGCTGTGCTGGCCGCTCTGGCGATGATGGCGCTGGTCGTCTCGGTGGAGTTCCTGGATGGCTTCGTCGTGCTCTCTTCTTCCCGGACGCCGTCGCGATGGCCTGTACTACGTAGTGAAGCTGTTCTCGGCATGTCAACCCCGAGACGGAAGAGCTCACCGCTGGACTCACCTTCCGGATCGTCCGCCGCGGGGTTCACGCTAATGACTGGACTCTATGCGGCTTTCATGGGACGGATCACTATGACTTCTACCTCAAGACCGCTAGTTCATCCTGTTACTCGCGGTTCTGTCAAGCTTGAGCCGTCTGGCAATTCCACTTCACATGCCTGAGGCCGGGTGGAGGAGTCATCGAGTTAGGCATTGCTGGTGTTCGCTCTCGTTTTTCCCTTGCTGGCGCTTCTGGCTGCCATTCCATTGGTTCTCAAGGTCTTCGTCGACCATTATGTCAACCGCTAGCCTTTGGCTGTTTGGTGGGAACTGGCAAAATTCTTCCGGTGGTAGAGTACATGCTGTGTAATGTGCTGGCAGTAACTTTTTCATTAACTGCATTTAGCACCGTCCGATACCCTTAGGTACTCCTTTCCAAATTATATGAAGTTTTTGTTTTTCTACGTTCATTGTTTTTACTATGTATCTGTGAAAATAATGTGTATCTTAGAAAAACTAAACGTCTTATAAATTGGAACAGAGAGGGTTCATTGTTTTTACTATGTATCTGAAAATAATGTGTATCTAGAAAAACTAAAACGTCTTATAAATTAATAGAGAGGGTACTTATTTATTAATGAATTTGGTGTCACAAAATGTAAAGTCAGTTTTAATTTAGGGCCTGTTTGGGAGAGCTGTCCTTCCTGATTCTCCAGCGGTGCTAGATTTACATGTTTATACAAATTAAGCCTACTATTCTGGTTAGATTTTTTTTTCCAGCGGTTCAATCTCCAATAACCGAACATGGCCTAATGGATTACTGAAAGATTCACAGTTTGCCGACTACAACAGCTAAATCTTGATGAATCATCTTGCCGAATTCATCAATCCAGACAACAACACAATTAGGCCAGAGCCACCGCACCTGCAGATAATCTTTCTGTCTCCTGCAGAATTTTTGACTGCTAAACCTTTGGCTGAGATTCTTTCCTTTTTCTTACTTGTACGGAGGAAGCACTGAGGAAGATTCTAGCTACTAGCCAGGGGTCAACGTCCATGATAGCTACTTGATCCACGAAGAATTTTTTGTCAAGTTTTTTTTTTAATAACTTTGCTGCGAAGTTGGAACCTTGCATTTGGCAACTGAAGTACTCCGTAAGTAGTAGCATGGAAATATCGTACCATGCAATCGTCCGACCGAAAGGACATCGAGAAGCAAATTACTTTCAAAAATGTCAGGCCGCCTCGTTTTGTCTCATCGTGTGGCCCCGTATGGTATGGAGATGCTTTGCGGCTCAATCACGTTCAATCACAAATCAAGCGACAGCACAGAGCGAGAAACTGCCTGCGGTATCTCAGTGCTTCGATCATGAATTCATGATGGTTGGCATGAGTAAACCGAAACGTTTAAACTTAGAGCATTCTCCAAGTGTTTTCTACTATATTTTACTCCCTCCATACTCATATTAATTGTTGTTTAAGACAACGACACGTATTCAAATACAATTTGGTCTCTCTTTTTTTTATAAATAAAAATATTTATAAAAAGTGATATGTATACTTTTATAAAGTATTTTTTTAAGACAAATCTATTTATAATTTTTACATATTTATAAACTTAGATTAGAAACCTAATAGTTATTGATGATTATATTCTTATATTCTTAAAATTTGACTTAAATGTTGTCTCAACGACAACTAATATAAGTATAGAAGGAGTACTTAATAAATTGTGTGTTTGCCAACTTAATAAAACAGTATGTCAAAATAAAATAGAGCTCTCCAAGAACTTGCTATTTTCGACCTGTCAAAAACAAAAAATACTTTGCAAATACATGTAATCGGCTTAATACTAGCATACTAGCACGGAGGTACATTAATCCAGTATGGCTGCATGCGCACGATCTCCAAATCTTCTTGGTCGTGAACCTGAGAATCTCCATGGTCTGCGCCTGGATATCATAGATGCATAGATCTCTGTTGCCAGCCACCAACTCCTTGAGAAAGTAGAGGGTGTTGCCTTTAAGGTTATGGACACTGCGGAGCACCAAGTTGCCATGTTCATGTCCGTCAAAAGAAAAGCCCTGTCCCCAATATCATCCACCCGGTTCCAGGCTATGGGTCGTCACCAGAGGAGTCCATCTTGTAGATAAGAGCGGCGCCAACGTTGCTGGATCAAAATCCACGTAGCAGATACAGACAGCAAAGAGCTCATCCATGGACTCTACCAAGTAGATGGAACCGGAGCACATGCCGTCGGGGGAACTTGAGCATGTTGAGCTCGGAGACATCAAACTCGTGGAACTTTGCGGTGGGTGGATGCCATGATCCAGACGGGAAATCCAAGTCAATGATGCCCAGCCTGTTCTTGGTCTGATTCCGTGAAGTTGAATGCAGCTTCCCTCTCAGCGCGGCCACGTCGCCGATGACATTATTCGTCGGAGTTGAGGGCGTGCGGAACTCCTCAGGGAGGTAGTGGTCGCCGCCAATGTCATAGGTGTGCTGCCCCCACCTCCGGTCAGTCCCGCCGTTGACCCGCAGAACCACATGAGAGGGTCGGCGACGTGGAGGAGCACGACGGCGCAGTCTGGGTGGGGGGCGGAGCTGTGGGTGAGCAGGCACTTGGAGTTGACAGGGATGTAGTGGTCGTCGTGTATGGGTGGGAGGGATATGGTCTCTCCGGTGAGCGGATGCCACAGCGAGGCCTCTGACACTTGTCCGAGGATGAGCGCCATCCTTGAGGTGTGCTGAAGCAGAAGTTACCATCCATTATCTGAGGCCTACTGCCGCCGTGCGTGTAGACGATGCTCCCCGCTCGGACAGGCTATACATGAGCATCTTTGTGGTTGTGGTTGTGGCGGCAGTAGCAGTAGAGTCTGCTGGATCAACGGCCAGCAGTGGGGTGCTGTTGCAATCAGGATGATCCTCGTATTCGTAGACAGCAAGGGCAGGGAGGCAAGGACCTCCGGCGATGGCTGGATGCAGCTGCTAGTCCCGCTGCCGCCTTCGTTCATCATCAGCATGCCATGATGGTTGGTCGATCGGTTGTGTACCTGCTGCGGGCCATATATGTAAAAATAAGTAGATAATAAATCGAAACGTTGATGAGAAGAAGAAGCGCAGGTATATACTATATAGTAAAATCAATCAAATAATGTAATGCTGAGAAAAGAATAACAGGCATAGATGGCGCATGATATGCATCCTCGCCCCAATCGTGGTTTAATATATAGATTTTTATATGTCTGATGAATCTGAAAAACAATGGCACATCTGATTATTCTTCTCACCAGCTACTAGATCAGCCGAACGATGTAGCAAGAAGGCGGCGGATCCGGTAATAATAAGCACGCAGTGGAGAAACCGATGGATCCGGCGAGTCCACCTACACGATTTCTATCTAATCTAAATTTTGAGGTGCAGCAGGTATTGCGCCTCGCTCGATTATATAGGTGTCGGTGTTTCGTACCCGGGGTATCACACCAACGAGTAATATGATCGCGTGCTTCTCTTCCTGGATGGTGATGCAAGGGGACACAAGAATTTATCCTGGTTCGGGCAAGAAGGCCCTACGTCCAGCGGGGGGAGATGTTCTTGTATTACTTGCACCTAAGTGCTTGTACATGGGAGAATACAAGCTCAGTGAGCGTGGACCGGAGTCCGGACTCGTGTCTGTGTGTGGACTCGTGTGTTGTGTTCCCCTTGAATGAGGGCCCTAGCGTCCCCTTTTATAGAGCAGGGGTGGCCAGGGTTACATAAAAGAATTACAGGTGCCGGGCGCATGGTGCCCCATACGGAGAAGGGTAGGAACCCTGTCTTGTCGGGCCACTGGAGCCGATGTGATCGTCGCTGTTGAGGCGTCCTTGGGTCGTGGCTTCCATCCCGGGCGCGGACGTGGTGGTGCGACCAGGCGGGAGCCGTACAGCGCCCATCCCGGAATGTACAGTACGCGGTGAGGTCCCTCCGGGTCTTGGGGTACCTGTCCTCCAATAGCACGAAAGTAGTTAGGGCTCGAAGGCGCGGAGCCGCTTCGAGGTGGTGCCACGGGGGCTCGAAGGGCGCGGAGCCGGCCTCGAGGTGTTACAGTGCAGGGCTCGAGGGCGCGCGTAGCCGGCCTCGAGGGGCTTGCCAGTGTAGGCTCGAGGGGCGCGTATCGGCTTCGAGGAGTTGCAGTGCCTGGCTTGGCCGAACAGTGCTGTACTGGTGCCCTTTTGCCCATGCTTTGGTTTGAAAACGAGACTTGACCTTTACACCCGAGTCACTGTGGTACACGCTGTGCACTAGTAGGACATGACCGAGTAGGTGAAGGCATTAAATGCGTGGTATGGGCTGGTACGGCTGTCTGTACAGCTCGAGGTCCGTGCGTTAAGGCTCGAGGTGTGGGGGCGCGTTCGCCCGAGGCCTGGCTGGGAGGGCTCGGGCGAGACGGAGACAGAGCGTCGCCCGAGAGGCCTGGCTGGGGGGGCTCGGGCGAGACGGAGATAGAGCGTTCGCCCGAGGCCTGGCTGGGAGGGGGGCGAGACGGGGATAGAGCGTTCGCCCGAGGCCTGGCTGGAGGGCTCGGGCGAGACGGAGATAGAGCGTTCGGGTGTTTGCGTCGATTGGGGGTACCCTTTTTGTACCACCGACAGTAGCCCCCGAGCCCTTGGTTTGAGTGCTTGCATTCGAGCAGGGGCTCTAGATTGGGATTTCGATGGATAGCTAACTGGTCTCGAGGGTTTTGTCGATTTGATTCCGTGGGCGTAGCCCCCGAGGCCATGGGAGAGTGGTTAGAGCTCCCTCGTGGGCTTCCCGAAGAACCCTCCGTCGTTTGGGAACCTTCTGCCCAACGGGCGCGCCTTTTTAGGCGGGAATCGTCGGGGAGCGGAGATCGCGGCGTCGTGCGTACCTGTCAACAGGCTCGAAATATGGTTCGGTAGTAATATTAAATATTCGCGGTAACCTTTCCTTTGCCGTGGGAGACTTCGACCGGGGCTTGGCTCGGAGGGCTCGGACGAGACGGAGAACGAGCGTTTGTCCTGGGCCTGTCTCGTAGGGCTCAGGCGAGATGGGGGTCGAGCTTTCACCCGAGGCCTGAAAATCTCATGCTCACACAAAGAAAAGAGATTAGTCGCAACTGTCCGAGTTTTTAGACCCTCTTTCGTCGAGGGTGTCCAGGCTGAACCGACTGGCCGGCTCCTCGAGCTGTCCGGCATGCCGATTGCCCTGGCTTGTCATCCCGCGAGTCCTTTCGATCGGATGCGAGGGGGGATGCCCGTACTACCCCGAGTGGGCGGGTATCGAGGTTCCCGGTGAGCTGGTAACGGGGAATCCAAGTGAGAGCTCGTGCCCCGTTCGTTAGGGGTCGACTGTGGCCCGGAGGCGGTCTCATAAAGCATGGGTGCTCAGTCTGCAGGAGTGCCGGGTCCATTCGATAGGACCCGGTGGCTCGATGCCTCCTCCGAGGGGATCTCACTGCACGTCGAGCTCCCCGCCTTGGATACACGTGAGGGGCCTCGAGGGCTCGGCCCTCGAGTAATGCCGCGAGTGGCGCCCCTTGGTGTCCCTGACTCGGGTGCTCGAAGCCGGCTGTCGAACCCTTTTCGAGGGCCAGCCTTCGCTGCTTCGAGACTTAGGGCCGGAGCCCGTCTTTACCTTTATGAAGAAGCCCTCCGTCGTCTGGGAGTCCTTCTGCCCGTTGGGCACGCCTTTTTAGGCGAAAACCGGGAGAGAGCGGCGGGCGCGAAGCCAGAGCGACGGTCGTGGCGGGCCCGGGTAGTGGAGCGAATGGAGAGGTAACGCGTGTATCCTGCATCCGGCTCGAGACGCGGTTAGGTGGGCGCATTGAATGCATTCGGTTACCTTTTACGTCGTGGGAGATCCCGCCCGTTTGGATTTCCCCTATAAATATCGAAAGAGGGGAAAAAGAACCCTTTACTTTGCCTTTGCCTTTGCCGCCGCCGTAGCCTTACGCGCCCTCTCCTTCGAGCTAGTCGATTGGGGATTCCGGCCGCCCGTCTGCTGCTCGGATCCGCGCCGCGCCACCGTCATGGCCGCCCAGACACAGATGCTGCGACCGTGGATTGGAGCCCGTCGAAGGTGACGCAGAGCGAGATGGACTCGCTGGTGGCCCAGGGGCTTTTGCGCCCCAACCCGGAGGAGGACCCGCATGGTGGGTTATCCCGTCGGCGGAGCACCGGGAGCCGCACCCGCCGGAGGGGTACGTGGTGAGCTTCACGCGCTACCACCGTATGGGGCTCGGCGTCCCGCCGAGCTGCTTCTTGCGAGGGCTGGCCCACCATTTCGAGGTGGAGCTGCAACACTTCTCCCCCAACTCCATCTCGCACGCCGCCATATTCGCCGCGGTGTGCGAGGGGTACCTGAAGATGGAGCCGCACTGGGAGA